>CM019693.1:47110521-47701919 GCA_009760885.1 Achatina immaculata | reverse complement strand
AAATGGTGTGTAAAAAAACAGGAATGGAAAAAATATCATCATCATCATCAGGTGCCGTGCCGACTGGCGTTGGCTATTATGCTTCTCCAGAGTACCCGATCCTTCATGCAGGCCATCAGCTCAGTTGGTGATCTCCTCTCACACCATCCCATCAGACTGTCCAGTATCATTTCTCTCGGTCTTCCTCTGGATTTTTTCTGTTGTTATAATATTTTCAATGCCCCCTCTTCTCATTGCATGTCCTATGAAAAGTACATTGTCTCTCTCTTACTTTTTTTGACAATATTCTTTTGTCTCTCCAGCTCTTCTCATACATTGATCATTAGTTATTTTTTCTGTCTAGGGGATTTGCAACATTCTTCTAATAAACCACATTTCTGCTGCTTCCAATGATTTTTGTGCAGACTTGCCTATTGTCCATGATTCACTTCCATATAACAAGATAGGTTCAATATAGCATTTTAGGACTCATTTTCTAACATTCATTTTCTAATTTTCCAGCCTGGAATAAAGTTCTAACATTCCATGTTGCTATTTTGAACTTGTTAGTTTTGCCACCAGTAGCTTGATGACAATCTGGCCTCACCTGTGGCTCGTGAGCTGCCCTACCGGATGAGGCTGTTCCAAAGGAACATCCATTAACGTCGTTCATGATAAATCTATTACTCTGAATAAGTATAATTGTTCTTGGGAGCTACAACAGTGGTTTCTCATTGCCCTCTATTGGTTTGTGTACGGACTCTCTGCTAGCCTTTGGACTCCCTGTCCTACCTGCAAGGCAGCGGGAGCGAAAGGTTTTAAGGCACCTCTGACCCGCCTGGTATTCCCTTCACTGAGCACATGAGGCACTTTATAGGAGTAGTAGAGCCACCTACTACCCCACCTCGCTGTCTGAGTCTACCGCCAGTTGGTCCGCGCCTGCTTATTTGGGTAAATCCTTATTCACAGGGATCCTCCATATCTGGAGGACTTTCACCATCCGCCACCTGTGACACACTGGGTTTGGGAATGGTCGCCCCAGCTTTACCCAAAAAAAAATACAGAATAAAATAAAATGAATGGAGTAGTTAGCTCTGACTTATAAGAAACTGTGGCTTGTAAGAGGCTGTGTTCAGAAGTGTGCATGGTGGAGTGTAGAGAATGTTTAAATAAAGACTTGTGATGTGTGATAGGTGGGTCGTAAATGGGGAGGGGGAAGGAGGGAACCATGGAAATGGGAGAGAGTGATACAATGGTAATCTAGCTGGGAGAAGGTGGACTGGATCACAATAGCTGGGCTAGAGGGGTTGTAGTCTGAGGCTATGAGGAGGTTCTGAACTATGTGTTACAAGTGAGAAAGGAGTGGAACTTAGTGCAGAGGGATTATTACTATGGAGGAGGGGCATTTAGGTGAAGCTGATTTGTGAGTATAAACCATGTGGTTCCAGCATCCCATATTTCTGAATGTAGCTGATCTCAAGTGCTAGGAGGCTTCTTTTATAAGCATGACATTGTTTGATGGCTGTTACCAGAAAGTCAGATTTGTCTCTGTGGTTGGGGGCCATTGAAATGAGTAGGGACTGGTTTTGAAGCATGCTGGGCAATATCATACAGATGTTTCTGCATGCAGCCACCTAATCTGAGACCATTTTCACCAGAGTAAGCTATCCTGTATTTTTTTGCATACAATGGCATATATCACTTCAGGGATTCACATATGAATTCCTCATGGAGAGTGAGGATAGTTTTGGGAAAAGTGATCATTTTAATTTCCCAGACTACAGGGCAGGTAACACAGTGAGGACGGTTACATTTTCTAGTGCCAACCAAAGAAGTTCTGTACCAGAAAACAATCTGATGCTCATGCTCTTGTGGGATTGTAAAAGCTGAATCTTGGAACATTACATGCCTAGGTGAACCAATATCACCAAAATAAGCATAATGTAACCTGCTTGAGAACCACTATCAACAACAAAGCATACTGTCTGTCACCTGCTTGAGAACCACTAACAACAAAACAGTATATTGTCTTCTGCTTGAGAACCACTATCAACAACAACAAAAAAACTGTCTTCTGCTTGAGAACTACTATCAACAACAAAGAATACTGTCTTCTGCTTGAGAATCACTGTCAGCGACAAAGCATACTGTCTTCTGCTTGATAACCACTATCAACAAAAAGCATACTATCTGTGATCTGCTTGAGAACTACTATCAACAACAAAGCATACTATCTGTGATCTGCTTGAGAACTACTATCAGCAACAAAGCATACTATCTGTGACCTGTTTGAGAACTACTATCAACAACAAAGCATACTGTCTGTGACCTGTTTGAGAACTACTATCAACAACAAAGCATACTGTCTGTGACCTGTTTGAGAACTACTATCAACAACAAAGCATACTATCTGTGACCTACTAGAGAACTACTATCAGCAACAAAGCATACTATCTGTGACCTACTTGAGAACTACTATCAACAACAAAGCATACTATCTGTGACCTATTTGAGAACTACTATCAGCAACAAAGCATACTATCTGTGACCTACTTGAGAACTACTATCAACAACAAAGCATACTATCTGTGACCTACTTGAGAACTACTATCAACAATAAAGCATACTATCTGTGACCTACTTGAGAACTACTATCAACAACAAAGCATACTATCTGTGACCTACTTGAGAACTACTATCAACAACAAAGCATACTATCTGTGACCTACTTGAGAACTACTATCAACAACAAAGCATACTATCTGTGACCTACTTGAGAACTACTATCAGCAACAAAGCATACTATCTGTGACCTACTTGAGAACTACTATCAACAACAAAGCATACTATCTGTGACCTACTTGAGAACTACTATCAACAACAAAGCATACTATCTGTGACCTACTTGAGAACTACTATCAACAACAAAGCATACTGTTCTTCTGCTTGAGAACCACTGTCAACAACAAAGCATATTGTCTTCTGCTTGAGAACTACTGTCAACAACAAAGCATACTGTCTGTGGTCTGCATGAGAACCACTATCAACAACAAAGCATACTATCTGTGACTTGCTTGAGAACTATTATCAACAAAAAGCATACTATCTGTGACCTACTAGAGAACTACTATCAACAACAAAGCATACTATCTGTGACCTACTAGAGAACTACTATCAACAACAAAGCATACTGTCTGTGACCTGCTTGAGAATTATTATCAACAACAAAGCATACTATCTGTGACCTGCTTGAGAACTACTATCAACAACAAAGCATACTATCTGTGACCTGTTTGAGAACTACTATCAACAACAAAGCATACTATCTGTGACCTGCTTGAGAACTACTATCAACAACAAAGCATACTATCTGTGACATGCTTGAGAACTACTATCAACAACAAAGCATACTATCTGTGACCTGCTTGAGAACTACTATCAACAACAAAGCATACTATCTGTGACCTGCTTGAGAACTACTATCAACAAGAAAGCATACTATCTGTGACCTGTTTGAGAACTACTATCAACAACAAAGCATACTATCTGTGACCTGTTTGAGAACTACTATCAACAACAAAGCATACTATCTGTGACCTGCTTGAGAACTACTATCAGCAACAAAGCATATTATCTGTGGCCTGCTTGAGAACCACTATCAACAACAAAGCATACTGTGACCTGCTTGAGAACCACTCTCAATAACAAATCATACTGTGACCTGCTTGAGAACTACTCTAAACCTACAATCAGACCAAAAAGGTCAGGGCTTGCTTAATTCTGGTGTTTTATGTTTTATGATAAGACAGCCTCACATAGCACATGCTACAGGTCAACAAATTATGAATCTACATTTTGAGTCTTTCACATCCAGCATATTCATTTGACCTTGCACCATGTAATTATCATATATCTGTACTCCTCAAAGAAATGCTAGGTGGGAAGAAGTTCAATATGGATGAAGAGACCAGAGAGGCCCTCATAGTTGTCTCCAGGGTCTGTCATATTTTTCTCTCCAGGAACCCAAGCATTAGTGAAGAGTGGCAGACCTGCACTGAACATAGTTTGAACTTTGCTGCAAAACAATTTTCAGTCATATTTGTACAGTTCATTCAATTCATTATCATCATGTGCCTTCCCCAGAACAAAGGTTGGTGGCAATGAATCTCAAGTCCCCTCACTCCCTGACCTTCATGATGTACTCAGTCAGGCTGTGTCCTGTCCATTCTCGTCTGTTATCTTCCCATCTTCATCTCTGTCTTCCTCTTGTTTTTTTTTCCTTCCACCTTTCCCTCTAGTATCATCTTCAGTATGTTGTTATGTCTTTTGATATGACCAAAGTATTTTGTTTTCTTCATCTTTATTTCTTTGAGAAGTTCACATTGCACTTGGAACTGTTCTAAAACTTGTGCATTTGTTCTTTTCATTCTCCATGTTATATGACCTAGTTTTCTGTGGAACCACATTTCTGCTGCATTAATCTTTCTCTCCATCTTTTTGCTGAGTCCAGATTTCTGTTCCATACAGTAAACAGAGTAGATATAACATTTTACAAAGCATACTATCTGTGACCTGCTTGAGAACTACTATCAACAACAAAGCATACTATCTGTGACCTGTTTGAGAACTACTATCAGCAACAAAGCATACTATCTGTGACCTACTTGAGAACTACTATCAACAACAAAGCATACTATCTGTGACCTGCTTGAGAACTACTATCAACAAGAAAGCATACTATCTGTGACCTGCTTGAGAACTACTATCAGCAACAAAGCATACTATCTGTGACCTACTTGAGAACTACTATCAGCAACAAAGCATACTATCTGTGACCTGTTTGAGAACTACTATCAGCAACAAAGCATACTATCTGTGGCATATTTGAGAACTACTATCAGCAACAAAGCATACTATCTGTGACCTACTTGAGAACTACTATCAACAACAAAGCATACTATCTGTGACCTATTTGAGAACTACTATCAACAACAAAGCATACTATCTGTGACCTGCTAGAGAACTACTATCAACAACAAAGCATACTATCTGTGACCTGTTTGAGAACTACTATCAACAACAAAGCATACTATCTGTGACCTGCTTGAGAACTACTATCAGCAACAAAGCATATTATCTGTGGCCTGCTTGAGAACTACTATCAGCAACAAAGCATATTATCTGTGGCCTGCTTGAGAACCACTCTCAATAACAAATCATACTGTGACCTGCTTGAGAACTACTTTAAACCTACAATCAGACCAAAAAGGTCAGGTCTTGCTTAATTCTGGTGTTTTGTGTTTTATGATAAGACAGCCTCACATAGCACATGCTACAGGTCAACAAATTATGAATCTACATTTTGAGTCTTTCACATCCAGCATATTCATTTGACCTTGCACCATGTAATTATCATATATCTGCACTCCTCAAAGAAATGCTAGGTGGGAAGAAGTTCAATATGGATGAAGAGACCAGAGAGGCCCTCATAGTTGTCTCCAGGGTCTGTCATATTTTTCTCTCCAGGAACCCAAGCATTAGTGAAGAGTGGCAGACCTGCACTGAACATAGTTTGAACTTTGCTGCAAAACAATTTTCAGTCATATTTGTACAGTTCATTCAATTCATTATCATCATGTGCCTTCCCCAGAACAAAGGTTGGTGGCAATGAATCTCAAGTCCCCTCACTCCCTGACCTTGATGATGTACTCAGTCAGGCCGTGTCCTGTTCATTCTCGTCTGTTATCTTCCCATCTTCATCTCTGTCTTCCTCTTGTTTTTTTTCCTTCCACCTTTCCCTCTAGTATGATCTTCAGTATGTTGTTATGTCTTTTGATATGGCCAAAGTATTTTGTTTTCTTCATCTTTATTTCTTTGAGAAGTTCACATTGCACTTGGAGCTGTTCTAAAACTTGTGCATTTGTTCTTTTCATTCTCCATGTTATATGACCTAGTTTTCTGTGGAACCACATTTCTGCTGCATTAATCTTTCTCTCCATCTTTTTGCTGAGTCCAGATTTCTGTTCCATACAGTAAAACAGAGTAGATATAACATTTTACAAATCTTAATTTTGTTTTTATGACCAAATCTCTGGATAACAGCACTGTCTTCATGGTATAAGATAACAGCACTATCTTCATGGTATAAGATGACAGCACTATCTTCATGGTATAAGATAACAGCACTATCTTCATGGTATAAGATAACAGCACTATCTTCATGGTATAAGATAACAGTGCTGTCTTCATGGTATAAGATAAAAGCAGTATCTTCATGGTATAAGATAACAGTGCTGTCTTCATGGTACAAGATAACAGCACTATCTTCATGGTATAAGATAACAGTGCTGTCTTCATGGTATAAGATAACAGCACTATCTTCATGGTGTAAGATAACAGTGCTGTCTTCATGGTATAAGATAACAGCACTATCTTCATGGTATAAGATAACAGTGCTGTCTTCATGGTATAAGATAACAGCACTATCTTCATGGTATAAGATAACAGTGTTGTCTTCATGGTATAAGGTAACAGCATTATCTTCATGGTATAAAATAACAGTGTTGTCTTCATTGTATAAGAAGGCAGCACTATCTTCATGGTATAAGATAACAGTGTTGTCTTCATGGTATAAGATAACAGCACTGTCTTCATGATATAAGATAACAGCACTGTCTTCATGGTATAAGATAACAGCATTGTCATCATGACATAAGATAACAGCAATGACTTCATGGTATAAGATAACACCACTGTCTTCATGACATAAGATAATAGCACTGTCTTCATGACATAAGATAACAGCACTGTCTTCATGACATAAGATAACAGCACTGTCTTCATGACATAAGATAACAGCACTGTCTTCATGACATAAGATAACAGCACTGTCTTCATGACATAAGATAACAGCACTATCTTCATGACATAAGATAACAGCACTGTCTTCATAACATACGATAACAGCACTGTCTTCATGACATAAGATTACAGCACTGTCTTCATAACATAAAATAACAGCACTGTCTTCATAACATAAGATAACAGCACTGTCTTCATGACATAAGATTACAGCACTGTCTTCATAACATAAGATAACAGCACTGTCTTCATAACATAAGATAACAGCACTGTCTTCATAACATAAGATAACAGCACTGTCTTCATGACATAAGATAACAGCACTGTCTTCATGACATAAGATAACAGCAATGTCTTCATGGTGTTGAATGTATGTTTGTATGTTTTGCCATTCCTATTCTTTTCTTTAGTTCATTCAAAAAAAGTTACTTTCTGACTGACCCTCATACACTAGACTCACCCTCACACACTAGACTCACCCTCATACATTAGTCTCACCCTCATTAGACTCACCCTCATACATTAGTCTCGCCCTCATTATACTCACCCTCATACATTAGTCTCACCCTCATTAGACTCCCCCTCATGCATTAGTCTCACCCTCATTAGACTCACCCTCATACATTAGTCTCACCCTCATTAGACTCACCCTCATCAGACTCACCCTCATATATTAGACTCACCCTCATACATTAGTCTCACCTTCATTAGACTCACCCTCATACACTAGACTCACCCTCATACATTAGACTCACCTTCATACACTAGACTCACCCTCACGACTCACCCTCATACATTAGTCTCACCCTCATACACTAGACTCACCCTCATACATTAGTCTCACCATCATAGATTCACCCTCATACATTAGTCTCACCCTCATGCATTAGACTCACCTTTATACATTAGACTCACCTTCATACACTAGACTCACCCTCATACACTAGACTCACCCTCATACATTAGTTTCACCCTCATACATTAGTCTCACCCTCATACACTAGACTCACCTTCATACACTATAGACTCACCCTCATACATTAGTCTCACCCTCATAGACACCCTCATACACTAGACTCACCCTCATACATTAGTCTCACCCTCATAGACACCCTCATACACTAGACTCACCCTCATACACTAGACTCACCCTCATACTTTAGTCTCACCCTCATACATTAAACTCATCTTCATACACTAGACTCACCCTCATACACTAGCGTGGTAGTATTTTGTAGTCAAAGGGAACTAAGCAAATAAAATAAAGTACGATTAGGCTTAGTTAGTCCCCTTGAAAGTCACAGTCCATGTCACTCTGGGCATGTGACCAAATATTTGATTAGCACGTCAGGCAAAATTCTCGTGAGATTCTTCAAGAAATGTAGTCAGGGTTAGCAAGTACTTCTCTGAGAATATTCCACAACACGAGAAAAGTAGTAAGAAGATTCAAGAAGACAGCGCAAGAACAGCCTGCGCTCAAGAGAATCCTATGTTTTCTGAGACTGAGATTTATAAAAACTGGAGGAGAAACGAGAAAGTAGGTTCATTAAATACCTTCTATGTACAAGTGGTAATATCTTCCACTTACAAGTGGTAATATCTTCCACTTACAAGTGGTAATATCTTCCATGTACAAGTGGTAATATCTTCCACTTACAAGTGGTAATATCTTCCATGTATAAGTGGTAATACCTTCCATGTACAAGTGGTAATATCTTTCATGTACAAGTGGTAATACCTTCCATGTACAAGTGGTAATATCTTTCATGTACAAGTGGTAATATCTTCCATGTACAAGTAGTAATATCTTCCATGTACAAGTGGTAATATCTTCCATGTACAAGTGGTAATATCTTCCATGTTGAGTAGGTGAAGAGTTAAACACTTAGCTCTTTAGATGAGTGTTTACATTTTCATCAGTTTTTTTTGGATGTGTTTTTATCTGTTGTGTTGCTTTTGTCCAGTAAAAGGGATGGCGACTGCAGTAAAACTGGTTTAAATAAATAAGGTAGATAGAGGTGTATGGCGCAGTTTTACAAAATGAGGGAGGAAGTGAGCAAGGTGAGAAAAAAACGAATATAAAGTATGAGAACATATAAATGAAAAACATACAACATCCGATATTTCGGCGTGAGCCTTATTTGAGGATACATACACAACGAAATACAAACATATAGAACTTATCTGAAGTATCTCGCTCCCAGTGAAGCAGAAATGTGTGTGGAAGAAGAAGGAGGAGGAAAAAAAACCACGCTGCCTACAGACAAAAGAATCCCAATAGAGCCAATCATAACGAAGAAGCGGAGAGAGAGGAGGAGAACAAGTGGGAGAAAGGGGTTGGGGGAAGGCAATAGAAACATGATAGCCGCTAGAGGTGTCGGGGGGAGGGGAGAGGGGAGGGAAAAGGGGATGTGGAGAGATAATGAATGAAGAACTTAAGCACCTACAGGGAGGAAATGTGAAACTGGTGAATAGGACAAGACCAATATGTTGGCAGAGAAGGAAATAGGATGGTGGTAGGGAGGGGTAGCATAGAGAAAGAAAGCAGAGTATAAAAAAGGCCAGTGGAAAAATAAAGAAGTTACAGAAAGCTGAAGACATTGCTAATTCCAGCTGGGTGGAGACAGCCAGTCTGGAAAATAAGGCACTGTTCAAGGACCCTCCGAGATCGTACATCTGCGGAACAAGAGCGGATCGCACTAACCGAAATGTCCTGTTTGCCCCTGTGGTTACCAAGGCAAAAATGTTTAGCCACAGGTGTCCAGGCCCTCTTAGAAATATCATTGAGATGGATCTATCGGGAATCTTTTGTCTGTAGGCAGCGTGGTTTTTTTTCCTCCTCCTCCTTCTTCCACACACATTTCTGCTTCACTGGGAGCAAGACACTTCAGATAAGTTCTATATGTTTGTATTTCGTTGTGTATGTATCCTCAAATAAGGCTCACGCCGAAATATCAGATGTTGTATGCTTTTCATTTATATGTTCTCATACTTTATATTCGTTTTTTTCTCACCTTGCTCACTTCCTCCCTCACTTTGTAAAACTGCACCATACACCTCTATCAACCTTTTGTCCAGTACCATTCCAACATCATGCTTTTCCACAATTCTTTATTGCTTTTTTCTCCTTGTCATTTTATTTTTAGATGGACATCTATCATCTTCTCTCTGTCTGCCTCAGTCTCTTTTGCCCTCTATCATCCACGTTGTTATCAAATATTCCAGTCCACCTGCTCTCATGATGTGTCCTACGAATTTGGATTGTCTCTTCCAGAATTTAGTTGGTGGTTGTCTCTCTTCTTTAGCCTCTTTCAGGACCCCTTCGTTCAATCTCTTCACTGTCCGTGGTATCTTGCATTCTCCTAAGGAACCACATTTCCATAGTCTCTAGGTGGTGATATAGTTTCCTTGTTTCTGTATGCAGTCCTTGAAAAGGCATTTGTCAAAATATTGGATTGTTCTATGTTCTTCATTTATATGTGCTCATCCTGGTTTATGATCCTCTCATTTCTGCCTGTTTTCCTCTCTCATTCTGTCTTTTTTTTTTTTTTTTGGGGGGGGGGGTAAACTAAATCATACACTTCTGTCTACCTTTATTACTAAACCATACACTTCTGTCTACCTTTATTACTAAACCATACACCTCTGTCTACCTTTATTACTAAACCATACACCTCTGTCTACCTTTATTACTGAACCAGTTTTACGCCCAGTCATCATCTCTCTTACTTCTTACCTTTCATGTTATTATCTTTCACAGATAAAGCTCCCAAGGTTTTTTTCATCTGAATGTAAGCACCAACTGGAGTGGCATTCACAGGGGCTATAAGTGATGCCATTTTAGCTGAGGATGGCCTCCCTTGCCTTACAGATTTTTCTTCAGTGAATTTAAGATTTTGGGGTGTGTTCCCACGGCTGATTAGAAATTCTTGAGATGGCCCGTCCTCTTCCTTCTTTGTGTGTGTCCATGCATACTGTCTGTGCTTTCTAGGAGTCATGTGATCTGCATGTCCCAGAAGATGATGATGATGAGCTGATGAAATTTTGTCAGAGCTAGAAAATAGATTCAGTTTGTAAAATGTCATATTTGTTGGTGGCATAAACAGATAAATAATTATTACCTGGTGGCATAAACAGATAAATAATTATTTGCTGGTGTCATAAAAATATAAATAATCTGAGAACAAAAATAAAAATATGATTCATAGAAATATTAACAAGGAGAGGTTTGTATAACTGAGGAGAAGAACAACAAGAAGACAGAAAGCAATAGTAACAGCAGAAGAAGATAAAAAGAAGCAATAATTGCAGAAGAAGATAAAAAGAACCAATAACTGCAGAAGAAGATAAAAAGAAGCAATAACTGCAGAAGAAGATAAAAAGAAGCAATAACTGCAGAAGAAGATAAAAAGAAGCAATAACTGCAGAAAGAAGCAATAACTGCAGAAGAAGATAAAAATAAGCAATAACTGCAAAAGAGTATAAAAACAGCATAACTGCAGAAGAAGATATGCAGTAACTGCGGAAGAAGATAAAAATAAGCAATAACTGCAGAAGAAGATAAAAAGAAGCAATAACTACAGAAGAAGAAGGCAAAAATCAGCTTCAAACTTCTTAACAAATCATCTCCTGACAAAATGAATGTCATCACTTGACAAAATGAATATCTTCACTTGACAAAACAAATAGCTGGTAAAACACACCAAGAATTAAGATTCAATCTGTCTTCTTCAATAAAATATCATTCTAAGGGTATATTTACCATATTAAATGTTTCTCACTATTATACAATGTATTTACTATAAAAACATTTTCCTTAGAAACAGTTTACTTGTCATTTTGATCATTTCTATGAGATAGTGAAGTTAGAACAGAAGGCACATTCAGCAATGGCAGCAGCATGTACAACTACATACAGTGCTCTATCCCATATCTTCAAACATTTGACTTCTGATTTTACAATATCACATAACAACTAAAAATTATTGATCGGTGTGCTGGCTGTAAGGCAAACAAAAATGTACTCACTCTGACTCGAGCAGTTTCCAGTCATCACAGTTCCCCAGATTTGAGTTATTTTTTTGGTTCTGTATCAAACTGGAATCTCTCTGCCACAGTGGCAGCAGCTTCACCATGTTGTGGTCAGAGTGATCCTTAGAAAGATCAAAGTTCCTGCACTGAGATTTTCTACTGAAACAAAACTTTCAGATCTGTCCCTCATTTGAAGTTCAATGAATTTCTATTCTTTGAAAGTTTATACTAGAAAGAGACACGAGGAGAGTTTCTTCTCTCCAGCACCCAACACCACAAAACACAAACTAAAAGGAGGTTTCTTCTCTCCAGCACCCAACACCACAAAACACAAACTAAAAGGAGGTTTATTCTCTCCAGCACCCAACACCACAAAACACAAACTAAAAGGAGGTTTATTCTCTCCAGCACTCAACACCACAAAACACAAACTAAAAGGAGGTTTATTCTCTCCAGCACCCAACACCACAAAACACAAACTAAAAGGAGGTTTCTTCTCTCCAGCACTCAACAGCACAAAACACAAACTAACCTAGCAAAGCTAGCATACTGCAGCAACATTAAGATTTTTCATGATGAATTATAAACTCTGGACAGCACAAAACATAAACTAACCTAAGCAAAGCTAGCATACTACAGGAACTAAGATTTCTCATGATAAATTATAAATTGTGAACACTTGAAAAGAAACAAGAAAAACAAGACATGGCATTATTTCCTATATCCTGTTTTCTCTCTTTAAGTCGTAAACAGCAAACAAACAAACAAATGAAGGAACAAACAACAAAAGAGAAGACCCTCAAAGATGAAGACAGCTACTTAGACATAACAGGAAGAAAATCTCTCAGTTACAACAGTATTAAAAAAAGGCAAGGACACCTTACATCTTACACCTTACATCTTACATCCTTCCCGTGCTGTTAAACGTCACATAGGGCTCACATAGTTTGCCAAGTTTTCCTGTTCTCGGAGAGTCTTTCAACTTCATCAAGGGATGTTTTCCCACTAAACTGGCTTCTCTTAACAATGTTCACTTTAGAGTTTATCTGTTTTAGAACAACCATTTTTCATCACAACAGGAAACTTTTTTATCTTCTTGTTCTGCAATTATTATTGCATTCTTGTACCTGACAGTAAAGACTAGAATTCATCAACTCTCAGTTCAGGTGAAGCTGTGTACCTCACAGGAAAGACTACAAGTCCATTAATGGTCTATTAGTTCTTAACTTATCACAGCCAGTATAACTGGTTTTTATATAATTAAAAATAAAATAACTTAATTATATGATTTTTTTCCTAAAGATATAAATTCAAAATGTTTTTAATGGAAATAAATGCTAAAAACAAATGTCACTTTATTTCTCATTAAACATGGTGGCTATGTTATTTGATTTCAAATCTTCATGTGTCTATGATGTCAATCAGTAGATTTTAGGACTGAATGAACAGGTCTTTTATCAGTCACATGACTTACTCTGATCTCAGCGGCAACCCTGGCTGCAGAAAGTTTCTGTATAGACTGTAACAGTGTTTTATTCTGCTCATCCAGGATTCTGATTCTCAGAGAATTGGCCTTGACCTGATTCTGCATGTCTACAGCAACATCTCCAGTTCCTGTTTATTAGAAATGCTGCGTGTGACTTTGGGTAACAATGAAACTTTTGTACGTTGAAATCTAGGGGACAGGAACAATTTGTGAAAAAAAAACTATGTCCCCTCCAACCAACTATATTTTTACTCATTTTCATACATTTATTTTGTGTTTCACTGAGTTCAATTTCACCCAGTTAAGAAAAACAGTGAAATGACTGAGACTTTAGGTGGAGTCACTGAGTTAAGAAAAACAGTGAAATGACTGAGACTTTAGGTGGAGTCACTGAGTTAAGAAAAACAGTGAAATGACTGAGACTTTAGGTGGAGTCACTGAGTTAAGAAAAACAGTGAAATGACTGAGACTTTAGGTGGAGTCACTGAGTTAAGAAAAACAGTGAAATGACTGAGACTTTTGGTGGAGTCACTGAGTTAAGAAAAACAGTGAAATGACTGAGACTTTTGGTGGAGTCACTGAGTTAAGAAAAACAGTGAAATGACTGAGACTTTTGGTGGAGTCACTGAGTTAAGAAAAACGTGAAATTACTGAGACTTTTGGTGGAGTCACTGAGTTAAGAAAGTAAGATGACTAGTTAGTTAGTTAGTTGGTCAATGGATCATCCTCATTGCACATCAGACAATTAGTCCATGAGTGCTTTAATCCCATCTTCAATATTTCCACCAGTGTTTGGTGGCTGATGATACCAGTTGTGTGATGATTAACTAGTCTTCTTTGCTTCCCGCTGTAGCACTCTTGTCTGGCCACTCCACATCTGACGTTATGTTCCAGCAATCTGTTCAGTGTTGCAGATTCAGAACTGTTGCTTGAACCGGCATTTTGACCAGCTTTTCTGAGTTCATTTAGGATATCAGCCTGGTCCATTTCCTGTCCACTCTCCATTATAGCCATGCCAGAAAGTCTGTCCACCCTCCACTGTAGCCATGCCATAAAGTCTGTTCACCTTCCACTGTAGCCATGCCACAAAGTCTGTTCACTTTCCACTGTAGCCATGCCAGAAAGTCTGTCCAACCTCCACTGTAGCAATGCCAGAAAGTCTGTCCATCCTCCATTATAGCCATGCCAGAAAGTCTGTCCAACTTCCACTATAGCCATGCCAGAAAATCTGTCCAACCTCCATTATAGCCATGCCAGAAAGTCTATCCACCCTCCATTATAGCCATGCTAGAAAGTCTGTCCACCCTCCATTATAGCCATGCTAGAAAGTCTGTCCACCTTCCACTGTAGCCATGCCAGAAAGTCTGTCCACCATCCATTATAGCCATGCTAGAAAGTCTGTCCAACTTCCACTGTAGCCATGCCAGAAAGTCTGTCCACCATCCATTATAGCCATGCTAGAAAGTCTGTCCAACTTCCACTATAGCCATGCCAGAAAGTCTGTCCAACCTCCATTATAGCATGCCAGAAAGTCTATCCACCCTCCATTATAGCCATGCTAGAAAGTCTGTCCACCCTCCATTATAGCCATGCTAGAAAGTCTGTCCACCTTCCACTGTAGCCATGCCAGAAAGTCTGTCCACCATCCATTATAGCCATGCTAGAAAGTCTGTCCAACTTCCACTGTAGCCATGCCAGAAAGTCTGTCCACCATCCATTATAGCCATGCTAGAAAGTCTGTCCAACTTCCACTATAGCCATGCCAGAAAGTCTGTCCAACCTCCATTATAGCATGCCAGCAAGTCTGTCCACCTTCCACTATAGCCATGCCAGAATGTCTGTCCACCTTCCACTATAGCCATGCCAGCAAGTCTGTCCACCTTCCACTATAGCCATGCCAGCAAGTCCATCCACCTTCCACTGTAGCCATGCCAGCAAGTCTGTCCACCTTCCACTGTAGCCATGCCAGCAAGTCTGTCCACCTTCCACTGTAGCCATGCCAGCAAGTCTGTCCACCTTCCACTGTAGCCATGCCAGCAAGTCTGTCCACATTCCACTATAGCCATGCCAGCAAGTCTGTCCACCTTCCACTATAGCCATGCCAGCAAGTCTGTCCACCTTCCACTATAGCCATGCCAGCAAGTCTGTCCACCTTCCACTATAGCCATGCCAGCAAGTCTGTCCACCTTCCAATGTAGCCATGCCAACAAGTTTGTCCACCTTCCACTATAGCCATGCCAGCAAGTCTGTCCACCTTCCAATGTAGCCATGCCAACAAGTCTGTCCACCTTCCACTATAGCCATATCAGAAACTCTGTCCACTCATTCATTACCTCTCACCCCTGCATGACATGGCACAAAAATGGAACAGAATTTTGTGATCTTCTCAGTGACTGTGTTTTCACGCACAACCCAACTCAATCTTCCTGAGCATATTCATTAAGTTTCTGAGATTACGTATCTGGGCGAAGGTCTGTGTCTCCACCCACTGCCTCGCTTACTGCCATGACCTCCATAGTCAGGCTACTCACAGTCAAAGCAAAAGCACCGCTGTCTTCACCATTCTCCCTCCCACTTGCGTCGTAAAAGCCCAAGCTCTTTGTGTCTGACAACGGACCCATCATCTGTGCAGATGAGCACCGCACACTTTCAAAGAGAGTTCTCGGCCTGGACCTCTGCCTCCACAGCCAGTGGGTTTTGCTGTCTGCATTCCCTGTCCGATGATGCATACATAGAAGGAAGTACAGCAATTAAGTTGCAATACTGAGAAGGAAGTATAGCAGTTAAGTTGCAATACTGAGAAGGAAGTACAGCAATTAAGTTGCAATACTGAGAAGGAAGTACAGCAGTTAAGTTGCAATACTGAGAAGGAAGTACAGCAATTAAGTTGCAATACTGAGAAGGAAGTACAGCAATTAAGTTGCAATACTGAGAAGGAAGTACAGCAGTTAAGTGAGATGGCTGAGGCTTTAGATACAGTAACTTTTATGAAAGAAGATTACATCAGCAGGTCAGAGAGAAATAGAGACAATTAAAGACAAAAACACAAAAGAAATAAGAAACAATTTATATGTGAATGAAAAACATATTAATTTGTCCTCAGTATCATGAGAATATGTGGTTGATCATAAGGCAGAATGTGACAATGGTAGAATATTGAATATAGAAACTGTGACATTTGCTGATTGTGGAGAATGTATCAGCTACTGACTGCAAAGACTTATCAATTGTTGACTTTATAGAATGTGTCAGTTGTTGACACAATTGTTTCAAGATTTTCAGTCACAAAGCAAAGGAATATAAATGGCTTTTTGACACATAAGATATCAGCCCATTCCCCGCCCCCCCCCCCTTCCACAAAGAAAAAAACAAGCATGTGATGTTGTGCTGCTTCTAGTATTCTCAGATGTTTAAAGTGTGATAAGTCTGATGTTGTGCTGGTTCTAGTATCCTCAGATGTTTAAAGTGTGACATCTCTGATGCTGTGCAGGTTCTAGTATTCTCAGATGTTTAAAGAGTGACAAGTATGATATTGTGCAGCTTCTAGTATTCTCAGATGTTTAAAGTGTGACAAGTCTGATGTTGTGCTGGTTCTAGTGTTCTCAGATGTTTAAAGTGTGACAAGTCTGATGCTGTGCTGCTTCTAGTATTCTCAGATGTTTAAAGAGTGACAAGTATGATATTGTGCAGCTTCTAGTATCCTCAAATGTTTAAAGAGTGACAAGTCTGATGCTGTGCAGGTTCTAGTATTCTCAGACGTTTAAAGAGTGACAAGTATGATGTTGTGCTGCTTCTAGTATTCTCAGATGTTTAAAGAGTGACAAGTCTGATGTTGTGCTGCTTCTAGTATTCTCAGATATTTAAAGTGTGATAAGTCTGATGTTGTACAGCTTCTAGTATTCTCAGATGTTTAAAGTGTGATAAGTCTGATGTTGTGCTGCTTCTAGTATTCTCAGATGTTTAAAGTGTGACAAGTCTGATGTTGTGCTGCTTCTAGTATTCTCAGATGTTTAAAGTGTGATAAGTCTGATGTTGTGCTGCTTCTAGTATTCTCAGATGTTTAAAGTGTGACAAGTCTGATGTTGTGCTGCTTCTAGTATTCTCAGATGATTAAAGTGTGACAAGTATGATGTTGTGCTGCTTCTAGTATTCTCAGATGTTTAAAGTGTGACAAGTCTGATGTTGTGCTGCTTCTAGTATTCTCAGATGTTTAAAGTGTGACAAGTCTGATGTTGTGCTGCTTCTAGTATTCTCAGATGTTTAAAGTGTGACAAGTCTGATGTTGTGCTGCTTCTAGTATTCTCAGATGTTTAAAGTGTGACAAGTCTGATGTTGTGCTGCTTCTAGTATTCTCAGATGTTTAAAGTGTGACAAGTCTGATGTTGTGCTGCTTCTAGTATTTTCATATGTTTAAAGTGTGACAAGCTTACAACCGAAAGGCCTACAGGAGATCTGTTAAGGAGGCAAAGTTCCACAAAGGACATGCAAATGACTGACTGATGTTGAGTTATCCACCATAAAACTTAGGCCTGTCCTGGTCTCTTATGGTACTGGACAAGGCTAAATGCCTTTTTATCTTTACTTTTTTTTAAATGTTACTTGCATTTTTTGCATAAGTGAAAAAAAAACATGTATGTAAAACATGACCCCCAAAATATGTAAAATGTGCTCTTTTTGTGTTTGCATC
The DNA here is from genome assembly GCA_009760885.1 of Achatina immaculata. NCBI lineage: Eukaryota > Metazoa > Mollusca > Gastropoda > Stylommatophora > Achatinidae > Lissachatina > Lissachatina immaculata. The sequence goes on along the minus strand of CM019693.1, from coordinate 47,683,875 downwards.
CTAAGCAGATGATAAGAGAAAAATATCTCAGTGGACAGAACAAATGGCATGGACAAGAGAAGCATCTGAACTGATCAGCTTTATTATTTAACGACTACAAAGTTGTGATGTTTCGGCGTGAGCCTTAATCATACAAAAACATACAGAACAAAGAAATAGAGAGAGGAGATAAAGTATAGATTCACATGAATACTGCTAAAAAAAAATTAATTAATTAATTAAATAAATAGAGTACTTAGCTGTAAATTGTAAGATGTAGCTTGTCTGGCGGTGTGTGTCAGGAATGGATTTAGTAGAGCGTGGAGACTGTTTAAATGGAGACCTGTGATATGTGGTCGGTGGGTTGTAACTGGGGGTGGTGGATGGGGAACCATGGAGGGGAGAGAGAGTGATACAATGTTGACATAACCAGGAGAATGTGAATAGATGATTAGGGAAGAGGGGTTGCAAAGTGATGCTGTGAGGAGGTTTCAGAATGTGTGACAAGTAAGAAGGGGGTGGAGCTTAGTGGAGAGGTACTATGATGATTGAAGAGAATGTTAAGTGTAGCTGAACAGCGAGTTTAACCCATGTGGCTCCAGCATCCCATAATTTTGAATGCAGCGCTTCTCAAGTGCCAGGCGGCTTGTGTCATCTGCGTGACATTGTTTGATGGCTGTTACCAGAAAATCAGATTTGCCTCTGTGGTTGTGGCCATTGAAATGATTTGGGACTGGTTTCGAAGCATGCTGGGCGATTTTGTACAGATGTTTTGCAAGTGGTCCCCTAATCTGAGGCCAGTCTCAACGTATATGTTATCCTGCATCTTTTGCAAACGATGACATATATCACATTACGGGACTCGCATGTGAATCCCTCATGAAGAGTTAGGATAGTTTTGGGAAAGGTGATGTTTTTCGTTTCCCAGATTACAGGGCAGGTAACGCAGCGGGGGCGGTTACATTTTCTGGTGCCAACATATGTAAGGCTCTGCTTCAAGTGGCTGTGGACAAGGATGTCCTTAAGGTTTGGCTCACGTTTGTATGCTAACAGGGGTGGATCAGAGAAAATGTCGCGAGTGTCGGGGTCGAGTTGGATTAGTGGCAGATGACGACAAAGAATTTTCTTAACCATCTGACCATGCGGGTGGAAAGGCAGTACTAACTTAACTCTGTCAGATGGAGTAACAGGCTTTTTCCTGAATACTTCTCTGCGGTTCACTAATTGGATATGGCTGAAGGCTTCATGAAGGACCTTTTCTGGGTAGTGGTGATGACGGAAAAATTCTAATAACTTGTTGGACTGATCTATAAAGTCCAAATTATCCTGACATATGTGGTGAAGATGGAGAAATTGGGAGTATGGGATGGAGTTCTTACAAGCTTCAGGATGGGAGGAGGTGTAAAGTAAATAGGTGTGGCTGTCGGTGGGCTTGTAAAATACAGAGGTGACAAGCCTGTTTGTGCCAACAGAAATTTTAATGTCTAAAAAGTTGACAGACTTATCAGAAATTTCATAAGTGAATTTTATGTTATTGTTGAGTGAGCTGGCGAATAAATCTTTTTAGCTCTTCCTGTGGCATACTTGTGACTCCAATGCCACCATCGATGTACTACCTTTTATAGAATGAATGAATGAGGTCATTCAAATGAATGAATGAATGAATGAGATCAGTACAACAAGCTATTAATTGCCTTGTAACACTCTCCCTCCCCTCTCCGGTTCCCCATCCACCACCCCCAGTTACAACCCACCGACCACATATCACAGGTGTCCATTTAAACAGTCTCCACGCTCTACTAAATCCATTCCTGACACACACCGCCAGACAAGCTACATCTTACAATTTACAGCTAAGTACTCTATTTAATTTTTTTTTTTTTTTAAAGTAGTATTCATGTGAATCTATACTTTATCTCCTCTCTCTATTTCTTCATCCTGTATGTTTTTGTATGATTAAGCCTCACATAGAAACATCACAACTTTGTAGTCAATAAATAATAAAGCTGCTCCTATTTTTTTCCTAGTTATACATTCTGGTATCACAGCTTTACTGCAGTGCTTCATATATAGTTCTATACTTAAACACTAATTTTTGTGTGTTACTGAAACACCAAGGACTGCACAAGATGAAAATGCATCTGAACTGATCAGAAACACCAAGGACCGCACAAGATAGAGAAGCATCATTGTCAATGCTGTCCAAAACAGCACATAATAATAAAATAATAATAATAATTATAACTAAGTACGCTGGCGATGGTTGGGACATGTGCTCCTAATGACTGACAACTCACTACCAAAAATAGCACTAAGATGAACACCACAGGGGAACAGAAGTAAGGGTAGACCAAAAGAGACATGGAGAAGAACAACAGAAAGGATGTTGAGCAATAGAGGGCTCACCTGGGCAAGAGCAGAAAAAAAGGCGAAGGACAGGCATTTGTGGAAAACCCTTGCGGAAGCCCCATGTGCCCTGGGCACTTAAGGTTCAGAGAGAGAGAGATGTGTATTAATGTTTGGATGTATGTATCTATTTAAGTGTATATATATGTATATTAGATTACATTTTAATGCAAAGAAGGTGGAGATCAAGTATAACATGGCAAAATCTTTACCAGGTGCTTCTTCTTCTTCTTCTTTGTTCGCATTGTCTGTCTATATCTGCAGTCCTGTCTCTTGGATAAATTTCACTGTTTTTTGTAATTCATGTATGGAACCGTAGAGCTTATCTTCTTTAGTGGTTTCACTGGGCCAGTAATTATTTCTCAGTGTCTTGTAGTTGATGCAGTTCTGGAGGATATGTTCCACAGTTTGGGGCACCCGGGCACATGTACATAGATTAGTAGTACCAACCTTAAACTTTGTATACATATGACTTTGGAGTCGGCTGTGTCCTGTTCGAAGACAGAAGATAGTGACTTGTTCCTTTCTGTTTAGCATGTGATAGTCATCATGTGGTGGTGTTTGTGGCTTCCTGTAGGTTTTTATCATGCTTTTCTTCTGATTATAGGTGACTGGTATGTCTGGTTGCTCCATTTCAGTGCCCTCTTTGGCCAGATGGTCAGCTTTCTCATTGCCTGGTATCCCACAGTGGGAGGGAATCCATTGCAAAGTGACTCCATGTTGTAAGCCAATTTTTGACAAGGCATCTTTAAGGTCTGGTAGTTTGTTGCACTGAAGAGCTTCCAGTACTGATCTTGCATCTGTGAGAATTACTACAGGACATGTATCAATTCTGGAGTCTGATAGTTTTTCAACTGCAGCAATAATTGCCCCAACTTCTGCATCATAGTTGTTGCAGTATTTACCAGTGGGTATGGAAATCTTGTCAGTGGTGTTTTTTGGATATTCAATATATGCTCCTGCCCCTCCATTCTTTATGGCATTATGTGCAGATCCATCTGTATACACACGTATCCAGGTGTCACATGGATATTTGTCATCTAGCACACTAAGTGTGGCTGTTGATCTTACAAGACTGCTCTGCATCTCACCATTCTGCACACCTTTCACTTCAGTCTGAATAGTTATTTGTGTATAATCTGCTTCTTTCCATGGTGTATGCTCTGGTACAGATGATAATGGAGCGACTACAGTTGGAAGGTCAGGTATCAGCTTACGCATACGCTTGGCCTTATGAATAAAGCTGCTTATTTTAAGCCGTCCTAATGCCAAGTTATTGAATCTCTCCTTCAGGGGATGGCTTACAGAGCTAAGGAATTTTTCTCCCATGGTCATGACCTTTGTGTCTCTACGTTCCTTTAGCGGTTGAACGCCAACTATTTTCTGCATTTCTACTATTGGTGTGGACCTCATGGCACCTGTGATAATCCGTAGTGACTGATTTTGAACCTTGTCTAGATTATGCAGCATAATGTTTGATGCTGTGCACCAAGATGTTAAGCCATATTCTAAATGTGGTAGAATACTTTGCTGATATACATTCTTGAGGATTCTTTCACTAGCTCCCCATGTGGTTCCACTCAATTTTCTTAATATGGCTAGTTTTCTTCTGGCTTTTGCTTCTGCACTGTTGATGTGTTGCTTCCATGTCAGTTTTGAGTCAAGAGTCACTCCTAAGTAAGTGGGTTGGTTGTCCATCCTTAAGGGTATTTCATTTACAAAGATCTTACCTGCTTTCTGTTTAGATGAGAGGGTGAACGGAGTGGTACTTGATTTCTCTGTGTTGATACTTACACACCATTTGTTTGTCCATGATGTCAAGATGTCTGCTGCTCTTTGGAGTCTCTGTGTAGCAACTGTTGCATATTCATCAGTACACCACATGACCAGATCATCTGCATACAGTGCCGCTTTGATTCCATAGGAGTCATTGACCAGGTCATTAATGAATACAAGGAATAATGTAGGCGAAAGGACTCCTCCTTGTGGTACACCATGTCACAGAAGTACTTTCTGGCTTTTGTGTCCATCCATTACTACTCTAGCTCTTCTATTGTGTAAACAGGACTTTATCCAGTTGTACAGTCTTCCATTCACATTGCAGTTTCTTAGTTTCCACAGCAGACCTTTTTTCCATACTTTATCAAAGGCTTTCTTCAGGTCTATCCACGCTGCTAGTACAAGGTTTTTCTCTCGGAATGCATCCTCAATCTCTTGAGAGAGATAGGTCACTTGATCTTCCGTACTGTAGTGTACCAGGTGCTGATTGTGACACGGACCATGAATTATTAATAGCAGACATGAAGATAAAGATAAAAAAGACAGTTACAGGATCAAGACCACTCCGCTTTGATCTTACAAAAATACCAGAACAATATGGTATAGAAGTGAAGAACTGTTTCGAAATCCTGATATCTGTACAGGAGGAGATGACACCAGATGAATTGGCTACGCAGGCCAGAGATATCTTAATAACAACAGCTAAAGATGTGGTTCCAGCAAAGAAAACACAAAAGAATGGATGGATTACAGCAGGCACACTAGAACTAATAAAATAACATAGAGAAATGAAGACGCAATGGAAAGTGACAAACAGCAACAAAGAGGAATATAAATCTTTAACAAAAGAAGTACGAAGAAACATAAGAAAAGATAAAAAACAATACATACAAGATTGTTGTGAAAGAATAAAAGGACATCAGAAGTATGGAAGAGATAGTGAAATGTTTAAAGAAATGAAGACATTGACAAGAAATGTCATACCTAAGCTAAATGTAATTTGTGATGAGATGGGGAATACCTTGACAGAGGCAGAGGAAATTCTAGAAAGATGGAAGGAATATTGCAGAGGAATGTATGAAACAACTGACTGTGAAAGCAGAAATCGACAGTGTGAATTATTATTGGAGGAGAAAGAACCCAAACCGACAATAGAAGAAGTTTTATGGGCAATAAATAATCTGAAAAATGGTAAATCACCAGGATGTGATGAGATAACAGCTGAATTTATTAAAGCAGGAGGAAAGGAATGTGCAATAATCTATCATGCACTATGTAAAAAGATATGGCATTTAGTTATTTGGCCAAAAGAATGGAAAAGAACTGTATTCATATCACTGACAAAAAAGGGTAACCTGAAATTATGCACAAACTACAGAACTGTTGCCCTGATTAGTCATGCCAGTAAAATTCTGTTAAAAATCATAATGGGGAGACTTCATAAGAAAACAGAAGAAGAAGTCAATATGGTCCAAGCTAGTTTCAGGCAAGGAAGAGGATCAAGAGATCATATATTCAATATAAGATTAACAATAAAAAAATGCAGAGTTTACTGTGAATCTATATTTATCTTTTATAGACTACTCAAAGGTATTTGATTGTGTACAACACCAGAAATTTTGGGAATTAATGGAAAAAATGGAATTTCCAACATATGTGATACAATTAACATCACTGCTGTATCTAGACCAACAAGCAGCAGTAAGAATAAATGGTGAAACAACAACTTGGTTTGACATAAAACAAGGGGTCCGTCAGGGGTGCATATTATCGGCTTACTTATTTAACTTGTATATTGAAAATATAATGAGGAATGTTAGAGAAGATGTAGACAAAGAATATTACAATGCCATAACAATTGGAGGTTATGAAATACCAGAGATTAGATATGCTGATGACACAGTATTACTGTCCACAACACAAAAAGGAATGGAAAAACTAATTATGTCAGTCCGTAAGAACAGTGAAGAGCAAAACCTCTATCTTAATACGAAGAAAACTAAATTGATGACAACTGACAAAACAAACAAGGTAGCTGATATATCTATCAATGAGGAAAAACTGGAAGAAGTGAAGAGTTTTGAATATCTTGGATCACTACTAACTAATAATGGAGATACAATGAGGGAAATTAAAAGGAGGACATGTATCGCTCTTCAGAAAGTAAAACAACTAAAGAATCTGTGGTGAGGAACAGACAGAACTACAAATTTAAGATTTTTAAGGGCATGCATCTTTCCCATTGCAACATATGCCTGTGAGACCTGGACAGTTAACCAAACAGCTGAGAAACACATAAATGCCTATAAATGTACATGCTACAGAAGAGTTCTTCAAATATCCATACTACAAGAACTTAATATTGAAGAAGGCTGGCTAGTAAAGAGGATTAAAAAGAGAAAACTTAAATATTTTGGACACATTAAACATCATGATAATCTAGAGAAGACTGTCTTGGAAGGGTACATAATGGGAAAAAGAAAGAGAGGAAGACCAAGGTGAAGATGGCTGCAAGACATTGTTGATGATCTGCAGATGGATGCATCAGCAGCAGGCCATCTTGCTCACAACCAAGAGGCCTACAAGAGTGCTGTCAGGGAAGCAAAATTCCGCAAGGGACATGCAAATGAATGAATGAATGAATATGTGTATGTGTATGTAAATACATGTGTGTTGCTATGTAAGAACAGAATCTGGCAACTCTGACTGGTTCCCAGTAGAAACAGGTAAAGCAAGGTTGTGTCATGTCACCAATGCTATTTGGGCTAGCAATTGACTGGGCAATGTGCAGATGCACCCATGATACACACCTGGGCATCAAATGGATTGACATCAAATCACTGGAAGACCTAGACTTCGCAGACAATATAGCACTTTTGAGCTCCACACGTGCTGATGCGCAAGAGAAAACAAACCGACTCCAAAATATCTTTAAACAAATTGGCCTCGAAATCAACTCAGCAAAAACTAAAGTTCTTGATCTCACCAACAAACCGGACAACATTAAACTTAATGGCCATGCTCTTGAAAAAGTCACTAGTTTTACATACCTAGGAAGCAAGTTAACATCCGTGGGAGACATATCAACAGAAATTATGACCCTAATTGCTTTAGTGTCAAACGCTTTCAACAAGCTAACATCTGGAAATCAAAACAACTCAGTAGGCACACGAAACTCAAGATCTTCAACTCCTGCATAGTGCCAGTACTAACCTATGGTTGCGAGAGTTGGAGAACATCCCCAGCAATTGAAAAGAGACTAGATGCTTTTGAAAATAAGTGCCTTCGAAGACTGCTAAATATCTGTTGGCATAACTTCAGATCGGTTACTTCAATAGGACAAGAAACTAAACAAGACTACATATTAAACTTTATCAGAAGATGTCGCTGGAACTCCATCGGCCACGTACTTAGAATGGATGAATAACAACTCCCACACCAAGCATTTACGTGGTCACCAGGGGGTAAAAGAAAGCGGGGAAGACCCAAAGACACACTAAGAAGTGTTATCACCAAGGAGTGTTCAACAGTGCTCATCAGAAACACCAAAGATCTAAAGCAAGTAGCAAGAATCACCAGACATAGAGAGCCTTATCCTCCGCCCTCTGCACTGCCTTTGATCCAAGAGGATCAGCTAACTAACTAAATATACATGTGTATGTAAATATCTATGTGTGTTATGTGTTTGTATCTATATATCTATGTAGGTGTACATATATATGCATTTGTTTATGTTTGAATATATCATTTATGTTTATGTTTGAAGGTATATGTCTATGAAGGTATATGTCTATGAAGGTATGTCTATGAAGGTATATGTCTATGAAGGTATATGTCTATGAAGGTATATGTCTATGAAGGTATATGTCTGTGAAGGTATATGTCTATGAAGGTATATGTCCATGTGTGTAGATTTGTGCATATGAATTTATGTGTGTGTTTATAAGCTTGTACTTGCCATGAAGGTCATGACTGACAGGTCGGTTAAGGTCTGGATAAGCTACCATCAACTTCTCCTTGTCCTGGGCCTCTGTTAACTCTGACCGAAGAGACTGGACAGAGGCTTCAGCCTCTCTGACACACTTCTCCAGGTTTATCTTTTCTGTCTCCAGGTTCTTGATGTGGACCTGACATACCACAGACAAAACATAACAATTTGACATAGAACACTGTGACCTTGGTTAAAGACTATATGTAAAACCAAATATAAAATGACAATCTTTATCAAATTTATATTTGTATCTGAAGATCTTCACTAACTTTATATGTGAAGATCTTTACCAAATTTAAGTCAGTGTAAAAGATCTTCATGTGCTTGAAGTTTATGTATGAAGATTTCTACCAACTATAAGGGTTGTAAAGATCTTCACAAACTTGATCAGTAAGATCAAATCTATATACAAAGATCTTCACAAACTTGATCAGTAATTTTAAATCTGTGTGTAAAGATCTTCACAAACTTGATCAGTAAGATCAAATCTGTGTACAAAGAGCTTCATGAACTTGATCAATAAGATCAAATCTATGTACAATGAGCTTCACAAACTTGATCAGTAAGATCAAATATATGTGTAAAGATCTTCACAAACTTGATCAGTAAGATCAAATATATGTATAAAGATTTTGACATGGTTGATCAGTAAGATAAAATCTATACATAAAGAGCTTCAGAAACACATGAACAGTTTTTGGATATTTGTATACATAAAACTAAATACATAAACATACACAAAGTCACCGAATTAAAGCTGTGAAAGCATAATGTTAATTTAAAACAGTAGGAACAGCTGTACTAGTTAACAGGTACACAGCTGTATTAGTTAACAGGCACACAGCTGTATTAGTTAACAGGAACATATCTGTATTAGTTAACAACCACACAGCTGTATTAATCAACAAACACCAGCTGTATTAGTTAACAAGCACACAGCTGTATTAGTTAACAAGCACACAGCTGCATTAATTAACAAGCACACAGCTGCATTAACTAACAAGCACACAGGTGCATTCATTCACAAACACAGAGCTGCATTAATTCACAAGCATACAGGTGCATTCATTCACAAGGACACAGGTGCATTAATTCACATGCATACAGGTGCATTAATTCACAAGCACACAGGTGCATTAATTCACAAGCATACAGGTGCATTAATTCACAAGGATACAAGTGCATTAATTCACAAGCACATAGTTGTATTAATTAACAAGCACACAGCTGTATTAATCACAAGCACACAGCTGTATTAATCAACAAGCACATAGCTGTATTAAGTAACAAGCTCATAGCTGTATTAATTAAAATTCACACAGCTGTAATATTTCAGTTTACACCTTCACCTTATGAAAATATACAGGACAAAGAACTAGGGAAAGGTGATAGAACATAAATACACAAATTAAATTTTTTTTGTACGAAGATCATCACCATAAACTTATTTTTTTTGTATGAAGATCTTCAAACTTAATTTTTTGTATGAAGCCCTTCACAAACTTTATCTATGAATATTTTCACAAACTGTATATTTCTGTAAAACTTCACCACTATACTATGCCTGCTCAAGTTTATACATAATGAAGATCAGTAACCAGCTAATGAGTATGATTTTCTACACTGATGCATCACTTGCTCCGAAGTCACATTCTAGAAGTAAATGACAATAATTTGTCTTTCTTTAACCAACTCACCTCGTTTTCCTTCACCTTTTTTCTGAGAGATTTCACCTCCACTCTCAGTTCATTTAAGGTATCCTCATAAACAGCCTTTTCCTCTTCAAGAGAAGCAACTTGATGTGACAAGTTTTCATTCTCAGCACCAAGCAATTCCATCCTGGCCAGAAGCGCATCCTGCTTGGCTTGAAGTGACTGATGAAGTGTAAAGACAGTTGGCTACATTTCACAAAGACATTTCTCTAAAATTCTGAAACAGTTCCTACACCACATGAAACTCTAAAGAGAACATTGTTGAGGGAAGCTAAATTAGTGGGCATAAGATCTCTTCAAAGATTGAAAAAAATCACCAGAAATAAAAAAACTTGGCAAATCACAATGTGAGTCCTTCACGACACTTAACAGCATAGGTAGGATGTAAGATTCTCATTTATTATCATATCTTAATTATAATAGTTTTACTTCTCATTATCATATGTTTTTTATAATCAGTATTCCCTCTCATTATCTTATCTTCTTTATAATCAATATTCCTCTCATCATATCTTATTTATAATCAGTAATCTCTCTCATCATCACATCTTCTTTATAATCAGTACTACCTCTCATTATCATATCTTCTTCATGCATTTACTCACATCATTATGCCTACTAGCACTTCGCCTTTTTCCTTGCTCCATAGCTAGAGTTTTAGAGTGACTTTCCAAAGCTGTTGTTACATCTACCAGTCTAGACTTCAGTTCTGCCACTTCTCTGGCCAACTCAATGGCTTTTTCTGCATCTCTTCTCTTCTCTTGAAGATCAGTCTCCAGTTTTTTATAGTTCACTTCTGCTCAGTTTATGAAAGAGAAAAGACTTTAATAATCAGTGTGCAAAAATCCAAATAAAATTTCTGAAGTGCTTCTTAAAAGAAAATGAACCAGTCAAAAAGTGAAGATACATTAGAACAAAATAATAGCCTCTAACAAACATTTGACAAATTTATAAGGTGAGATAACTGAAATATGACTGGCATTTGATACTCATAGAAGGTGATAAAATAAGATTCTGACAAACATCAAGATTCTGACAAACATTTGACAAAATTATAAGCTTATATAAAAATATGATCTGGGATTACAAGACTGTGACCAACACAAAACAGAGCTGTGAACTGAGACAGCTGGGTGAGCAAATTTAGTGAACTGAGACAGCTGGGTGAGCAAATTTAGTGAACTGAGACAGCTGGGTGAGCAAATTTAGTGAACTGAGACAGCTGGGTGAGCAAACCTAGTGAATTGAAACAGTTTGGTTAGCAAACTTAGTAAAATGAGACAGTTGAATGCGCAAACCTAGTGAACTGAGACAGTTGAATGAGCAAACTTAGTGAACTGAGACAGTTGGGTGAGCAAACTTAGCAAGCTGAGACAGATGGGTGAGCAAACATAGCGAGGTGAGACAGCTCAGTGTGTAAACTTAGTGAACTTACAGGTAAGTGAGCAAACTTAGTGAACTGAGACAGTTTAATGAGTAAACTTAGTGAACTGAGACAGTTGGATGAGCAAAATTAATGAACTGAGACAATTGGATGAGCAAAATTAATGAACTGAGACAGTTGGATGAGCAAAATTAATTAAATGAGACAGATAGACGAGCAAAATTAATGAACTGAGACAGTTGGATGAGCAAAATTAATTAACTGACACAGTTGGATGAACACAATTAATTAACTGAGACAGCTGGATGAGTAAACTTAGTGAACTGAGACAGTTGGATGAGTAAACTTAGTGAACTGAGACAGTTGGATGAGTAAACTTAGTGAACTGAGACAGTTGGATGAGTAAACTTAGTGAACTGAGACAGTTGGATGAGCAAAATTAATTAACTGAGACAGTTGGATGAGCAAAATTAATTAACTGAGACAGTTGGATGAGCAAAATTAATGAACTGAGACAGCTGGATGAACAAACTTAAACTGATTAAAACCCTCTGACAACAAAGATTCTAAGACTAACAGACAGATTTCTTCTTTACAGTTTCAGATCATAAAAAACTCAGTACATTCTGTAATTGAGGTTACATTCACACATCTACACAGCTGTAACATACTGATCATTCATTATGATGTTACAATTACACATCTACACAACTGTAACACATTAATCATTCATTATGCTACCACATTCAGATATTTTCACCACACACTCAGTTCAGAGGAGCTGCTAGTCTGTAGGTATAGAGAGATGGATGTCATGACAAAATCATATTTTAATAACAAGCCAAAATCAGAATCAGTTAAAAAAAAATACATGTCAGCAACAACCAAGAAAATCAGACAGTGATGGCACAAGAAGAAATGAGTACCTGAGCCTCATAAGCAGATTCAAGACCATCAGCCTCAAACAAAACTCTTACAACAACAGCTCACACAAATAACTTGAGCCTCAAACAAAACTCTTATAACAACAGCTCACACAAATAACTTGAGCCTTAGTTTCAGGAAAGTATACGAACTTCTTCACTTAAAACTGAATTATCAGTTCTCTTTACAACAGTAGAATTCTGATCCACAAACTCTTGACCCTGACCTAAATCTTTGAGCAGTTCTCTCTGTTTCTCTAGCTCTAGCTTCACTGTACTCATCTCCTTCTCCAGCTTCTCTTTGTTTAACTTCAGGTCTTCTTTCTGTTGTTCATGCTTCTCCGTGAGTTCTTTGTTCTGTTTCTCTTGATCTTTCAGTTTGTTCTGAAGAAATATATGAACAGAGTTAGCTAGAAAGTTGAGTAAATAGAACTAGCTAGAAAGCTCAGTAAATAGAACTAGCTAGAAAATTGAGTAAATAGAACTAGCTAGAAAGCTGAGTAATTAGAACTAACTAGAAAGTTGAGCAAATAGACAAATGTCATTCGCAAAGTCAAGGTCTCCAGCACTGTGTCAAGTCTCCATTGTAATCCTATGCGTTTGTCTGATGTTGCCTCCTTCATTAACCAGTCTACTGCCAAGATAAATAATGTTGGTGATAGTACACATCCCTGTTTCACTCCTGTTTGTACCATAAAGCTGCTGGAGGTATGTTCTCCACAGATCACTTTGCACTGAAAACCCTCGTATAGGGCTTTGATTACATTCACTATCTTATTGGGGAGGCCATGCCATCTTAGGATTTTCCACAGTGCATCTCTGTTGACACTGTCAAAGGCTTTCTCAAAATCTATAAACAATGCATATGTTGTGCTATGCCACTCATTTGCCTGTTCTAATATTTGTCTAAGTACAAATATGTGGTCTATGCATGATCTTCCTTTCCTAAATACTGGCTGCTCTTTCCAATGTTTTCCCTCAAGTGCTGGTACAATTCTGTTGATGATTATTCTGCAAAATACTTTACTGGTGAGTGGCAGTAGGGTAATGCCTCTCCAGTTCTCTGAGGTCACCCTTCTTTGGTAGTTTTACTATAAGGCCAGTTTTCCACTGCTATGGAGCTTTTTCTAGATCCCAAATTTGTTGTAATATCTGGCAGAGTTGTTTTAGTGTTTCTGTTTCTTCTGCTTTCAACATCTCAGCAGTCACTTCATCTTCACCTGGTGCTCTGTCTAATTTTAGCTTCTTTATCACCTCCTTTATTTCACTTATTGTTATTGGTCCTGTATTGATGTTTAGTTCCGTTTTTGCTTTAAGTATGTCTATTGTTTGTGCTACTTGTGTTCTGTTTAGTAGGGTGTTAAAGTGTTCCCTCCATCTTTCAATTTTTTCTCTTTCTCCACTGACCAGTTGTCCCTTATGTGTCCTTATTGCACTCTCACATCTTGTGCTGAAGTTACCTGTCATCTGCTTTGTGATTTTATATATGGTTTTCATATCATTTGCATATGTTGCTTTCTCTGCTGCTTCTGCTAAGTTGTCATAGTATTGACGTTTATCTTGACGGCATGATTCCTTCACTTCTTTGTCTTTTTGTGCATAATTACTTAAAACTTGTTCTTTAAGCCGTTGTGATTTGGTGTTCAGTAATTTTTTCTTGATTTCTTTTCTTTGCTCTATCTTTTCCCATGTGGTCTTGCTTATCTATTCCTCTTTTCTCCGTTTCCGATATCCCAGCACCTCTTTTGCTGTTTCCTGTAGTGTTTATTGAACTCTAGTATGGACATTTCTGCTTCGTCTTGTAGGACACTGAAGCGGTTCTTAAGTACTATTGAGAATTCATTTCTTGTTTGCTGGTCTTTCAGTTTTGTTGTATCAAAACGTATCTTTCTGTGTTCTCCGATTTTGGCTTTCCTTAATTTTAGTTTTATTTTTGCTACCAAAAGGTTGTGATCACTTCCTACATCTGCTCCTTTCCTTGCTTGCACATCTTGTAGTGACTGTTTCCACTTGTTGTTTATTAGTATGTGATTGATTTGGTTTTCTGTGGTTTTATCTGGTGACCTCCAAGTCACCTTATGGATGTTTTTATGTTGGAAAATTGTCCCTCTGATGGTCATCATGTTTTCTTCACAGAAACTGCACAGTCTTTCTCCATTTTCATTTATTTCTCCGATTCCTTCTCTTCCCATGATTCTTCTTCTATCACCTACTTTTGCATTGAAGTCGCCCAAGATGAGTAGCATATCATGCTTGGGTATTGTTTCTACTGTTGCTTGGAGGCTGTTGTAAAAATCTTCTTTTAATTCCTCTTCAGCTGCTTCTGTTGGTGCATAACAAACTATAATAGACAGCTTCGTGAATCTTGAGTTGAAGCATGCATATAATAATCTCTCATTTATTGGGGTCCATTTCAGCAATGCTCTTGATGCTTCTTTTGTTATAATTAATGCTACTCCTCGATCATGAATATCTTCTTTACCTGACCATATTATTGTATCTTCTGTGTGCTGTGTTGTTAATTTCCTTCTGCCTTGTCCTGTCCATCTTGCTTCTTGTATTCCTAGTATGTCTAGTTTGTATCTGTGCATTTCCTTGATGGTTTGTGCTAGTTTTCCAGTCTGGTTAAGTGTTCTTACATTCCAGCTGCCTATTTGCATCTTGTGTTTAGGTTCCAGGAGGTCTGCAATTGGGCTGGGGACTTCCAATGGCTGGCTTTCATCCACAACCTTCATGGGCTCAGTTTCCTGATAAGCATTTCTCCTTCCACCTGCATTTGTTTTTCCCTTGCTTCTGTTTCTGTAGCAGTCTGATAGTTTTTTACCAGATAGGGTTGCTGGCCCTATGCCGAACCCTACTTAGTCGCCTTTTATGATCATGCGTGGTAGGGTACAGTGGTCCTATTCTTTGCAGATCCCGGGTACCACACGGGGGACTTCCTGAATATATTATTGTATATTTATCAGAGTTTATCTTCCCTGCACCTGTCCATCTAACTTCACTCATTCCTAATATGTTGATTTTCATCCTTTCCATTTCCCTCTTTACATTTTCTAATTTTCCAGCCTGGAATAAAGTTATAACATTCCATGTTGCTATTTTGAATTTATTAGTTTTGCCACCAGTAGGTTGATGACAATCTGGCCTCACCTGTGGCTTGTGAGCTGCCCTACCAGACGAGGCTGTTCCAGAGGAACATCAATTAACGTCATTCATGACATTCTATAGAATAATGAAACAAACAAGCTTTCTCCTTCAACAAACAAGTTTTTTTTCTTCAACAAACAAGTTTTTTTTCTTCAACAAACAGGTTTTTTTTCTTCAGCAAACAGGTCTTTTTCTTTAATAGACAAGTTTTTTTCTTCAACAAACAAGTTTTTTTTTCCTCCATAAACAAGTTTTTTCTTCAACAAAGTTTCTATTCAACAAACAAGTTATGTTGTGGTTAAAAAAAATGAAACAGTTCATGATGGTCACATGAAACACAGCTTACAATGTAATGAATTACTTCAAATTACAAAGTTAAAGCCTTTGAAAAGTGGTAATCTATAAATTACATGTTAGAAAATGTAATAGGTTATCATGTTTTGGGATTCTAAGTAACTTCTCATTCACATTAGGTTATAATGATGTGTGATCTCACTCACATAAAAATATGATCACACTCACAATAGCTAATCATGATGAGTGATACCAACCTCATATTGTTTGCGTAGACAGACTCGAGAGTCAAGTTCCTCCGCCAGGCTCTTCTCAAGGGTCTCAGTCTTTTCTTCTGCAGTTCTGGTTCTCTTTTCAAAAGACTTCAGCTCAGACTTCAGTGGTTCGATGGAAGCCTGAAGAATCTCGTTGTGCTTACCAATCCTTGCAACATCCTTGTTTTGCTCTGCCATCCATCGGCAAATATCATTAAAAGTTAGAGCCTGCACGTGACTGAGCTCAGATTTAAATTTTGTTAATGAACATGGCAAACCTTGATCTGTACAGACTTTAATGATAATGTCTCCAGCTTCACGCAGCTTCCTCTGGATTATGTCACACGATTCACACGGCACAAAAGCAGTCTCAAATGTCTGACAAGATTTATTGTTCACATCTCTTGAGATTGACAACTGTGAACTCTGAATTGACACAGTAGGACGTGCTATTAGTACGAGGTCAGGATCATGTGGTGCGCCAAGTCCGAGTGTACCGGGTGTCTCCACGTGTGAGAAAGACTCATACTTATTTACTGATGCAGGAAAGGTGTGGCTGGCCTTGACCTCTACTGGATGAGTTTTTCCAGAGTCTTTTTCATGGTCATTCACCTTCCTGCCTGATGACGTACTCTGGTGAAGCAAGTGAAAAAAAAATGTAAGAAAAACTTAAGCTGCCACATATAAAAACATGAGTGTTGCCGCACATAAGTCCTGCCACATATAAAAATATGAGTGCTGCCGCACTTAAGTGCTGGCACATATAAAAATATGAGTGCTGCTGCACATAAGTGCTGTCACATACAAATATTGTCATACATCAGTGATGTCACATGTAAGTGCTGTTATATGTAATACTATCACACATCAGTGCTGTAGCATATAAGTGCTGTCACTATCAGATGTACATAACTGTGACGGTAACTGCTGTAAAACTTGTACTATAATCAAATCTATCATACATATAAGTGCTGTCACATGTAAGTACTGTCATACATATAAGTGCTGTCACATGTAAATGCTGTCATAATATAAGTGCTGTCACATGCAAATCCTATCATATATATATATATAAGTGCTGTCACATGCAAATGCTATCGTACATATAAGTGCTGTCACATGCAAATGCTAATATAAATAAATACTGTCACACATAAGTGCTGTCATTCATAAATGCTATCATATATATGTGCTGTCATATGTAAATGCTGTCATATATAATATCCACATCCCACGGAAATTTTCATGAAGTATGGGTATGACCTATAGAGATTTTCATGAATTATGGATGTAACCCATAGAGATTTTCATGAATTTTGGGTGTGACCCATAGAGATTTTCATGAATTTTGGGTGTGACCCATAGAGATTTTCACAAAGTATTGGTGTGAAGTACTAGTGCCTTCACACTTCTAGACTACTACAGCACTTGAGTCAGGAGTGGCAGCGTCTGTCTTATCATATATAAGTGTTTTATCAAGCTAAGAAATGATTGTCAGCATCTGTCTTATCATATATAAGTGTTTTATCAAGCTAAGAAAGGATTGTAAGCGTCTGTCTTATCATATATAAGTGTTGTATCAATCTAAGAAAGGATTGTAAGCATCTGTCTATTCATATATAAGTGTTGTATCAATCTAAGAAAGGACTGTCAGTGTCTGTCTTACTATATATAAATGCTGCATCAATTTGAGATAGGATTGTCAGTGTCTGTTTTATCATATATAAGTGTTGCATAAATCCTGGCCATTTAGAGTGACATTTCAGTCTTCTCAGTTTATATGTTCCACTGTAGTTTCCTTATATGTGTGTCAGTCTTCTCAGTTTATATGTTCCACTGTAGTTTCCTTATATGTGTGTCAGTCTTCTTATTTTATATGTTCCACTGTAGTTTCCTTATATGTGTATCAGTCTTCTTAGTTTATATGTTCCACTGTAGTTTCCTTATATGTGTATCAGTCTTCTTAGTTTATATGTTCCACTGTAGTTTCCTTATATGTGTATCAGTCTTCTTAGTTTATATGTTCCACTGTAGTTTCCTTATATGTATCAGTCTTCTTAGTTTATATGTTCCACTGTAGTTTCCTTATATGTGTATCAGTCTTCTTAGTTTATATGTTCCACTGTAGTTTCCTTATATGTGTATCAGTCTTCTTAGTTTATATGTTCCACTGTAGTTTCCTTATAAGTGTATCAGTCTTCTTAGTTTATATGTTCCACTGTAGTTTCCTTATATGTGTATCAGTCTTCTTAGTTTATATGTTCCACTGTAGTTTCCTTATATGTGTGTCAGTCTTCTTAGTTTAAATGTTCCACTGTAGTTTCCTTATGTGTGTCAATCTTCTTAGATTATATGTTCCATTGTAGGTTCCTTACATGTGTGTCAATATTCTTAGTTTATATGTTCCATTGTAGATCCTTATCAGTCTTCTTAGTTTATATGTTCAGTTGTAGGTTCCTTATAAGTGTGTCAGTCTAAAGTTACAATGTTATATGATGATCAGTCTATTGTTACATGACAACTAGTCTAATGAGACAACTGTTGGTGAGTCACACAAATGAATATAACACAATACTAACATTTTTTTCAATGAAATTGTGAGAAAAAAAAATTGTAAAGTAGACAACAGCAAAATATATCTTGTCACCTTCAATAACACATAAACCAGGATAAACTTCATATTCATGTGTTTTCCTGGTGCTTAAACTGGGGTAAACTTCACATTCACGTACCTAGCTGGCATATAAACCAGGTTAAACTTCACATTCACATACTTTGCTGACACATAAACCAGGATAAACTTTACATTCACATTTTACTGAAACATAAATCAGGATAAACTTCACATTCACATGTTTTTAATGATACATTAAATCAACTACTCATGCAGAATGTTTCCAATATTTAAGATAACTTCACAAAATTATAAATTACCTCGGAAAGTGTCTGATGATACAATGCTTGAAGCTTCATCATCTGTGTCCAGTATTGTCTGATTACCAAACCAACCGATCCTGCCATTTTTGAGTCTGGTCCTGTATTCTGTGTGATCAGCACATTAGCAGCACTAAAATGGTCACTACAGAACTTGGACACTGCTTGTATCAGCAAGATAAGCCTGTTTATAAACATTTCCAAACATAAGGGTCCCATGATAATCAAAAACTCTGTCAATTTCTTCAACAAACTGAAAAACATCTTGAGCAGAAACTTAGTTAATTCTAACATCTTAATTACTTATTTTTTGTTATTGTGTTTTGGTTTATGCGTTTGCCTATTTTTTTTTTTTTTTGCTATGCTGCACCAACAGTGAAATAAAGAGATTCCTTTTAATTTGTCCTGTATCTCTGTACAATATATAAATCCTGTAATCTCAGATATCATGTCACAAAATAGCAATCCTACATTTGTTCTGTATCTCTGTACAATATACAAATCCTGTAATCTCAGATCTCATGTCATAACATAGCAATCTTACATTTGTTCTGTATCTCTGTACAATATACAAATCCTGTAATCTCAGATCTCATGTCACAACACAGCAGTCATACAATGCTCCATTAGAAAATAAAAATTATTTAAATTCAAAATGTTTATGCTTGATGTTCTTATATTAAGAAACATTTTTTTCAGTCAAAGTTCATCCAAAACTATAAATATTTAAAGCAAGGGGCATCACCAAAAATGAAATGTACCTGAAGAAGATCCCTTACACTTAAAGTAATCAGTAGGACCGTATATACTGTGACAGTGCTTATAACCAACATACACATTATATAACATATAACTGTTCGGGTGGCAAACGATGTTTAAAAGAGGATAAAATGAACAAATCTGGGAATAAGACAGGCAACCTCATTCACAAGTCTGAGAATTAGACAGGTAAGCTCCTTCTGAAGTCTGTCTGAGAATGAAACAGGCAACATCATTTACAAGTCCAAGAATGAGACAGATGACCTCACCCAAGTCCAAGAATGAGACAGATGACCTCACTCACAAGTCTGAGAATGTGACACCCAACCTTACTCAGAAGTTTAGAAATGAGACAAGCAACCTAACTAACAAGTGTAAAATGAAATAGAAAGCCTGACTTACCTGTCTATGACAAGTCTAGAAAAAGAGAGAAAGCCTGACTTACCTGTCTATAACAAGTCTAGAAAAAGAGAGAAAGCCCGACTTACCTGTCTATGACAAGTTTAGAAAAAGAAAGATAGCTTGATTTACATGTCTATAACAAGTCTAGAAAGAAAGAGAAAGCCTAATTTACCTGTCTATAACAAGTCTAGAAAGAAAGAGAAAGCCTGACTTACCTGTCTATGACAAGCTCATATAGAGCAATGTGAGCTACTTGAATTGTTTCTGGGTCACCCGCATCATCGTCATAGTCATAGAGATCAAGCAAATCTTCAATGTCAAGGTCACAGGCTTTCTTATCTGGAAACTTCCATGAATGAGCTTGGACTGGCCCTGTTCTAGAAATGATTTCATTGATTGTCCACTGCAGGTCCTGAACATCTGCTGACAGGCTTTCCATGCAGGTTTTGTTTCCAAGGAGATATGTCATGTTGTCCTTCTGGAAGATTCACACCACACAAAAAGTGGAGCAACTCAAATTCTGTGACCTTCAGTCATGAAAATAAGACAGAACTTGACTAGGAAGAGTGACACAGATCTGTTTAAATATACCATTCCACATAAGAAACAACAGAAACCCCTGTCATATTTACACACTTCCCTGTAGTCTAACACACTTATCAGTTGTACCATGAGTTTACACAAAATCTTGTATAACATTTATACTCTGTCTAATGAAAAATGTAATGGCAGGATTTATTACACAGAAATAGTTCTGTGTAGAAACAAGCAGGTAACAATCACAAGGAATGAGCGAATGGTTTCAGATTAAAACAGACATGAAACAAGAATGTGTATTATCTCCATTGCTTTTTGGAACTGCCATAGACTTTATAATGAAAAGATGCTGTACAGGTAAAACTGACATTGATTGGGTACATGGGACCCAAATAGAAGATCTTGATTTTGCAGATGACATAACTCTTATCAATGACAATGTGAAATTGATGCAGGAAAAAAACAGATTCCCTGTCTTCCTTGGCTAGTAAAATAAGTCTTGAAATTAACAAAGACAAAACAAAAATAATGAAACTTCTCATTAATCAAGAAGGAAAAACATACACAGAAGGAACAGCTGTTGATAAATTAAACCAATTTGCATACCTTGGCTGCTACACTGACCAGGGTGGTGACACCAGAAATGAAATTAGAATTAGAATTGAAAAAGCAGCATTGTCCTTCAAAAATCTTGAGAACATATGGAATTCAAAACTTATAAGCACAAAAACCAAGTTAAGATTATTCAATTCAAATGTGATATCCACCCTCATTTATGCATGTGAAAGCTGGAAATCAACTAAAAAATAGACAAGAAATTAGACTCTTGAAAACAAATGCCTCAGGAAAATACTCGGTATAAAGGGGAACAAATTTAAGAACAACAACAGAGAGAAGACAGATGAGCAAAACAACAACCTGTCTCATGGGTGATCATAAAAAGAAGAGGGACATATGTAAGCCATGTGATGAGAAGAAACAATCAGAGAATAACATCACAAGCTATCAAGTTGAGCACAACAGGTCAAAGAAAAAGAGGTTGACCACATGAAACTCTAAAGAGGACATTGTTACGAGAAGCCAGTTTAGTTGGCATAACATTCCCTGATGAAGTTGAAAAACTTGCTGAAAACATGAAAACTTGGCAAACAACTATGCAAGCCCTATGTGACATTTAACAGCATGGGAAGGATGTAAAATAAGCATAGATGGTACTCTCCCTGCAGCTGCAAGCTAACAGCTCTTGGAAATGAATGCCACACAGAAAAAAATCTGGCCATGGTTTTTTTTTCCAGTCATTCTGTTTTTAGAAATATAAAAATTATGAACTGTCAGGTACCTGTGTGGAAAAGAACTGTCAGGTGATTGTTGATAGATGCTAAATGCAAACTATCAAATGATATACAGTTATATAATATGTGCAAATTGACATGTGATATGTAGACATGTTTGTAAACATTAACTGCCACACAATATGTGTACAAAATATCCACCAACTTATATATTTTATGGTAATGTATTACTTTCATTGAAGGAAAAAAGAAAAATGTTGACAGGAATAAAAAAACTCAGTTCAGAAAAAAAAAACCAGAGAATATACCAGAAGAAAGCCACTATTACTAGAATCAGTTATGACCCTTCAGAATATTTTCATTAATGTTTGAATGTTCTCATTAGAATTTTGCTTGCAAGCTGTCAGTTGACAGAAACAATATGAAAAATACAAAACTGAAAATTTGACCAAATCTGATCTATTTTTTTTTTTAATAAAGTAAAAAAAGGAGGTCCACAATTACTTCATGATGAAATTCATGTACAGAATTTTGTTATTAGAAAAATATTTGAATATTTTTAGATAATTTGGATTTATTTTATACTTGTGTCCCAGGTTTAGCAAAATCCTGGCTACTGTAATTGATGCTCTGAGACAACATTCTTAATTAGGAAGCCAAGACCCAAATTTGGGCCAAAAATTGATTTTTTTTCACCTCAGATAATAAGTTTCATTTACTGGAAGATTTGATGAATGTAATGTGTTTTTATTTTTTATTTATTGGGACATTTGATGAATGTAATTTGTTTTTCTTTTTTTTAAATTTACTGTGAGATTTGATGAGTGTAATGTGGGTTTTTTTTTATGACATTAATCAATTTCATTTTGTGAATGGTAGCAATGAATGAATGGTTAACTGGGACAATAAGTATACACACTTTACATTAATTACTGGAATGGGCAGTGGACCAGATATGGGAATGTCCTGGCTGCAGTTATGCTACCTCTTATGATCGATCAATCAATCAGTCACAGTCTACATGATTACCAAAAAAATTGCAATCAACGTGATTACCTGTCATTCATAATTTTTATGATTACCTGTTATTCATAATTTTTATGATTACCTGTCATTCATAATTTTTATGATTACCTGTCATTCATAATCTATATGATTACCTGTCACTCATAATATGTATGATTACCTGACAGTCACAGTTTAAATGATTACATTAAAATCATAGTCTACATAACTATCTAGCATTCATAGTCTACATGTTACTTAGCACTCATATCAGTCCACATGTTACTTAGCATTCATAGTCTACATGTTACTCAGCATTCATATCATAGTCTACATGTTACTTAGCATTCATATCACAGTCTACATGTTACTTAGCATTCATAACATAGTCTATATGTTACTTATGATTCATATCATAGTCTAAGTCTACATGTTACTTAGCATACATATCATGGTCTACATGTTACTTAGCATTCATATCATAGTCTATATGATATAACTGGCAGAAACCAACATGACAGACATGGCAACAGACAGTGATTTATTAGCCAGAAGGTACACTCAAAATCTTTACCATGTGAATCAATGATAATTATGATGGTGTCTGTGATGGTGGTTATTATGATGGTTATGATGATGATTATTATGACTCTCAGACTGTAATTACGCGTCACATTCACGTCAAAATAAATGACTCATCCCTGGGGCAGAACAATTTAGTTATAACGTGGGGGGGGGATAAATTAAACGCGAGCATAATACCTTGCGTGCAGCCCACCTTGCGTGCAGCCTAATGTGATAACAGCTTCGTGCTTGACACTCAAATGAAAACTTTTATACGCCACTAAATCAAGATTGCCTAGAAATATACACAGTGTAAATGTTGTGCACACTTTGTCAGAAAAAAGTCGATTGTGATCCAGTAGATCCCATTACACTGTGTTTTGTTCTGAAATGAAGACGCTGACAAACTTGCCTAAACTGGTAGCAGGGAATCACAACATCAACACCCTGTCACACACAGTGAAGACAAAACTATAATGAAGCTATGGACTAACCAGCACAATCCACCATCTAACGGTCAGATGACTTGTACGTTACGAAAAAACAAACACCATCTTCAGACTACACACTGTGGAGCGCGAGCACACCTGTACCACGTCGACATGTCACACCCAAGAATAAACATGTGAAACAGCCATCCACATTACTGACCACATCCTGCAGCTCTGCTCCCCGAAAGAAGTCTGAACCCAGTTCTGGGCACAAAGATAACAGTTTCGTGCTTGGCACTCAAGTGAAAACTTTTATACTCCACTAAATCGAGAAAACTTCAGAAGAAAACCTGAAATGAACAAGAAGTTTTGTTCATTAATAACAAAGCCGTTGCTACAGACGCGTTTCACACAGGCCAGAGTTTTGCTTTAATAAAGGTCAATTAAAATTAAAATTAAGGTTTTGCCGTGCAGTTTTATGGATTTTTTCACTATACTAAACTGAAGCTTTAAAAACGACTTCAAATGTTTATTATGTCAAGTATGCAGTGGATATTCCTTTTTTTAGAATTAAAAAAGTGGAATTTTTGTTTTGACAATTTGGGGACATTCACTTTGTAATGAGGACTCACGGTCAGTCAGTCATTTGCATGTCCCTAACAGCTCTCCTGTAGGCCTCTCAGTCAATCTGTCATTTTCCTTGCGGAACTTTGCCTCCCTAACTGCTCTCCTGTAGGCCTCTCAGTCAGTCTGTCATTTTCCTTGTGGAACTTTGCCTCCCTAACAGCTCTCCTGTAGGCCTCTCAGTCAGTCTGTCATTTTCCTTGTGGAACTTTACCTCCCTAACAGCTCTCCTGTAGGCCTCTCGGTTGTAAGCAAGATGGCCTGCTATTGATACGTCCATTTGCAGGTTATCAACGATGTCTTGCAGACAGAACTACAATAATAAGATTTTTAAGGGCATGCACCTATCCCATTGCAACATATGCCTGTGAGACCTGGACACTTAACAAAACAGCTGAGAAACACATAAATGCCTTTGAATGTAAATGCTATAGAATAGTCCTTCAAATATCATGGACACAAAAAAAAAGAACAAATATCCATACTACAACAACTTAATATTGAAGACGGTTGGCTGGTAAGGAAGATTAAACAGAGAAAACTTAAATATTTTGGACACATTATACGTCATGAGAAATTAGAGAAGACCGTCTTGGAAAGGCATTGAAATAGCTCAAAAATAAGTCACAGGATGCAGATAATTGTTTATCTGATTACGAATGTATTTTAATGTCAGATATTTATCTTCAAGTTCCTCCGTCATCTTGCCGTCCTAGTCCTGCTTCTAGTATTTATCCGACTTCAAAGTTCTGGAAAGAAGATTTTGCCGCTGACTGATATAATCATAGAAATCTGATCAGTTCATTCGATAATTAAAGGCACGTTTGATTATTGCTTCGACTGTTGAAACGTATGGCATGAAGAGTACATAATGGAAAAAAGAAAGAGAGGAAGACCAAGGCGAAGATGGCTGCAAGACATCGTTGGTAATCTGCATGTGGATGCATCAGCTGCAGGGCGTCTTGCTTACAACCGAGAGGCCTACAGGAGTGCTGATAGGATGGCAACGTTCCGCAAGTGACATGCAAATGATTGACAGACTATTGAGACGTGAATGCGATTTCGTTCTTCTGTCCATTGCACAATCATTAGAGATGACGCTGGCAATGTGTCCAGGAACACTACAGATAAATTCACACAGTAACTCCAAGTACTGCTTCAAAGATTCAGACTGCCCAAAGAAATAGGCCCACTTCTCCTGGTTGTATCTGCTATCCCAGTTGCCCTTCTCCTATGTGAATACTGCTTCAACACAATGCTTCAGATGTGTGAACTGATCAAACAATAGTGAATCGTCAGTTGACTGCCCTTTGTCTTGCAGAAACTGTACAGTCTCTTCCATTTCAAACAATGCTAGTACGGAGCCTAAGAAGGCTATAGAGAAGGAAAGTACTTTTTCTTCTTTTTCTTTTTCTTCTTCTTCCTCACTATGATACTGACTGCATTATGTCATAGTTTGCATCAAAGATGCGATAACTCTGCTGTTTTCTTTTACTCGACACGTTCAATTTGATTTGACCTTTTAGGCCCGGATTTGCCTTACCATTTCGATTCTTATTCATTTGGCAGGACTACAGCCTGCTTCCAGGGGAAACAGCCGAGAGGTACAGTTGAATCTTGGCTTCCAGGGGAAACAGCCGAGAGGTACAGTTGAATCTTGGCTTCTAGAGGAAACAGCCGAGAGGTTCAGTTGAATCTTGGCTTCCAGGGGAAACAGCCGAGAGGTTCAGTTGAATCTTGGCTTCCAGGAGAAACAGCCGAGAGGTATCGTTGAATCTTGGCTTCCAGGGGAAACAGCCGAGAGGTTCAGTTGAATTTTAGTCAGCTACGAGTCAGTCACCTTCAGACATCAGTCTGAGTACTTCGTCTTCACTTTCTAAGAAAGTACAAAAGATTGGTGCACGCTTTACATGTAGGTTTGAAAACTTTAAAACAGTCTGGCTGACAGTAAAGAAAATTGGGGGAAGAGATGGAAGTGGGAAGATTTTAAATGTGATCCAGCCAAGAAAGAAATGGGTAAAACAGAAAATTTGACAAGAGTAAATATGAAGGATTCAAGATTTAAGTTAAAAGTAGAAGACAGAAGTTAAGAAACAAATAAAAGGCAGACGGGAGGGAATGAGCTAAGGCTGGAATTTAAAGCAGGTAATTCCAGAGTTGCACACTCATGCATGAAGCGGTTTTTCAAGCTCCATGCCATTTCTGTCATCAGATCCAGGTTAATATACCGGATAGACTTGGAAGCCTCTCTTACCCCAAGATTTGGAACTAACTTGGAAGCATTCTGGGAGATGTTATAAAGACGTTTCTGGATGCAGTTACCTAGTCAAAGACTAATCTTTCCCTTGCGCGCAAGGGTTATATACGTAGATCCTCATGAAGCAAGAGAGTAGTTCAGGGGAAGGTAATCGATTTTATTTCCCAGATTACAGGGCAGATGACACAGCGTCACAATGAGACTGCATTCTTTACTTCCAAACTAGGCAGGATTTCTTATTACATGATTGTAACTCAAGATATGGAAGAGATCTGAGACGGTCTCGCAGGTATCAGCGACAAGTTGTAACAGTTGTAGGTGGTGAAAGAGAATTATCTAATTTAACCGTGAGATGGAAAGAGAGCATTAACTTGACGTGGTGAAAGAGAATTGTCTAATTTAATCGTGAGATGGAAAACGAGCACTAACTTGACGTGGTAAAAGAGAATTGTCTAATTTAACCATGAGATGGAAAGCGAGCACTAACTTGACGTGGTAAAAGAGAATTGTCTAATTTAACCATGAGATGGAAAACGAGCACTAACTTGACGTGGTTAGATGTAGTAGATTTTTCCCATAGCTTAACATGGTAAAGCGCACTGCATTATTTTTTCCCCTGATAGTTTCTTGGTGGCTCACTTTGAGTGAAGCTTTTCAGTGTTTTTTTTTTAGAATGTGTATAGTGGAGAGATAGAGGGGCCATCTGTGTCAATAGAACCCTTTTTCTTCTTAGAATGTGTATAGTGCAGAGATAGAGGGGCCATCTGTGTTAATAGAACCTTTTTTTCTTCTTAGAATGTGTATAGTGCAGAGATAGAGGGGCCATCTGTGTTAATAGAACCTTTTTTTCTTCTTAGAATGTGTATAGTGCAGAAAGAGACGGGCCATCTGTGTCAATAGAACCCTTCTATTTTTTTTTTAATTTAAGAAGTTATGCCACACACAAATGTGCCAGTTGCCGTCAAGACATTATGGACGCAATATCAATGTGTCTGAAAACCATGAAACTATCACAATTATTTTGTGACAACAGATCATTTTATTATCATTTTCCCTTATAGATTTCATTTCAAGAAAAAAAAATACCAGTGTTTATACTAGGGGCGTACAGAAAGTAATGCACCACATCATTTTTTTTTTAGCTGATAATGAAGATAGCATGAAATTTTGCGCACTTTAAATATGGCATGTGCCGATTGTGTGAACCAAATTGTACCGCAACCAGCCACAGAATATGGGTGCCCTAACCGTTGAAATAGAGCATGTTAGCAACTTGTGGTATAAGCAGCGAATTGTGATAGGATTTCTCGTTGCAGAGAAGGAAACTGTTGTAAACATTGACAAGCATCTATGTGATGTGTATGGAAGTTTTGGAGTCGACAGGAATACAGCCGGTCGCTGGGTTTAGAGAACCAAAGAATCAATAAATAGAGATAAGGAGTTGCATGATCGGCCGCGCTGTGGACGTCCTGCCACAGCCACAAAGGCAGAAATGTTGAAATGCGCTGAGGGCATTATTCTTACTGATAGGCGTATCACTACTCAACAATTGGCCTTAAAGGTGTCCGTCAGCAATGGTAGTGCAAATGCAGTTATAAAAGCTCTATGATTTTTTTTAAGGTTTGTGCAAGCTGGATTCCTCGAAGTCTCACGTTTCCAGAACGTACACTACAGAAAGACGTAGTACAGTTGGATGTCCATAAACAACACTCACGTCCAACAGAAAACCCCCATAAAGCCAGCTCTACTCCGAGCACTAAAACCATAGGGACCTCCAAATCTGCACCACCTGTTCCACAGCAAACCACCGACTATGACACAATGTTTCCACCCCTACCCTCATGTCAGCCTCAGACGGTCAGACGAGCCGATACGAGCGTCAACAACGTCAGGATTCTTCCTCATTGGAAGAGCTCAACACACAAGCACGTTCCATGCAACATCCTCAAAGAAATCTGGAGCTGCAGTATTTGTTGCAATTTAGCCCTGCAGCCTTGAGTCATGCCTATATGTTATCTCTGCATAATTCACATGGCATGGTACCTTACAGACACCACATGCCTTAAACTGATGGCAGTATCATTGTAATCCATCACAAACTGAAACCTTCAACCCGCAATGTCAAAAAAGAATTATTACTCAGCAAGACATAGTGACTGATATCTTCATTCTTACGTTTATTTAGAATTCTTTACGTTTTATTATTGCGTTTTATTTCTTGCCCCTTTTCTTTTGTATCTATTTTTCTAATTCTTGTCAACTTTCTATAGGTCCTTGCAGTTTGTGAGTTGTATCTGTTTGTGTGTGAGAACTATATACTTAATTACTCAACTTGTTAGTGAATTCACACATTTCAGCGTTTAATTATTCTGTAGTTAGACGTGTCTCTCTTTCGGCTTCCAATTATTTCAGCTAGTGAGTTGTGTACCAGTTGAAAGTTTAATATACAGAGTGTGTCTCTGTGTAGTATTTAAAGGTTTATTTACTTCAGTATTAAGTATCATAATAGGAATTATTTTCAAACCAGTAACAGGAGACAGGAAAATAAAATGACCCCACCTACCGAAAAATGGTTACATAAAGAAGGACTTCGATTAGGCCATCTGAATGTATATCACCTATTAGGTAAAATTCCTGAAGTAACACACATATTACATCAAAATTTCCACATTTTTGGCTTCTCTGAAAGCCGTTTAAATAGGAACATAACCGTTGAAGATATTAGAATTTAACGGTTTTAACCTGATCCGGCGTGACCCAACCAGGAAACTAGAAACAGGTCTAGTAATGTATGTCTCCACAACTATCCAGTTTAGTCGTAGAGAAGACCTTGAATCATCAGAGGTAGAATGTATTTGGATGGAAGTTAAAATGCCAAACCAAAGTCCATTCATTATTGGACTTTTGTACCGTAATCCAAATGCATCATCTCTGTGGTACGATCACTTCACGACTATGATGGATGAGCTTTCAACCTTTAGGTTCAAAGATATTATCATTCTTGGAGATTTCAACATAGATCTAAGACAATCAAATCTAACTTGGAGCAATATTATATTATCCTATAATCTTTGCCAAATTGTCACCAAACCTACCAGAGTAACAGAAGTATCATCCTCAATATTAGATCATATATATGTAGCCCAACCAGAAAACATCATTGAATGTAACATCCCTCATACTTTGTTAAGTGATCATTACCCAGTCTGCTGTACGTGGACAAGAAAAGGGTATAAACTTCCTAAACACAATCACATCAGTATGAAATTTAGAAGCTTCAGAAAATTTAACCTAGAATTATTCCTTAATGATTTGCAATAATCTTCACTTACACACGTGTACCAACTAACTGACCCTGATGATGCAATAAAATATTGGCTAAAGATCTTCAGATATATATTAGACAAACATGTCCCCATGAAAGAGGTGAGAGTAAAACACCAGACAAAGTCACCATGGATAACACCTGAAATATTACAATCCATGAGAGAACGTGACCGGGAGCACAAAATCAAGGACTTTATGACCTAGTGTTCACTCAGAAACAAAGTTCAATACTTAATAAGACAAGAGAAAAAAAATTACTTCAGGAATCTAATACAGAATAAATCAGACAGTAAATCAATTTGGAAAGCCATAAATACCCTATCAAATAAAAGAAAAGAATTTGATTCTCAAACCATCAATCGTGCATACACTAGCGCACATATCAGTACACATTTTAGAGAAGAAATCAACGTTCTTAAATCATCAATATCAGCTCCTGTATGTGACTTACATGAACTACAAACATTCCTGGACAGCAGATGTACTGATTTTAAACAGTTACACATTCCATTCTTAACAGTCAGTGAAGTTCACAGTTATCTCTTAACCTTAAAAAACAATACAGCTGGGCTTGATGATATTAGTAATAAGATCTTACGTTATGCTGCACCTGTCATTTCACATACACTAACATATATTTACAACCAGTGCATTGCAAAATGTTATTTCCCTGAGGCTTTTAAAACTGCTAAGGTGTATCCTCTCTCTAAATCTGGCTCATCCAACAATCTTACCAACTATAGACCAATATCCATAGTATCGTCATTATCAAAACCACTCGAAAAACACATATACAAAATAACTCTATGACACATGCAAGAGAACAATTTACTCATAGACAGTCAGTCAGGCTTTAGACCCAATCATTCCTGCCACACAGCTCTTACCAAAATGACAGAAAACTGGTTAATAAACATAAATGACGACAGCCATCTTTGTTGACTTTAAAAAGGCATTTGATATGACTGACCACGATATTCTTGTAAGAAAAATAAAGACTTATAAATTGCACCCTAACCTAATAAAATTAATTGCATCGTTTCTTTCAGACAGACAAGAGGTAGTATTCTTCAACAATTCTCTATCAAATTCTGCTACAGTTGACACTGGTGTTCCGCAAGGTTCTATTCTAGGCCCATTGCTCTTTGCTATCTATATCAATGATCTTCCACTTCAACTTAAACACTCTTCTTGTGACCTTTTTGCTGATGATTGCACAGTCTACACCAGTGACTACGATTGTGTTAATCTAGAATCAACTCTTCAGGTCGAGTTATACAATTTAATTAGATGGAGCAAAAATAATGGCATGATTATAAACACCGATAAAACAAAATCAATGCTCATAACAACAAGACAGAAACTACAAAACGCAATAAAAACAACACTTCTGCTCTGTACAGAAACATCACAGATAGAAAACGTTAGCGAGCACAAAACACTAGGTCTTATTATTGACCAACATCTGACCTGGAACTCTCATGTGCAATGTCTAACAAAACTCATCGCACAAAAAGTATACCAATTAGCTAAAATTAAGCACTTCATCGATCAAGACACTAGGAAGACATACTACATATCTCATATACAAACACATTTAGACTATTGCTCAACAGTTTGGGATGGTTGCTCAGTGTCAAATACAAAGAGGCTTTGCTCACTCCAAAAGCGAGTAGTAAAGCTTATTAGTGACAAAGATCAAGCACAAACAACTAACCATCACAAACGTATCAAAATACTACCTCTTAAGAACAGGTTCCTCTTCAACAAAGCCAAGTTAGTACATCAAATTCTTTCACGGCATGCCCCGCTGTATCTATGGAACCTGTTTAAATTTAGCCCAAAGTGCAGCCAACACTTGAACAACGTATGTCTTCCAAAACCTAGACTTGATCTTTACAAGAAAAGCTTTAGTTATTCTGCTGCTCATCTTTGGAATACCCTCCCATCCTATATAAAAAATATAAATTATAGTCCTTCCTACAACTACAAGCTTTCCCAATATCTATTTGATGTCGACTACATGCCTCCATGAATTATAAAACTTAAAAGTTATCTTAAACTGCTCTTACAGACACCAAATACAATTAACTGTTTTCTGAATAGTCCCGAAAATTTTGTTTAGTAGATAGTCATTTATAATGTATGTAGTTACTTCTGTACTGAGTGAATGTTTAAGAGCGAAACGTAAATGTTATATTTTATTTTATGTCTCTCAGCTTCAATGTTAGTTATGTTTGTTACATGAACAGCATATTTGTAGAATGTCTGGAATAGAGTGAAAGATGTATGATAAAGGGCAAAATGTCAGACGGGCCTGCGTGCCCAATTCTTAACCCTTTTGAAATAAAGATCAATCAATCAATCAATCAATCACAAATGACCATCGATTGCAAAGGAAAGCAATTTCTTCTGAATTATTGGAGCGTTTCAATGCTGAGGGAGAGAACTTTTTGTCAAAGATCATAACAGGTAATGAAACCTGGGCACATCATTTTGAACCTGAGACAAAAAGACAGTCAATGGAGTGGCATCATCCCCAAACACCACGAAGAAAGAAACTCAAGACAACTCCTTCAGCTGGAAAGGTCATAGTCACTGTCTTTTGGGACATTGAAAGTGTGATTCTTGTGGATGTTATGCCAAGAGGAGAGACAATCAATTCGCAAGCTTACATTAAGACATTGAAAAAACTCAATCAGCGTTTTTGCAGAGTTTGGCCGCACAAGAATCCAGCAGACCTGCTTCTCCTTCATGACAATGCGCGCCCTCACACAAGTCTGGCAACACGGGAAGCAATCACCAAATTAGGTTGGACTGTACTACCCCATCCACCCCATAGTCCCGATTTGGCACCCTCTGATTTCTATCTGTTTGGTCCACTTAAAGATGCACTCCGAGGGGTAAGTTTAGAAAATGACAAAGGAGTGATTCATGCAGCGAAGAAATGGCTACATAATCAAGAGAAAATCTGGTATGGGCTAGGAATACATGCACTTGTTTCGCGCTGGCATAAAGCCGTACAAGTTGACGGGGATTGTGCTAAATAATACCGATGTTTACATGACATATCCATGTATATTGTGTATAAATTTCATGCTTTTTAAAAGCTCCTGAGAAAAACGATGTGGTGCATTATTTTCTGAACGCCCCTCGTATTTGCTGATTTTCATTTAGACCACTGTGTTGCTTGGGCTGATGTCCAAAGTATCTACATATAATTTTACAGTACAGAATTACAAGCCTTGTATGTATGTATGTTATGCTGTTCGTCATGGTACCATACGAACTTTTTTCTCATTTCTAATCCTCATTAACTTCTATAAGCTTATACAGACAGACTGATGGACACACAGTATGATAAACATGTGATGGAGTACTTTGTTCTCCCTTTATTTGCTCATTTCTTGTTTTCAGCTTCAGAATGGAAAGTCATTCCCCCCCCCCTCTTTTTTTTTTTACTCTTCGTGTGTGTGTGTATTTATATATAATTTGGTTGGAATGGAGACGAATCTACTTTACTTTATTAGATTACTTCCAGATTACATTTATAGTACTTTACTTTACTAGATTACATTTATAGTACTTTACTCTACTAGATTACATTTATAGTACTTTACTTCATCCATCCTCTTATACCATGGTGTTTTGAGGGTGATACAGCTGTGGTTTTGGGCCATGGTATAAGTGACCTTGGTGATTTTCCTGATGTACTTCTGAGTGTTTCTGTAATACCCCATCTTTTACTGGCTTTAGCAAGAGAAAAAGCGCCATCAGCTTGCTAGGTCTACTGCAGTTTCACCATAGTTCCTTTAGCCAGCCATTTTCAGGGTAATCCAGGTTGGCCTTCATGGCTACCACATCATACATTTATAGTGCAAATTTTATTTATTTCTTTGAACATTGAACGTACAGTTGTACAAAATGATTCACGTATTTGCATATTTGTGTTTTGTTGTAAGTTATGCCTGTGTGTTTTGTTGTTGTAAGTTATGCCTGTGTGTTTTGTTGCTGCAAGTTATGCTTGTTGTTTTGTTGTTGTAAGTTATGCTTATGTGTTTTGTTGTTGTAAGTTATGCCTGTGTGTTTTGTTGCTGCAAGTTATGCTTGTTGTTTTGTTGTTGTAAGTTATGCTTATGTGTTTTGTTGTTGTAAGTTATGCCTGTGTGTTTTGTTGCTGCAAGTTATGCTTGTTGTTTTGTTGTTGTAAGTTATGCTTATGTGTTTTGTTGTTGTAAGTTATGCCTGTGTATTTTGTTGTTGTAAGTTATGCTTGTGTGTTTTGTTGTTGTAAGTTATGCATGTGTTTTGTTGTTGTAAGTTATGCTTGTGTGTTTTGTTATGTCACAGGGTTGGTCTTATATAGCAGAGTAGTATGTAAACATCAATGCCATTACAAAGTGTCTCTAGCAATCAAGGTTAGGCTTAACATTAGGTTGGTAATTTGTGCAACATGATCTGGTTTTTTTTGTTTTTCTATTTTTAGATTCACAGATTTGATTATTGACTTCATAATTCCTATTCTAGAAAGAGCACATCACTGCGCATCCACCGGATACATTCATGTTTTTCTATGTTCAGACATAAAGTTCATAGTTCAAAGAATACTAAAAGTTAGAAAAGCACAAAAAACTGTGCAGTATTTTTTCATTTATAAAATAACTGCAAAGTACACCATCTCCAGGCAAACAGGACAGGAGAGCCACAGTTTCTAACAGATGTGTTTTTATAAATACAGTCTGTCCCAGTCAAAAGTTTTAGTTAAATGCATAGGTAATCAAGGTGTCCCAGTCAAAAGTTCTAGTTAAATGTATAGGTAATCAAGGTGTCCCAGTCAAAAGTTCTAGTTAAATGTATAGGTAATCAAGGTGTCCAGTCTCCACATTTTTCTTACAAAATCAGTGCCTAAATTGGACCTTTGTCTAGATCTCACAGGTATCAGTGAGCTTGCTATAAACAAACCAGACCGTTGTCTAGATCCCACAGATGTCTGCATGCTTGCTATAAAACTAGTTCTTTGCTACCTCTCACAGATGTCTGCATGCTTGCTGTAAAACTAGTTCTTTGCTACCTATCACAGATGCCTGCTTTCTTGCTATAAAACTAGTTCTTTGCTAGCTCTCACAGATGTCTGCATGCTTGCTATAAAACTAGTTCTTTGCTAGCTCTCACAGATCTCTGCATGCTTGCTATAAAACTAGTTCTTTGCTAGCGCTCACAGATTGTCTGTATGCTTGCTATAAAACTAGTTCTTTACTAGCTCTCACAGATGTCTGCATGCTTGCTATAAAACTAGTTCTTTGCTAGCTCTCACAGATCTCTGCATGCTTGCTATAAAACTAGTTCTTTGCTAGCTCTCACAGATGTCTGTATGCTTGCTATAAACCTTGGTGATTTTCCTGATGTACTTCTGAGTGTTTCTGTAATACCCCATCTTTTACTGGCTTTAGCAAGAGAAAAAGCGCCATCAGCTTGCTAGGTCTACTGCAGTTTCACCATAGTTCCTTTAGCCAGCCATTTTCAGGGTAATCCAGGTTGGCCTTCATGGCTACCACATCATACATTTATAGTGCAAATTTTATTTATTTCTTTGTACATTGAACGTACAGTTGTACAAAATGATTCACTTATTCGCATATTTGTGTTTTGTTGTAAGTTATGCCTGTGTGTTTTGTTGTTGTAAGTTATGCTTGTGTGTTTTATTGTTGTAAGTTATGCCTGTGTGTTTTGTTGTTGTAAGTTATGCCTGTGTGTTTTGTTGTTGTAAGTTATGCCTGTGTGTTTTGTTGCTGTAAGTTATGCTTGTGTGTTTTGTTGTTGTAAGTTATGCTTATGTGTTTTGTTGTTGTAAGTTATGCCTGTGTGTTTTGTTGTTGTAAGTTATGCTTGTGTGTTTTGTTGTTGTAAGTTATGCCTGTGTTTTGTTGTTGTAAATTATGCTTGTGTGTTGTGTTGTTGTAAGTTATGCTTATGTGTTTTGTTGTTGTAAGTTATGCTTGTGTGTTGTGTTGTTGTAAGTTATGCTTGTGTGTTTTGTTGTTGTAAGTTATGCTTGTGTGTTTTGTTGTTGTAAGTTATGCTTGTGTGTTGTGTTGTTGTAAGTTATGCTTGTGTGTTGTGTTGTTGTAAGTTATGCTTGTGTGTTTTGTTGTTGTAAGTTATGCCTGTGTTTTGTTGTTGTAAGTTATGCTTGTGTGTTGTGTTGTTGTAAGTTATGCCTGTGTGTTTTGTTGTTGTAAGTTATGCTTGTGTGTTGTGTTGTTGTAAGTTATGCTTGTGTGTTTTGTTGTTGTAAGTTATGCCTGTGTTTTGTTGTTGTAAGTTATGCTTGTGTGTTGTGTTGTTGTAAGTTATGCTTGTGTATTTTGTTATGTCACAGGGTTGGTCCTATATAGCAGAGTAGTATGTAAACATCAATGCCATTACAAAGTGTCTCTAGCAATCAAGGTTAGGCTTAACATTAGGTTGGTAATTTGTGCAACATGATCCGGTTTTTTTTGTTTTTCTATTTTTAGATTCACAGATTTGATTATTGACTTCATAATTCCTATTCTAGAAAGAGCACATCACTGCGCATCCACCGGATACATTCATGTTTTTCTATGTTCAGACATAAAGTTCATAGTTCAAAGAATACTAAAAGTTAGAAAAGCACAAAAAACTGTGCAGTATTTTTTCATTTATAAAATAACTGCAAAGTACACCATCTCCAGGCAAACAGGATAGGAGAGCCACAGTTTCTAACAGATGTGTTTTTATAAATACAGTCTGTCCCAGTCAAAAGTTTTAGTTAAATGCATAGGTAATCAAGTGTTCCAGTCAAAAGTTCTACTTAAATGTATAGGTAATCAAGGTGTCCCAGTCAAAAGTTCTAGTTAAATGTATAGGTAATCAAGGTGTCCCAGTCAAAAGTTCTAGTTAAATGTATAGGTAATCAAGGTGTCCCAGTCAAAAGTTCTAGTTAAATGTATAGGTAATCAAGGTGTCCCAGTCAAAAGTTCTAGTTAAATGTATAGGTAATCAAGGTGTCCAGTCTCCACATTTTTCTTACAAAATCAGTGCCTAAACTGGACCTTTGTCTAGATCTCACAGTTATCAGTGAGCT
Organism: Achatina immaculata; assembly: GCA_009760885.1. Taxonomy (NCBI): domain Eukaryota; kingdom Metazoa; phylum Mollusca; class Gastropoda; order Stylommatophora; family Achatinidae; genus Lissachatina; species Lissachatina immaculata. The sequence continues at coordinate 47,646,769 of CM019693.1, read as the reverse complement.
TGCTATAAACAAACCAGACCGTTGTCTAGATCCCACAGATGTCTGCATGCTTGCTATAAAACTAGTTCTTTGCTACCTCTCACAGATGTCTGCATGGTTGCTGTAAAACTAGTTCTTTGCTACCTCTCACAGATGTCTGCATGCTTGCTGTAAAACTAGTTCTTTGCTACCTCTCACAGATGCTTGCTATAAAACTAGTTCTTTGCTAGCTCTCACAGATGTCTGCATGCTTGCTATAAAACTAGTTCTTTGCTAGCTCTCACAGATCTCTGCATGCTTGCTATAAAACTAGTTCTTTGCTAGCTCTCACAGATGTGTGCATGCTTGCTGTAAAACTAGTTCTTTGCTAGCTCTCACAGATGTGTGCATGCTTGCTATAAAACTAGTTCTTTGCTAGCTCTCACAGATGTGTGCATGCTTGCTATAAGTGCAAATGCTGGTCAGTTATGAGACTGGTCTTTACAGAGAGTGACCACAACAATGGAGGACAAGTCAGAGAGTTTGTTATCTGTGCATCACCTGCACCTCACAGTTCTGTTAGCAGGCTGTTTCTTATTCTGTTTAAGCTTAGTATTCAGCTAGGCTGTTTCTTGTTCTGTTTAAGCTTAATATTCAGCTAGGCTGTTTCTTGTTCTGTTTAAGCTTAATGTTCAGTTAGGCTGTTTCTTGTTCTGTTTAAGCTTAATATTCAGCTAGGCTGTTTCTTGTTCTGTTTAAGCTTAATGTTCAGCTAGGCTGGTTCTGCTCTGATTCAATGCTGTCTACATTGTGCTTTACCTTGTTGATGTCTGTAATGTTTACACTGCTATAACACGATTATCATTACGCTTAACGTTTATACTGCTACAACATGACTGTCATTGTGCTTAATGCTTATATTGCTATAACATGATTATCATTATGTTTAATGCTTATCTGCTACAAAATAATTATCAATACACTTAACGTTTATACTGCTACAACATGATTGTCATTGCGCTTAATGCTTATATTGCTATAACATGATTATCATTATGTTTAATGCTTATCTGCTACAAAATAATTATCAATACACTTAATGCTTATACTGCTACAACATGATTATCATTATGATTAATTTAAATATTGCTACAACATGATTATTATTACACTTAATGTAAATATTACTACAACATGATTATTATTACGCTTAATGTAAATATTGTTACAACATGATTATCATTGCATTTACTGTTTATATTGTTACAACATGATTATCATTGCATTTACTGTTTATATTGTTACACTTGTGACTAATGTTCTGGCCACTCATTGGAACACTTCAGTGTATGATGCTTGAATTTAACCCACAGCCTAGAAGAGATTTTTAATTTAACCCACAGCCTAGAAGAGATTTTGAATTTAACCCACAGACTAGAAGAGATTTTGAATTTAACCAACAGACTAGAAGAGATTTTGAATTTAACCAACAGCCTAGAAGAGATTTTTAATTTAACCCAACAGCCTAGAAGAGATTTTGAATTTAACCCACAGCCTAGAAGAGATTTTGAATTTAACCCACAGCCTAGAAGAGATTTTGAATTTAACCAATAGCCTAGAAGAGATTTTGAATTTAACCCACAGCCTAGAAGAGATTTTGAATTTAACCAACAGCCTAGAAGAGATTTTGAATTTAACCAACAGCCTAGAAGAGATTTTGAATTTAACCAACAGCCTAGAAGAGATTTTTAATTTAACCCAACAGCCTAGAAGAGATTTTGAATTTAACCCAACAGCCTAGAAGAGATTTCGAATTTAACCCAACAGCCTAGAAGAGATTTTGAATTTAACCAACAGCCTAGAAGAGATTTTTAATTTAACCCACAGCCTAGAAGAGATTTTTAATTTAACCAACAGCCTAGAAGAGATTTTGAATTTAACCAACAGCCTAGAAGAGATTTTGAATTTAACCCACAGCCTAGAAGAGATTTTGAATTTAATCCACAGCCTAGAAGAGATTTTGAATTTAACCCACAGCCTAGAAGAGATTTTGAATTTAACCCACAGCCTAGAAGAGATTTTGAATTTAACCCAACAGCCTAGAATAGATTTTGAATTTAACCTGACAGCCTAGAAGAGATTTGGAATTTAACCTGACAGCCCAGAAGATATTTTGAATTTAACCAACAGCCTAGAAGAGATTTTGAATTTAACCCACAGCCTAGAAGATATTTTGAATTTAACCTGACATCCTAGAAGAGACTGTAGTTAATTTTCCCTTACACACTGTTGCCTGCATATATATCTCCATCTACAAAGATAAGACCAGAACATTCATGCTAGCTTTACTTATGAAGATATAACTACTACATTTACTATCCTGTTAAAGAAACAACTAATGCAATAACTATCCTGTTAAAGATACAGCTACTACAACAACTATCCTGTTAAAGATACAGCTACTACAACTATCCTGTTAAAGATACAGTTACTATAACAAATATCCTGTTAAAGATACAGCTACTACAACAGATATCCTGTTAAAGATACAGCTACAACTATCCTGTTAAAGATACAACTACAACTATCCTGTTAAAGATACATCTACTACAACTATCCTTTTAAAGATGCAACTATTACAATTACTATCCTGTTGAAGATACAACTAATACAATTACTATCTTGTTTAGATTGTTGTGTCAAAGTTTGCTACTAGCCTGTTATATAGAGGTGTATGGTGCAGTTTTACAAAGTGAGGGAGTGAGTGAGTAAAGTGAGAAAAAACGAATAGAAAGTATCTCTCTCTCTCTCTCTCTGAACCTTAAGTGCCCAGGGCACATGGGGCTTCCGCAAGGGTTTTCCACAAATGCCTGTCCTTCGCCTTTTTTTCTGCTCTTGCCCAGGTGAGCCCTCTATTGCTCAACATCCTTTCTGTTGTTCTTCTTCATGTCTCTTTTGGTCTACCCTTACTTCTGTTCCCCTGTGGTGTCCATCTTAGTGCTATTTTTGGTAGTGAGTTGTCAGTCATTCGGACCACATGTCCCAACCATCGCCAGCGTCTTTTCTCAATAATTGTTGTCAGTGGTTTCATCTGCATTTCTGCTAATAAGATGTTATTTCTTATGGTGTTTGGCCAAAAAATTTGTCTAATTCTTCGTAAACATTTAGTCTGGAAAGAATTCAACTTGTTTTCTATGGTTTAGTCTGGAAAGAATTCAACTTGTTTTCTATGGTTTTGGTGATTTTCCAGCATTCACTTCCATAGAGTAGTACACTTAGAACATTACTCTTAAATATCCTGATTTTCATATTTATGCTTAGTTTTTTTAATTTCCATATAGTCTGCAGCATTGCAAAAGCCTGGTTTGCTCTAGTAAGTCTGCTGTTGATGTCCTCTGTGCTGTCTCCATTTTCTACTACTCTGCTGCCAAGGTATACAAATTCGTTGACCTCCTCCACTAACTTGTTATCTACTCTGAGTACATTTCTGTTGTTCACATTTTGCTTCATTAACTTTGTCTTTCCTACGTTGATCTTTAGTCCTATGTTGTTTGCATTCTGAGTTAGCTTGTTTATTTTATCTTGCATATCTTTGTGACTGCTTGATAACAGATAAATGTCATCCGCAAAGTCAAGGTCCTCCAGCACTGTGTCAAGGGTCCATTGTAATCCCCTGTGTTTATCTGATGTTGCCTCCTTCATTAACCAGTCTACTGCCAAGATAAATAATGTTGGTGATAGTACACATCCCTGTTTCACTCCTGTTTGTACCCTAAAGCTGCTGGAGGTATGTTCTCCACAGATAACTTTGCACTGAAAACCCTCGTATAGGGCTTTGATTACATTAACTATTTTATGGGGGAGGCCATGCCATCTTAGGATTTTCCACAGTGCATCTCTGTTGACACTGTCAAAGGCTTTCTCAGAATCTATGAATAATGCATATGTTGTGCTATGCCACTCATTTGCCTGTTCTAATATTTGTCTAAGTACAAATATGTGGTCTATGCATGATCTTCCTTTCCTAAATCCTGCCTGCTCTTTCCGAAGTTTTTCCTCAAGTGTTGGTACAATTCTGTTGATGATTATTCTGCAACATCCTTTCTGTTGTTCTTCTTCATGTCTCTTTTGGTCTACCCTTACTTCTGTTCCCCTGTGGTGTCCATCTTAGTGCTATTTTTGGTAGTGAGTTGTCAGTCATTCGGACCACATGTCCCAACCATCGCCAGCGTCTTTTCTCAATAATTGTTGTCAGTGGTTTCATCTGCATTTCTGCTAATAAGATGTTATTTCTTATGGTGTTTGGCCAAAAAATTTGTCTAATTCTTCGTAAACATTTAGTCTGGAAAGAATTCAACTTGTTTTCTATGGTTTAGTCTGGAAAGAATTCAACTTGTTTTCTATGGTTTTGGTGATTTTCCAGCATTCACTTCCATAGAGTAGTACACTTAGAACATTACTCTTAAATATCCTGATTTTCATATTTATGCTTAGTTTTTTTAATTTCCATATAGTCTGCAGCATTGCAAAAGCCTGGTTTGCTCTAGTAAGTCTGCTGTTGATGTCCTCTGTGCTGTCTCCATTTTCTACTACTCTGCTGCCAAGGTATACAAATTCGTTGACCTCCTCCACTAACTTGTTATCTACTCTGAGTACATTTCTGTTGTTCACATTTTGCTTCATTAACTTTGTCTTTCCTACGTTGATCTTTAGTCCTATGTTGTTTGCATTCTGAGTTAGCTTGTTTATTTTATCTTGCATATCTTTGTGACTGCTTGATAACAGATAAATGTCATCCGCAAAGTCAAGGTCCTCCAGCACTGTGTCAAGGGTCCATTGTAATCCCCTGTGTTTATCTGATGTTGCCTCCTTCATTAACCAGTCTACTGCCAAGATAAATAATGTTGGTGATAGTACACATCCCTGTTTCACTCCTGTTTGTACCCTAAAGCTGCTGGAGGTATGTTCTCCACAGATAACTTTGCACTGAAAACCCTCGTATAGGGCTTTGATTACATTAACTATTTTATGGGGGAGGCCATGCCATCTTAGGATTTTCCACAGTGCATCTCTGTTGACACTGTCAAAGGCTTTCTCAGAATCTATGAATAATGCATATGTTGTGCTATGCCACTCATTTGCCTGTTCTAATATTTGTCTAAGTACAAATATGTGGTCTATGCATGATCTTCCTTTCCTAAATCCTGCCTGCTCTTTCCGAAGTTTTTCCTCAAGTGTTAGTACAATTCTGTTGATGATTATTCTGCAAAATACTTTACTGGTGAGTGGCAGTAGGGTAATGCCTCTCCAGTTCCCGCAATCTCCAAGGTCACCCTTCTTTGGTAGTTTTACTACAAGCGCAGTTTTCCACTCCTCTGGGGCTTTTTCTAGATCCCAAATTTGTTGTAATATCCGGCAAAGTTGTTTAGGTGTTTCTGTTTCTTCTGCTTTCAACATCTCAGCAGTCACTTCATCTTCACCTGGTGCCCTGTCTGATTTTAGCTTCTTTATTGCCTCCTTTACTTCATTTACTGTTATTGGTCGTGTATTGATGTTTAGTTCCGTTTTTTCTTCAGGTATGTCTATTGTTTGTGCTGCTTGTGTTCTGTTTAGTAGGGTGTTAAAGTGTTTCCTCCATCTTTCAATTTTTTTCTCTTTCTCCACTGACCAGTTGTCCATTTTGTGTTCTTACTGCACTTTCACATCTTGTGTTGAAGTTACCTGTCATCTGCTTTGTGACTTTATATATGGTTTTCATGTCATTTGTATATGCTGCTTTCTCTGCTGTTTCTGCTAAGTTGTCATAATATTGATGTTTATCTTGACGGCATGATTCCTTCACTTCTTTGTCTTTTTGTGTATAATTACTTAAAACTCGTTCTTTAAGCCGTTGTGATTTGGTGTTCAGTAATTTTTTCTTGATTTCTTTTCTTTGCTCTATCTTTTCCCATGTGGTCTCGCTTATCCATTCCTCTTTTCTCCATTTCCGATATCCCAGCACCTCTTTTGCTGTTTCCTGTAGTGTTTTATTGAACTCTAATATGGACATTTCTGCTTTGTCTTGTAGGACACTGAAGCGGTTCTTAAGTACTATTGAGAATTCATTTCTTGTTTGCTGGTCTATCAGTTTTGTTGTATCAAAACGTATCTTTCTGTGTTCTCCGATTTTGGCTTTCCTTAATTTTAGTTTTATTTTTGCTACCAGAAGGTTGTGATCACTTCCTACATCTGCTCCTTTCCTTGCTCGCACATCTTGTAGTGACCATTTCCACTTGTTGTTTATTAGTATGTGATTGATTTGGTTTTCTGTGGTTTTATCTGGTGACCTCCAAGTCACCTTATGGATGTTTTTGTGTTGGAAAATTGTCCCTCCGATGGTCATCATGTTTTCTTCACAGAAACTGCACAGTCTTTCTCCATTTTCATTTATTTCTCCGATTCCTTCTCTTCCCATGATTCTTCTTCTATCTTCATTTCCTTCACCTACTTTTGCATTGAAGTCGCCCAAGATGAGTAGCATATCATGCTTGGGTATTGTTTCTACTGTTGCTTGGAGGCTGTTGTAAAAATCTTCTTTTAATTCCTCTTCAGCTGCTTCTGTTGGTGCATAACAAACTATAATAGACAGCTTCGTGAATCTTGAGTTGAACCGTGCATATAATAATCTCTCATTTATTGGGGTCCATTTCAGCAATGCTCTTGATGCTTCTTTTGTTATAATCAATGCTACTCCTCCTTCATGAAGATCTTCTTTACCTGACCATATTATTGTATCTTCTGTGTGCTGTGTTGTTAGTTTCCTTCTGCCTTGTCCTGTCCATCTTGCTTCTTGTATTCCTAGTATGTCTAGTTTGTATCTGTGCATTTCCTTGATGGTTTGTGCTAGTTTTCCAGTCTGGTTTAGTGTTCTTACATTCCAGCTGCCTATTTGCATCTTGTGTTTAGGTTCCAGGAGGTCTGCAGTCGGGCTGGGGACTTCCAGTGGCTGGCTTTCATCCACAACCTTCATGGGCTCAGTTTCCTGATACGAATTTCTCCTTCCACCTGCATTTGTTTTTTCCCTTGCTTCCGTTTCTGTAGCAGTCTGGTAGTTTTTTTTACCAGATAGGGTTGCTGGCCCTATGCTGAACCCTCCTTAGTCGCCTTTTATGATCATGCGTGGTAGGGTACAGTGGTCCTATTCTTTGCAGATCCCGGGTACCACACGGGGGAATAGAAAGTATGAGAATGTATAAATGAAAAACATACAACATCCAATATTTCGGCATGAGCCTTTTTCGAGGATTACATACATGACGGGACAACAACAACAAAAAAAACGAAATCCGATTTCTCATGACCAGACTGCAGTCTATTACCAAAGACATGGAATAAGATACATTAGTATAAAATATCTGTTAGTAAATAAAATCAGTTAATCTTAGAATTAACACTGATCACTTTCTGAAAATCAGCAATACTGATGCTTAAGTTTTTAAATGACAACATTTAGATTCCAACAGAACTCTTACAACAAAACAAACCAGCAGATTCTCCAGGTTAATGTTTACATAAAACTGAGAAACAGCCAAAACAAACCAGCAGACTCTCCAGGTCAGTGTTTACATAAAATTGAGAAACAGCCACAAATGCCAGTATAGCATCTTTGGTTCCAAACTAAAATGCTTTGCTAATGATGTATGCTGGACTAAGATGACAACAAACAACAGTTGTAAAAGATTTTATCTCTGAGAAAGAGAAAATCTACACAAACCTGTCCTGCTTAATGCCCAGATTTTGCTCAATAAATTTGCTCAGTTTTGGTGCCAACTTCCTATTTTTATCTGGCCCCACCACACCGATACTGCTGAGGGAAATGTTTGCACATGGCTCATCTGTCCCACCAAAACTCATCAACTGGTCCGGGTTAACTTGGACCAGAACATACTGTAAAACAGGGAAAATATCTCTCTGACACTATGATAAAAGTGTGTTAAGAAAAAAAAATACAGATATCATGAAAAAATCTGAGACTATCGCTGTCTGAACATGACTGCGATGAAAACTTAAGCACAAGATACAAAAATATCAAATATAATATGGATGTTTCCATTGACATATTAAAGTAGAAAACTTATGCTCAGATGAAAGCCACAAATGATCACATAGTTCAGATGAAAGCTACAAATGATCACATAGATGAAATTTAGATTGTTGAAAAGAGTAAAAACCACAATATCCCCAGTAAAGCATAGCCAGGTAATGGAATGCAAATAAACTGTACTTTAATAATTTATTCTCTTATCACATCCTGGCTCTCTAGCTAAAACAGTGGCTCCCAACTTCTGGTCACGACCCAAATTAGGGTGGTGGGAGTTAGGGTCACAAGAAGATATTAACACTGCTTGTTTATGGTAGTGGGTTATTTAACACTGCTTGTTTATGGTCATGGGTCACCTAAAACTGCTGGTTTACAGTAGTGGGTCACCTAACACTGCTTGTTTATGGTAGTGGGTTATTTAACACTGCTTGTTTATGGTCATGGGTCACCTAAAACTGCTGGTTTATGGTAGTGGGTCACCTAACACTCCTTGTTTATGGTATTGGGTTACCTAGCACTGCTTATTTATGGTATTGGGTCACCTAACATTGCTTGTTTACGGTAGTAGGTCACCTAAAATTGCTTGTTTATGGTAGTGGGTCACCTAAAATTGCTGGTTTATGGTCATAGGTCACCTAAAACTGCTTGTTTATGGTTGTGGGTCGCCTAAAACTGCTGTTTTACAGTCGTGGGTCACCTAACATTGCTTGTTTACGGTCGCAGGTCACCTAACATTAGTTGTTTACGGTCGCAGGTCACCTAACATTACTTGTTTACGGTCGCAGGTCACCTAACATTACTTGTTTACGGTCGCAGGTCACCTAACATTGCTTGTTTACAGTCTTACTCAACAAACGTTGGGGACCACTACTTTATCGTCATAGACAAGACCGGCACTCACTGACTCTGGCTTTCCTAGTTCTGATGCGATCAACTTGGATGCCTCTACAAGAAAGCTGTCTGGTATCTGATCTCGTTTCAGATTCGTCCAAACTATGAAGCTTGGCATTTTCACAAGAATCAAACAAGGCGGCGTTTCTCAGTCTCAGATAGTTGTGGGATATCGGCAGTCACGCCACGGACACGGGTTGTATGTTGAGATGACAATGAGTTGGGGGGGGCAGGGGAGGGTTATTTGCGTCCACTCAAAAACTGCTATCTCAAGACAAACTTTGTCTGGCAGGCTTATTTACTGAACCTTCCTTGAAACATCTCTGCCAGTACCATCTAGATCAACCATTTTTCTCCTCGATCTGACCTCGCCGACGACTACAACCACCACTCGTTCTGGTCTCGTGCCAGCGTTGGCAACCCTACTCTTGCTGCCAGATTTTCTAGTGTTGTCGGACAAACGAGAAAGCAGAAGGGACTATCCGGACATTTGTTGTGTCCCCACTTGGGTATCACACTCAACCAACAATGACTGATAGCACCCACTTTGTGTTCATTCACCATTCCTCTAGTGCTTTTCATAAGCTCCATTTCATTTTGCAGGGATGAAGCGTTGTAAAGAGAGAATAACCCCTGCATCCACAGAATGAAGGAACTTGGGGGGAGGGGGGGGGGGTTGGTGAGGCAAGGCGAGAGAAACTAACCCAATGGACAAAAGACAAAAGCCACGAAAATGTCTAAACTGGGGGGGGGGGGGGGAGAGTAGGAACACCTTTATTGTTTAACTAGCGCACAGTTGTGACGTCTTAATTAATCATACAAAAAACACACAGGACACAGAAATAGAGAGAGGAGATAAAGTATAAATTTACATGAATGTTGTGTGTGTGTGTTTTTTTTTATGGCATAAAATGAATAGAGCACTCACCTGTTACTTGTAAGAAGCTGTGGCTTGTCCGACGCTGTGCTCAGAAATGCCTGAACGGTAAAGTAAGAGAACACAGTTTTGTAGGATCATACCTCGAAAAAATCGTAGACAAAGCACTTTAGTGAGACGTGAGAGAAAGAAAAATCATAAAATAATTACCTGGATTCGAACCACGGACTCCATGTAAGGCGAGCAGCCGTCTAGCCATGAGAGAAAACCGTACTAACGAACTGCGCTATCTCTCGTGGCTAGACAACTGCTCGTCCTACCGGAGTCCGTGGTTCGAATCCCAGGTAGTTCTCTTGTGGTTTTTTTCTCTCACGTCTCACTAAAGTGCTTTGTCTACGATTTTTTCGAGATCTAACCCTACAAAACTGAGTTCTCTGACTTTACCGTACGAAAGCCTAGTTGTTTCCTATTTATAAAAAAAAAACTTGTTCCAGAAATGCCTGAAGCGTGACGGGGACAGTCACTACACGGACTTTACATTGACGGGGACAGTCACTACATAGACTTTACATTGACGGGGACAGTCACTACACAGACTTTACATTGACGGGGACAGTCACTACACGGACTTTACATTGACGGGGACAGTCACTACACAGACTTTACATTGACGGGGACAGTCACTACACGGGCTTTACATTGACGGGGACAGTCACTACACGGGCTTTACATTGACGGGGACAGTCACTACACGGGCTTTACATTGACGGGGACAGTCACTACATGGACTTTACATTGATTACTGGAACAAGCAGGCAACAAAGCAAATGTGGGGATGTTCTTCCGCTACTTCTATGGATTAATCAAATCAAACATTTCATAAATCGTTCATATTTTCCGCACTAAACTTCATCCCTGCTAATTTATTTCGACCATCTTGTTCGTTACTAATAATATCCGCTCACTCCATTGCCTGCCTGTCCTCAATGGCCAATGAGCCTGCCAGTTTCATCGGCTCTGCAATTCCCTCATGGCATGCTACAAAAATGAAGATCAATCACAGAATTGTATCAGCTGCATGTATAAACTAGGAAAAAAGTAGGAGCAGCTTTATTACTTAACGACTACAAAGTTGTGACGTTTCGGCGTGAGCCTTATTCATTAAAAAAAAAAGCAGGACGAAGAAACAGAGAGAGAGAGAGAGAGAGGAGATAAAGAATAGATTCACATGAATACTATTTTAAAACACCAGGTGAAGATGAAGTGACTGCTGAGATGTTGAAAGCAGAAGAAACAGAAACACCAAAACAACTTTGCCGGATACTACAACAAATTTGAGATAGAAAAAGCTCCAGAGGAGTGGAAAACTGGCCTTATTGTAAAACTACCAAAGAAGGGTGACCTCAGAGATTGCTGGAACTGAAGGGGCATTACCCTAATGCCACTCACTATCATCAACAGAATTGTACCAGCACTTGATGGAAAACTTTGGAAAGAGCAGGCAGGATTTAGGAAAGGAAGATCATGCATAGACCACATATTTGTATTTAGACAAATATTAGAACAGGCAAATGAGTGGCATAGCACAACATATACATTGTTTATAGATTTTGAGAAAGCCTTTGACAGTGTCAACAGAGATACACTTTGGAAAATCCTAAGATGGCATGGCCTCCCACATAAGATAGTGAATATCATCAAAGCCCTATACGAGGGTTTTCAGTGCGAAGTTATCTGTGGAAAACATACCTCCAGCAGCTTTAGGGTACAAACAGGAGTGAAGCAGGGATGTGTACTATCACCAACATTATTTATCTTGACAATAGACTGGTTAATGAAGGAGGCAACATCAGACAAACACAGAGGATTACAATGGAGACTTGACACAGTGCTGGAGGACCTTGACTTTGCGGATGACATTTGTCTACTATCAAGCAGCCACAAAGATATACAAGATAAAATAAACAAGAAAACTCAGAATGTAAACAACATAGGACTAAAGATCAACATAGGAAAGACAAAGTTAATGAAGCAAAATGTGAACAACAGAAATGTACTCAGAGTAGATAACAAGTTAGTGGAGGAGTTCAATGAATTTGTATATATTGGCAGTAGAGTAGTAGAAAATGGAGACAGCACAGAGGACATCAACAGCAGACTTACTAGAGCAAACCAGGCTTTTGCAATGCTGCAGACTATATGGAAATAAAAAAAACTAAGCATAAATATGAAAATCAGGATATTTAAGAGTAATGTTCTAAGTGTACTACTCTATGGAAGTGAATGCTGGAAAATCACCAAAACCATAGAAAACAAGTTGAATTCTTTCCAGACTAAATGTTTACGAAGAATTAGACAAATATTTTGGCCAAACACCATAAGAAATAACATCTTGTTGGCAGGAATGCAGATGAAGCCACTGACAGCAATTATTGAGGAAAGACGCTGGCGATGATTGGGACATGTGTTCCGAATGACTGACAACTCACTACCAAAAATAGCACTAAGATGGACACCACAGGGGAACAGAAGTAAGGGTAGACCAAAAGAGACATGTAGAAGAACAAAAGAGAGGATGTTGAGCAATAGAGGACTCACCTGAGCAAGAGTGGAAAAAAAGGCAAAGGACAGGCATTTGTGGAAAACCCTTGTGGAAGCCCCATGTGCCCTGGGTACTTAAGGTTCAGAGAGAGACTATTTTTTAAAAAAAAATTAAGTAGAATACTTAGCTGTAAATTGTAAGATGTGACTAGTCCAGCAGTGTGTGTCCAGAATGGATTTAATAGAACATGGAGACTGTTTCAATGAAGACCTGTGATATGTGGTCAGTGGGTTGTAACTGGGGTGGTGGATGGGGAACCGGGGAGGGGAGAGAGAGTGATATAATACTGACCTAGCCAGGAGAAGGTGAAATGGATGATTAGGGAAGAGGGGTTGCAAAATGATAGAGGAAGTTTTGAACTATGTGGGACAAGTAAGAAGGGGGTGGAGCTTAGTGGAGAGGTACTATGATGATTGAAGAGAATGTTAAGTGTAGCTGAATAGCGAGTTTAACCCATGTGGCACCAGCGTCCCAAAATTTTGAATGCAGTTGTTCTTAAGCACCAGTCAGGTTGTGTCATCTGTGTGACATTGTTTGATGGCTGTTACCAGAAAATCAGATTTGCCTCTGTGGTTGGGGCCATTGAAACGATTTGGGACTAGTTTCGAAGCATGCTGGGCGATATCGTACAGATGTTTTTGCATGTGGTCTCCTAATCTGAGTCCAGTCTCACCAATATATGTTATCCTGCATCTTTTGCAAACGATGACGTATATTATATTACGGGACTTGGATGTGAATCCTTCATGAAAAGTGAGGATATTTTTGGAAAGGTGATCATTTTCGTTTCCCAGACTACCGAGCAGGTAACGCAGCGGGGGCGGTTACATTTTCTGGTGCCAACATACGTAAGGCTCTGCTTCAAGTGGCTGTGGACAAGGATGTCCTTAAGGTTTGGCTCACGTTTGTATGCCAACAGGGGTGGATCAGAGAAAATGTCGTGAGTGTCAGGGTCAAGTTGGATTAGCGGCAGATGATGATAAAGAATTTTCTTAACTATCTGACCATGCAGGTGGAAAGGCAGTACTAACTTAACTCTGTCAGATGGAGTAACATGCTTTTTCCTGAATACTTCTTTGTGGCTCACTAGTTGGATATGGTTGAAGGCTTCACGAAGGACCTTTTCTGGGTAGTGGTGATGACGGAAAAATTCTAATTTGTTGGACTGATCTATAAAACAAGTTATTAGAATTTGGCACTGCACTTTGAAGTGCATCTTTAGTGATCCAGCCATGGAGGACTGGTACTGGTTGTGACAAATGAAATTATCTATTTTCTCAATGCTTGTTTCTCAATGTTTGTTCTTGATGGCAGTCGGGTATTCTCTTCTTCCTGGTAGGTCCGCTATCACATCCCAGTCACTTCCACCATCTAGCAGTGATGGTAAGGGAATGTCCCTGATTTCAATATTTGATGGTGTACCAGCACCTATGAAGTATTTTGGTGGGACCTCAACTCTTTTGCAGTTATTTACTTTATCTTTTGCCCTGTCTACAATGGCTACTAGTTCCTGCAGCACTCTGTTGTGCCGCCAAGTGTAGCGTCTTTGGGCTAATGATACAGTAACCTTCTATTTCACAAACAAACCACAAGAGTTTTCTCAATATGTCTTTATTAATGATGGATTTGTTCATATAAACTCGCCCTTGCCCTGCTAGGTAAAATAGATAAAATTTTAAAATATTTTGCACTAAGATGGACACCACAGGGGAACAGAAGTAAGGGTAGACCAAAAGAGACATGTAGAAGAACAAAAGAGAGGATGTTGAGCAATAGAGGACTCACCTGAGCAAGAGTGGAAAAAAAGGCAAAGGACAGGCATTTGTGGAAAACCCTTGTGGAAGCCCCATGTGCCCTGGGTACTTAAGGTTCAGAGAGAGACTATTTTTTAAAAAAAAATTAAGTAGAATACTTAGCTGTAAATTGTAAGATGTGACTAGTCCAGCAGTGTGTGTCCAGAATGGATTTAATAGAACATGGAGACTGTTTCAATGAAGACCTGTGATATGTGGTCAGTGGGTTGTAACTGGGGTGGTGGATGGGGAACCGGGGAGGGGAGAGAGAGTGATATAATACTGACCTAGCCAGGAGAAGGTGAAATGGATGATTAGGGAAGAGGGGTTGCAAAATGATACTGTGAGGAAGTTTTGAACTATGTGGGACAAGTAAGAAGGGGCTGGAGCTTAGTGGAGAGGTACTATGATGATTGAAGAGAATGTTAAGTGTAGCTGAATAGCGAGTTTAACCCATGTGGCACCAGCGTCCCAAAATTTTGAATGCAGTTGTTCTTAAGCACCAGTCAGGTTGTGTCATCTGTGTGACATTGTTTGATGGCTGTTACCAGAAAATCAGATTTGCCTCTGTGGTTGGGGCCATTGAAACGATTTGGGACTAGTTTCGAAGCATGCTGGGCGATATCGTACAGATGTTTTTGCGTGTGGTCTCCTAATCTGAGTCCAGTCTCACCAATATATGTTATCCTGCATCTTTTGCAAACGATGACGTATATTATATTACGGGACTTGGATGTGAATCCTTCATGAAAAGTGAGGATATTTTTGGAAAGGTGATCATTTTCGTTTCCCAGACTACCGAGCAGGTAACGCAGCGGGGGCGGTTACATTTTCTGGTGCCAACATACGTAAGGCTCTGCTTCAAGTGGCTGTGGACAAGGATGTCCTTAAGGTTTGGCTCACGTTTGTATGCCAACAGGGGTGGATCAGAGAAAATGTCGTGAGTGTCAGGGTCAAGTTGGATTAGCGGCAGATGATGATAAAGAATTTTCTTAACTATCTGACCATGCAGGTGGAAAGGCAGTACTAACTTAACTCTGTCAGATGGAGTAACATGCTTTTTCCTGAATACTTCTTTGTGGCTCACTAGTTGGATATGGTTGAAGGCTTCATGAAGGACCTTTTCTGGGTAGTGGTGATGACGGAAAAATTCTAATTTGTTGGACTGATCTATAAAACAAGTTATTAGGATTTGGCACTGCACTTTGAAGTGCATCTTTAGTGATCCAGCCATGAAGGACTGGTACTGGTTGTGACAAACGAAATTATCTATTTTCTCAATGCTTGTTTCTCAATGTTTGTTCTTGATGGCAGTCGGGTATTCTCTTCTTCCTGGTAGGTCCGCTATCACATCCCAGTCACTTCCACCATCTAGCAGTGATGGTAAGGGAATGTCCCTGATTTCAATATTTGATGGTGTACCAGCACCTATGAAGTATTTAGGTGGGACCTCAACTCTTTTGCAGTTATTTGCTTTATCTTTTGCCCTGTCTACAATGGCAGCACTCTGTTGTGCCGCCAAGTGTAGCGTCTTTGGGCTAATGATACAGTAACCTTCTATTTCACAAACAAACCACAAGAGTCTTCTGTCTTTATTAATGATGGATTTGTTCATATAAACTCACCCTTGCCCTGCTAGGTAAAATAGATAAAATTTTAAAATATATTTTGCACTATTTATAAATATATACCCTTTTGTCCAGTAAGTTTAGGAAACTTTCTACCAGATGAAATAATACAAATTATTGCTCTCTCCAGACAATATCAGCCTAACAGGTAGGACTTACATCAATACATCAGTTCATAAAAGTACAAATTCTGGTTCTAGCATGCAAATTCTACATCTACATCATCTTGTTTTCATCAATGCTGGTGGCAGTCTTGCAACTGTAGTCATCAAAAACTTATTCTAGATCATAATTTGAGGAAAAATTTTGCAGCTTTTTTGTGACAGAAATAAATATCCAATAAGTCTTGAATAATTTTGTGATAGGAATATCCATACGATCTGGAACAATTCTGTGACATGAATTACTGTGGCAGATAATGATCAAATCAATGACATGATAAATGTGACAAAGTGATAATCGTTGCGCAACACTGTGGTGGTAATGTCCACTGGCACTTTCATTAAACTATTAAATCAGACAGGAATAAGACTGATGTCAAACCTCCTTACAGCTGATCAAGAGAGTGATGTTAGCGCTAGAAGTTCACATGTCAAACCTCCTTACAGCTGATCAAGAGAGGTGATGTTAGCGCTAGAAGTTCACATATCAAACCTCCTTACAGCTGATCAAGAGAAGTGATGTTAGCGCTAGAAGTTCACATATCAGTACTCCTTACAGCTGATCAAGAGAGATGATGTTAGCGCTAGAAGTTCACATGTCAGTACTCCTTACAGCTGATCAAGAGAGATGATGTTAGCGTTAGAAGTTCACATGTCAAACCTCCTTACAGCTGATCAAGAGAGATGATGTTAGCTCTAGTTAACATTTTTTTTTAAGTTTGTAGTCCTAAAAATCTTATGAACCAGTGGCATCTTAAGTGGATCTAATACGATCTAGAAAAAAAAACACGACCAACAAACAAACATGCACACACAGAGACAGCTTTCAACTTATCATGTCTGTTAAATTCACAAATCACCAGTCACATTCAAACAGATGGATCTCACAAAAAAAAAAAAAGCCAAGATCTGTTTATCAACATAAAGCATTCAATGTATAAAACATGACAATCTGGCACCAATTATACAACAACCTATCTCAAGTACATACTTGTACATCAGTTGAAGATAAAGCTGTGTGTTCGAAGTTATATTTATGCTCTAAAAACACACATACAGGGTGGGCACAAAGTTATACTGCAATATGAGTTAAGATGAATTCACAAAATATAACTATATTAATAAAATAACATTACAGTAAAGTAACTTCTTGGTCTCTCATGGTGAAGGTTGGGGGGTTCAAATCCAAACAGGAGGCACCCCAATCACCCATCTATGGAAATGGGTACCCGACTTCTTCTGGAGTTGGGGAAGGAAAAGGCAGCCAGGCGTGATACTGACCATATCACCCTCTAGTGTGGTGACAGGTCAAGGAAAATATGGGCACTAACACCATATCCCTATGTGCCTCTAAGGCATGACAGGGTTACCTTTACTTTGACCTTTAAAACAACTTCTAGCCCACTGTGTATACGACCAGTAAACTTAATGTTACATACTATTCATCATTTTGTTTCACTGCAGCACTTAACAAAAATTAACAACAAAATCATTAGTTTGAACCAAACAGAGTGATCCTCAAAACATCATGAATTGAAAATTTTGAAAGTCAAACTGGTAATATGAATCCAAGAGGAAGACAATCTCATTTAATGGCTCAGAATGTATTTGTATACAGAAATAAATAAAAATGTAAGTAGAATACTTGTAAGAATAGCCAGGTAGCAACAGGCATTATGAATTTACAGTGAACAAGTATAGATGAGTATTGCACAAGACAAACAGTTTAGGTTTGATTTGATTTCTTTTTTGGTGTGTGGAAGGTCTCACTCTTGAGCTGGTAGCAGCACAATACAAATATGAGTATCTAAAAACCTGTCTATACCACATCAATACAAATAATGAAACAGTGAAATGCTGCGTTACAGTCAGAAACATGCCAGGTTGTGGCAATAAAATTCACAAACATCAGAAAATAAGACCTTTTGCTGAATATACACTTTGTCTTATCTGTCAGAACACAGACATTATGCCAGTGAGGTCTGCATAAGCAAGAAAAAATATAACTTCTTACATCAATGATTTAAGGAGATATAAATTTTAAAAAACAGTCAAAGTTCCACCTATCATTCCCCCCCCCCCACCAAAAAAAAACAAAACACTTGAATAAAGTTTCAAAGATAAATCATAAAAAACCATTAGAACAAGGTTTCAAATACAGCACATCAAAAACATCAGAAAAAATTCTCAAATTAGATCATCAAAAAAAAAAAAACCAGAAAAATATATACTACATCAAAAAAACACACAAACAAAATTTCAAATATAGATCATTTAAAATGTTATTACAAAATTTCAAATATAAATCATGAACATTGCAGATATCATAAAAACTGATAAGATATTTACAAGGCACATCTGATAATTAGACACCTGTTTTTTTTTATGACCACATCATAAAAAAATGTGGATATATAAAATGCTTTTACAAATGCACCCACACCACCAGCAAAGAGTAAGGCACACAGGGGTGTGAGAAACAAGACACAGTTTGATCAATACCTAGTGTTGTCCAGATCAATATTCCTTCTAATGTCTAGTGCTTCATGTGCAAAATGTACAACCTGTGCAACTATTTTATCAAACAACACATTTTGTTTGCAAATCTGCATCATAATGTCCAATTACAAAATATAATTTAAAGTACTCATTTGAAAAATACTAAAATCCAAATCCATGTTCAAATCTGTGGTTGAAGAATACAAGGTGGGAAAGACGAGGCTTGCAATGATGCAACAAGAATCTACAGATCCGGTGGTACGAGAAGTGCAGCCAACACTTAAAACTGGACGAAAATGGAAAGTAAGTGAGGAAGTGACCGCAGCCATGGAAACACAGAAGCTGAAAGAAGTAATAGGATACACCCAGACCAACAGAAGGGGATTTGGTCATGGTGAAATCAAATGGTGGTCAAAGGCCTCCTGTAAGGAAAGAAGGGATATGATCATCAGCGAAGTAAGGAATTCAGAGGATGATAAGCGGGCCCAGAAGGCAGTCCAACAATCACAACAAGGTCAGTGAACAACATGGGAGGAAGTCCTGCAGAGATCACTAACATGGAATGACATCTGGAAAATGGCACCCTTGAGGCTCAGCTTCATCATCACATCTGTTTATGACCACCTGCCTGTAGGCTCCAATCTACACAAATAGGGTGTATAAAAGACCAAAAGTGCCCCCTCTGCAGTGAAAGACTAATATTGGAGCACGTGCTGTCTGCATGCAAAGTATCATCAGCCCAAGGACGCTACACCTGGCCACAACAGGAACTAGCAGCCATTGTAGACAGGGCAAAAGATAAAAGCAAACAACACCAAAAGAGTTGAGGTCCCACCTAAGGATTCTCTGGTTAACAATGTCCTCTTTAGAGTTTCATGTGGTCAACCTTTTTTTCTTTGGCTTTTTGTGTTCCACTTGATAGCCTGTTTTGGGATTCTTTGGTTGTTTCTTCTCATCACGTGACTGACATATGTCCATCTTCTTTTTCTGATCACCCATGAGACAGGTTGTTGTTTGCTCATCTGTCTTACCTCTGCGCTGTTCTTGAATTCACTCGACTTTATACAGAGTATTTTCCTGAGGCATTTGTTTTCAAAAGAGTCTAATTTATTGTTTATTTCTTTAGTAGTTTTCCAGCTTTCACATGCATAAATGACGGTGGATACTACATTTGAATAATCTTAACTTGGTTTTTGTGTTTATAACTTTTGAATGCCATATGTTCTCAAGATTCTTGAAGGTCAATGCTGCTTTTATAATTCTAATTCCAACTTTCTTTCTGGTGTCACTATCCTGGTTTATGTAGCTGCCGAGATATGCAAACTGGTTTACTACTTCAAAGGCTGTCCTTCTATGTACATTTGTCCTTTGTGGTTAATGAGAACCTTCATTATTTTTGTTTTATCCTTGTTAATTTTAAGTCCTATTTTACTAGCCATTGAAGACAGATGGAACTAATAATGCTTTTGCTGAATATACACTTTGTCTTATCTGTCAGAACACAGACATTATGCCAGTGAGGTCTGCATAAGCAAGAAAAAAAATAACTTCTTACATCAATGATTTAAGGAGATATAAATTTTAAAAAACAGTCAAAGTTCCACCTATCATTCCCCCCCCCCCCACCAAAAAAAAAACAAAACACTTGAATAAAGTTTCAAAGATAAATCATAAAAAAAACCATTAGAACAAGGTTTCAAATACAGCACATCAAAAACATCAGAAAAAATTCTCAAATATAGATCATCAAAAAAAAAAAACCAGAAAAATATATACTACATCAAAAAAACACACAAACAAAATTTCAAATATAGATCATTTAAAATGTTATTACAAAATTTCAAATATAAATCATGAACATTGCAGATATCATAAAAACTGATAAGATATTTACAAGGCACATCTGATAATTAGACACCTGTTTTTTTTTATGACCACATCATAAAAAAATGTGGATATATAAAATGCTTTTACAAATGCACCCACACCACCAGCAAAGAGTAAGGCACACAGGGGTGTGAGAAACAAGACACAGTTTGATCAATACCTAGTGTTGTCCAGATCAATATTCCTTCTAATGTCTAGTGCTTCATGTGCAAAATGTACAACCTGTGCAACTATTTTATCAAACAACACATTTTGTTTGCAAATCTGCATCATAATGTCCAATTACAAAATATAATTTAAAGTACTCATTTGAAAAATACTAAAATCCAAATCCATGTTCAAATCTGTGGTTGAAGAATACAAGGTGGGAAAGACGAGGCTTGCAATGATGCAACAAGAATCTACAGATCCGGTGGTACGAGAAGTGCAGCCAACACTTAAAACTGGACGAAAATGGAAAGTAAGTGAGGAAGTGACCGCAGCCATGGAAACACAGAAGCTGAAAGAAGTAATAGGATACACCCAGACCAACAGAAGGGGATTTGGTCATGGTGAAATCAAATGGTGGTCAAAGGCCTCCTGTAAGGAAAGAAGGGATATGATCATCAGCGAAGTAAGGAATTCAGAGGATGATAAGCGGGCCCAGAAGGCAGTCCAACAATCACAACAAGGTCAGTGAACAACATGGGAGGAAGTCCTGCAGAGATCACTAACATGGAATGACATCTGGAAAATGGCACCCTTGAGGCTCAGCTTCATCATCACATCTGTTTATGACCACCTGCCTGTAGGCTCCAATCTACACAAATAGGGTGTATAAAAGACCAAAAGTGCCCCCTCTGCAGTGAAAGACTAATATTGGAGCACGTGCTGTCTGCATGCAAAGTATCATCAGCCCAAGGACGCTACACCTGGCCACAACAGGAACTAGCAGCCATTGTAGACAGGGCAAAAGATAAAAGCAAACAACACCAAAAGAGTTGAGGTCCCACCTAAGGATTCTCTGGTTAACAATGTCCTCTTTAGAGTTTCATGTGGTCAACCTTTTTTTCTTTGGCTTTTTGTGTTCCACTTGATAGCCTGTTTTGGGATTCTTTGGTTGTTTCTTCTCATCACGTGACTGACATATGTCCATCTTCTTTTTCTGATCACCCATGAGACAGGTTGTTGTTTGCTCATCTGTCTTACCTCTGCGCTGTTCTTGAATTCACTCGACTTTATACAGAGTATTTTCCTGAGGCATTTGTTTTCAAAAGAGTCTAATTTATTGTTTATTTCTTTAGTAGTTTTCCAGCTTTCACATGCATAAATGACGGTGGATACTACATTTGAATAATCTTAACTTGGTTTTTGTGTTTATAACTTTTGAATGCCATATGTTCTCAAGATTCTTGAAGGTCAATGCTGCTTTTATAATTCTAATTCCAACTTTCTTTCTGGTGTCACTATCCTGGTTTATGTAGCTGCCGAGATATGCAAACTGGTTTACTACTTCAAAGGCTGTCCTTCTATGTACATTTGTCCTTTGTGGTTAATGAGAACCTTCATTATTTTTGTTTTATCCTTGTTAATTTTAAGTCCTATTTTACTAGCCATTGAAGACAGATGGAACTAATAATGCTCTTGCCGACATACTTTCTTATGAATCTTTTGCATTAACGCAATCATAAAACAGGAGTTGGGCATAAGGCCGACAACCATATCCTGAGACCCACTGTTACGGAAACTCGCAATAAAATCAATAGAGCTCTACTATAGCTCATACTATTTTTCTGCTGCTCTACTATAGCTCATACTAACATTAGGAAACAGAAAAATGAAAGCATCAGTTTGATATTTTTCTTTCATGTGGCACATAAAACTATGTGTGTGATATGACTTTTTTTTGTGCATGGCATCATTGCTAGCTTAAAGGGACATTGGTCTAGACAACCTGTAGCAGCTAGACAACCTGCTGCAGCTAGACAACCTGTAGCAGCTAGACAACCTGTAGCAGATGTCCATATTACAGTCTGCTTTATCTTCTACTTCATAGCAAAACTCTGCTCTAAATGATAGTAACAACCTGATATATACAACCTAATCTTCATGTGCCAGAAAACTCTATATGCTCTTCTAAGTAAGAAATGAGGCATCAGGAGCATGACAGAAAGCTATATATAAAGTAAGAAATGAGGCATAAGGAGCATGACAGAAAACTATATATAAAGTAAGAAATGAGGCATAAGGAGCATGACAGAAAACTATATATAAAATAAGAAATGAGGCATAAGGAGCATGTCAGAAAACTATATATATAAAGTAAGAAATGAGGCATAAGGAGCATGACAGAAAACTATATATATAAAGTAAGAAATGAGGCATAAGGAGCATGCCATAGTTTAAAGACTGGAAAATGAGCCTAACAATGAAAACAGTGAAAATGTTGCCATTTGTTACAGTCTGGACAATAAAGTTGTGCAAAAGTTGCCACAGTCTACAGTCTGAGTAATGAAACTGTTACAACTATGGGTTTAGCTCACAGCTGGAGCAATCAAGATGTTGGAACAGCTGGCTTAGCTTACAGTTAGAGATGTTGGAACAGCTGGTTTAGCTTACAGTTAGAGCAACAGAGATGTTGGAACAGCTGGGTTAGCTTACAGTTAGAGATGTTGGAACAGCTGGTTTAGCTTACAGTTAGAGCAACAGAGATGTTGGAACAGCTGGCTTAGCTTACAGTTAGAGCAATAGAGATGTTGAAACAGCTGGCTTAGCATACAGTTAGAGCAACAGAGATGTTGGAACAGCTGGTTTAGCTTACATTTAGAGCAACAGAGATGTTGGAACAGCTGGCTTAGCTTACAGTTAGAGCAAAAGAGATGTTGGAACAGCTGGCTTAGCTTACAGTTAGAGCAAAAGAGATGTTGAAACAGCTGCCTTAACTTATATACGGCAACAGAAACACTGAAAATATAATACACAGGTTATAATTGTTTTTATCAAGCCAGTAAAAAAGTGATGTTTCTTCTACATAGGACTTAAAAAGTACAATAATATCACATTGTTAACATATCAGTTCTTAATGTACATATATCAACAAAGATGAATCTATTAATTCAACAACCAGCTCTTCAAAAGATAAACAAAAAAATTAAAATGAACATACTCTCTAGATGGAATCATATAAGCACCAACAGTAAGAATTGTATTTTTTGTCAAGTAATGTTACAAGATAATCTGCCCCATGCCATTGTAGACAGGGCAAAAGATAAAAGCAAACAACACCAAAAGAGTTGAGGTCCCACCTAAGGATTCTCTGGTTAACAATGTCCTCTTTAGAGTTTCATGTGGTCAGCCTTTTTTTCTTTGGCTTTTTGTGTTCCACTTGATAGCCTGTTTTGGGATTCTTTGGTTGTTTCTTCTCATCACGTGACTGACATATGTCCATCTTCTTTTTCTGATCACCCATGAGACAGGTTGTTGTTTGCTCATCTGTCTTACCTCTGCGCTGTTCTTGAATTCACTCGACTTTATACAGAGTATTTTCCTGAGGCATTTGTTTTCAAAAGAGTCTAATTTATTGTTTATTTCTTTAGTAGTTTTCCAGCTTTCACATGCATAAATGATGGTGGATACTATATTTGAACAATCTTAACTTGGTTTTTGTGTTTATAACTGTTGAATGCCATATGTTCTCAAGATTCTTGAAGGTCAATGCTGCTTTTATAACTCTAATTCCAACTTTCTTTCTGGTGTCACTATCCTGGTTTATGTAGCTGCCGAGATATGCAAACTGGTTTACTACTTCAAAGGCTGTCCTTCTATGTACATTTGTCCTTTGTGGTTAATGAGAACCTTCATTATTTTTGTTTTATCCTTGTTAATTTTAAGTCCTATTTTACTAGCCATTGAAGACAGATGGAACTAATAATGCTCTTGCCGACATACTTTCTTATGAATCTTTTGCATTAACGCAATCATAAAACAGGAGTTGGGCATAAGGCCGACAACCATATCCTGAGACCCACTGTTACGGAAACTCGCAATAAAATCAATAGAGCTCTGCTATAGCTCATACTATTTTTCTGCTGCTCTACTATAGCTCATACTATTTTTATACTGCTCTACAGTAGTTCATACTATTTTTCTGCTGCTCTGCTATAGCTCATACTATTTTTCTGCTGCTCTACTATCTCTCTCTCTCTCTGAACCTTAAGTGCCCAGGGCACATGGGGCTTCCGCAAGGGTTTTCCACAAATGCCTGTCTTTCGCCTTTTTTTCTGCTCTTGCCCAGGTGAGCCCTCTATTGCTCAACATCCTTTCTGTTGTTCTTCTCCATGTCTCTTTTGGTCTACCCTTACTTCTGCTCCCCTGTGGTGTCCATCTTAGTGCTATTTTTGGTAGTGAGTTGTCAGTCATTCGGAGCACATGTCCCAACCATCGCCAGCGTCTTTCCTCAATAATTGTTGTCAGTGGGTTCATCTGCATTTCTGCCAATAAGATTTTATTTCTTATGGTGTTTGGCCAAAATATTTTTTTAATTCTACGTAAACATTTAGTCTGGAAAGAATTCAACTTGTTTTCTATGGTTTTGGTGATTTTCCAGCATTCACTTCCATAGAGTAGTACACTTAGAACATTACTCTTAAATATCCTGATTTTCATATTTATGCTTAGTTTATTTGATTTCCATATATTCTGTAGCATTGCAAAAGCCTGGTTTGCTCTAGTAAGTCTGCTGTTGATGTCCTCTGTGCTGTCTCCATTTTCTACTACTCTGCTGCCAAGGTATACAAATTCGTTGACCTCCTCCACTAACTTGTTATCTACTCTGAGTACATTTCTGTTGTTCACATTTTGCTTCATTAACTTTGTCTTTCCTACGTTGATCTTTAGTCCTATGTTGTTTGCATTCTGGGTTAACTTGTTTATTTTATCTTGCATATCTTTGTGACTGCTTGATAATAGACAAATGTCGTCCGCAAAGTCAAGGTCCTCCAGCACTGTGTCAAGGGTCCATTGTAATCCTCTGCGTTTGTCTGATGTTGCCTCCTTCATTAACCAGTCTACTGCCAAGATAAATAATGTTGGTGATAGTACACATCCCTGTTTCACTCCTGTTTGTACCCTAAAGCTGCTGGAGGTATGTTCTCCACAGATAACTTTGCACTGAAAACCCTCGTATAGGGCTTTGATTACATTAACTATTTTATGGGGGAGGCCATGCCATCTTAGGATTTTCCACAGTGCATCTCTGTTGACACTGTCAAAGGCTTTCTCAAAATCTATGAATAGCTGCTCTACTATAGCTCATACTAACATTAGGAAACAGAAAAATGAAAGCATCAGTTTGATATTTTTCTTTCATGTGGCACATAAAACTGTGATATGACTTTTTTGTGTGCATGGCATCATTGCTAGTTTAAAGGGACATTGGTCTAGACAACCTGTAGCAGCTAGACAACCTGCTGCAGCTAGACAACCTGTAGCAGCTAGACAACCTGCAGCAGCTAAACAACCTGTAGCAGCTAGACAACCTGTAGCAGATGTCCATATTACAGTCTGCTTTATCTTCTACTTCACAGCAAAACTCTGCTCTAAATGATAGTAACAACCTGATATATACAACCTAATCTTCATGTGCCAGAAAACTCTATATGCTCTTCTAAGTAAGAAATGAGGCATCAGGAGCATGACAGAAAGCTATATATAAAGAAAGAAATGAGGCATAAGGAGCATGACAGAAAACTATATATAAAGTAAGAAATGAGGCATAAGGAGCATGACAGAAAGCTATATATATAAAATAAGAAATGAGGCATAAGGAGCATGTCAGAAAACTATATATAAAGTAAGAAATGAGGCATAAGGAGCATGACAGAAAACTATATATAAAGTAAGAAATGAGGCATAAGGAGCATGACAGAAAACTATATATAAAGTAAGAAATGAGGCATAAGGAGCATGACAGAAAGCTATATATAAAATAAGAAATGAGGCATAAGGAGCATGTCAGAAAACTATATATAAAGTAAGAAATGAGGCATAAGGAGCATGACAGAAAACTATATATAAAGTAAGAAATGAGGCATAAGGAGCATGACAGAAAACTATATATAAAGTAAGAAATGAGGCATAAGGAGCATGACAGAAAGCTATATATATAAAATAAGAAATGAGGCATAAGGAGCATGACAGAAAGCTATATATAAAGTAAGAAATGAGGCATAAGGAGCATGACAGAAAGCTATATATATATAAATAAGAAATGAGGCATAAGGAGCATGTCAGAAAACTATATATATAAAGTAAGAAATGAGGCATAAGGAGCATGACAGAAAACTATATATATAAAGTAAGAAATGAGGCATAAGGAGCATGCCATAGTTTACAGACTGGAAAATGAGCCTAACAATGAAAACAGTGAAAATGTTGCCATTTGTTACAGTCTGGACAATAAAGTTGTGCAAAAGTTGCCACAGTTTACAGTCTGAGTAATGAAACTGTTACAACTATGGGTTTAGCTCACAGCTGGAGCAATCAAGATGTTGGAACAGCTGGTTTAGCTCACAGCTGGGGCAATCAAGATGTTGGAACAGCTGGCTTAGCTTACAGTTAGAGCAATAGAGATGTTGGAACAGCTGGCTTAGCTTACAGTTAGAGATGTTGGAACAGCTGGTTTAGCTTACAGTTAGAGCAACAGAGATGTTGGAACAGCTGGCTTAGCTTACAGTTAGAGCAATAGAGATGTTGAAACAGCTGGCTTAGCGTACAGTTAGAGCAATAGAGATGTTGGAACAGCTGGTTTAGCTTACATTTAGAGCAATAGAGATGTTGGAACAGCTGGCTTAGCTTACAGTTAGAGCAAAAGAGATGTTGAAACAGCTGCCTTAACTTATATACGGCAACAGAGACACTGAAAATATAATACACAGGTTATAATTGTTTTTATCAAGCCAGTAAAAAAGTGATGTTTCTTCTACATAGGACTTAAAAAGTACAATAATATCACATTGTTAACATCTCAGTTCTTAATGTACATATATCAACAAAGATGAATCTATTAATTCAACAACCAGCTCTTCAAAAGATAAACAAAAAAATTAAAATGAACATACTCTCTAGATGGAATCATATAAGCACCAACAGTAAGAATTGTATTTTTTGTCAAGTAATGTTACAAGATAATCTGCCCCATGCCAACTCATGTCAAACTCAGAAGTAATATCCCTTCCTATAATTTCAAACTTTGTCACTATTTGTTTGAGATCAGCTATATGCCTTCCTAACATACTGCATGTGTTTGTGTGTGTATGTATATGTGTCCATGTATACATTTTTATCATACACCACCAAGGATAACTGCAGTAACAGTGCAATACATTAGAGACATTAACTTAAATAACTACAGTCAAAACAAACTTTATACCCAAAATCTCTGGCTGGTACATTATGTCAGTTGTAGTCAACTTTAGCTACAAAGAGAGCTAAATCCTTACCTGAATCTGAAGGTAAAAAGATAAGCTACTACTGTGGGCAGAAGACAAAGGCTAGTTGAGAAAACCATATACAAATCAAACAGAAGACAAAGGCTAGTTGAGAAAACCATATACAAATCAAACAGAAGACAAAGGCTAGTTGAGAAAACCATATACAAATCAAACAGAAGACAAAGGCTAGTTGAGAAAACCATATACAAATCAAACAGAAAACAAAGGCTAATGGAGAAAACCATATAACAAACCAAATGGAAAACAAAAGGCTAGTGTAGAAAACCATATACAAACCAAACGGAAGCCAAAGGGAAACAACTGCTATACCACCATTTCCTTGTCATGTCTTTCTACACACCAAAAACTTGTCTGTGAGACATCAAACAGTAAGATCAAAAACTTGTCTGTGAGACATCAAACAGTAACATCAAAAACTTGTCTGTGAGACATCAAACATCAATCTGCTGTCTGTGAGGCATCAAACAGTAACATCAAAAACTTGTCTGTGAGACATCAAACAGTAACATCAAAAACTTGTCTATGAGACATCAAACATCAATCTGCTGTCTGTGAGGCATCAAACAGTAACATCAAAAACTTGTCTGTGAGACATCAAACAGTAACATCAAAAACTTGTCTGTGAGACATCAAACAGTAACATCAAAAACTTGTCTATAAGACATCAAGCAACATCAATCTGCTGTCTGTGAGGCATCAAATAGCAACATCAAAAACTTGTCTGTGAGACATCAAACAACATCAATTACTTCTCTATGAGACATCAAACAGCTGTCTGAGATAATCACACATCTCTTGTGTGAAAGACATGAAAATGTATGTACAACAGTTCAAGTTCAATGTTTCTATATGTAAATCATGAAGGTTTATAAATGAATCAAGTAAAATGCAATTCAATATTTCACCAGAAACAAAACAATTGTAGAGGTTCTAGCCCCCACCCCCCCCCCCCACACACACACAGTCTGACCAGGTCCTTCATGACATTTGATACACATGTAGGTCATTGATTATATACAGATACTCATGCTAGTTATGACAAGACCATGTGAGTGTAGTTATGACAAGACCATGTGAGTGTAGTTATGATAGATAAATCAAGCAATATGAAAATCATCTGCAACCAGGATGTCAGTTTTTACAGGAAGTGGTTCCATCTCTAACTCATCCAAGGTCATGTCTATCGATGGTTCTGGCTCTTTGGGTGGTGGCTCAGGCTTCTTTAAAGCCTTATTCTCGTAGTCGATATAACGTTTCCAGACACTGCTCATCAGTTCTGACATGACCACATCATTGGTGTTGGTAGCAATGATCCGCAGCATGAAAACACCATCGTTGCCCAGATAATCTCTGACAAAAGTGACCACATTTCTTTTGCCTTCCTGTAAACACAATCAATCAGTGTTATATTACAAAGAGGGAGAGAAAGAGTTAAAGTGCTTGCTCTAATACCAAGACTAGTGAACCAAAGCCAGCCAAGACCCTACCATGTTTCCTCAAACTATCACAGCCAGCCAAGACCCTACCATGCTTCCTCAAACTATCACAGCCAGCCAAGACCCTACCATGCTTCCTCAAACTATCACAGCCATCCAATGAACAGATGCCCATCAGTGTGATAAAATGTTAACACTGACAAGTCCATGGGTGACCCTGGCTGTGATGAAATGTTAACACTGATGGCTGTGATGAAATGTTAACACTGATGGCTGTGATGAAATGTTAACACTGACAAGTCCATGGGTGACCCTGGCTGTGATGAAATGCTAACACTGACAGACTCAAGTAACTACCACCAGCTAGGGCAGAAATGATAAAAATGCAGACAAATGCAACAGTTAAAAATGCACACTTGGGTCATGTAAAACTGCTGAAGGCTGGTGTAGTGTTTTGTGCTATCTGTGGATACATTACCAAAACTGTATTGAACACATGTAAATTTTTTCTTTTCAATTTTATCTCTTTCTCTCACACACACACAGTCTGACCAGGTCCTTCATGACATTTGATACACATGTAGGTCATTGATTATATACAGATACTCATGCTAGTTATGACAAGACCATGTGAGTGTAGTTATGACAAGACCATGTGAGTGTAGTTATGATAGATAAATCAAGCAATATGAAAATCATCTGCAACCAGGATGTCAGTTTTTACAGGAAGTGGTTCCATCTCTAACTCATCCAAGGTCATGTCTATCGATGGTTCTGGCTCTTTGGGTGGTGGCTCAGGCTTCTTTAAAGCCTTATTCTCGTAGTCGATATAACGTTTCCAGACACTGCTCATCAGTTCTGACATGACCACATCATTGGTGTTGGTAGCAATGATCCGCAGCATGAAAACACCATCGTTGCCCAGATAATCTCTGACAAAAGTGACCACATTTCTTTTGCCTTCCTGTAAACACAATCAATCAGTGTTATATTACAAAGAGGGAGAGAAAGAGTTAAAGTGCTTGCTCTAATACCAAGACTAGTGAACCAAAGCCAGCCAAGACCCTACCATGTTTCCTCAAACTATCACAGCCAGCCAAGACCCTACCATGCTTCCTCAAACTATCACAGCCAGCCAAGACCCTACCATGCTTCCTCAAACTATCACAGCCATCCAATGAACAGATGCCCATCAGTGTGATGAAGTTTATAAAGCCCATCAGTGTGATGAAGTTTATAAAGCCCATCAGTGTGATGAAGTTTACAAAGCCCATCAGTGTGATGAAGTTTACAATGCCCGTCAGTGTGATGAAGTTTACAAAGAAGTCAGACACAGCACCAGCAGCTTCTTGGGAAGACATCATCCTACTTATGTTCTGGGATATGTTCACATTATGTCATCATCATCTTCATCATATCACTGGCCACAAGAATAAAGAACTTGGTTCTATCATGTTATAAAAAGATCAAGAAAATTATCTTTTATGTGTCACTCTCATTATGTTCTCATAGTGTGTGTGTCATCTCATCACACAGTGATATTAGCAGAGACAAATAAGTCTAGTAGTAATGTTAGCAGTTGTCAGATACAACTTTTAAAATAGTCTTATTTATTTAAATCCTCACATTACAAGCTGTACCCTTCTCCAAAGAAATACTCCATTCTAGGAATGTTGTAGCCATCTTTCTCTAATCTAAAATTGTGCTTGCTAACACAAAACAGGTATATTATTCCACATAAAAGTTATGTAAACTGTCTCAGACAGTTCATGCCTGCTATACTCTATATCAGTTATCAACCTGTGTCAACCACAAAACACATCAGTTACCAACCAGTGTCAACCACAAAACAAAGAATCATCACTTGCTGTTCCTGACTGCTACAACCAAAGATATAGAAAATTCACATGCGGACAAACAGAATATGTAGGTATATGACCATCAGAAACAGACTCAGACAGAGACACTGATACAGACACACACACAAACACAAAAACACACACAGAAACACACACAGAGGCATATGCAAACACAGACACATACACACAGAGATTTTGACATACAGAAAGATATAGAGACATGCACACAGAGATTTAGACAAACAGAAAGATATAGAGACATGCACACAGAGATTTAGACAAACAGAAAGATATAGAGACATGCACACAGAGACAGATGCAGAAATACAAACCTGTGGTAAGCTACCATCTTCATTGAGAACCGACAGATACTTGGTAACAAATCTCACTGACTGTGATGAAATGTTAACACTGACAAGTCCATGGGTGACCCTGGCTGTGATGAAATGTTAACACTGACAAGTCCATGGGTGACCCTGGCTGTGATGAAATGTTAACACTGACAAGTCCATGGGTGACCCTGGCTGTGATGAAATGTTAACACTGACAAGTCCATGGGTGACCCTGGCTGTGATGAAATGTTAACACTGATGGCTGTGATGAAATGTTAACACTGACAAGTCCATGGGTGACCCTGGCTGTGATGAAATATTAACACTGACAAGTCCATGGGTGACCCTGGCTGTGATGAAATGTTAACACTGACAAGTCCATGGGTGACTCTGGCTGTGATGAAATGTTAACACTGACAGACTCAAGTAACTACCACCAGCTAGGGCAGAAATGATAAAAATGCAGACAAATGCAACAGTTAAAAATGCACACTTGGGTCATGTAAAACTGCTGAAGGCTGGTGTAGTGTTTTGTGCTATCTGTGGATACATTACCAAAACTGTATTGAACACATGTAAATTTTTTCTTTTCAATTTTATCTCTTTCTCTCACACACACACAGTCTGACCAGGTCCTTCATGACATTTGATACACATGTAGGTCATTGATTATATACAGATACTCATGCTAGTTATGACAAGACCATGTGAGTGTAGTTATGACAAGACCATGTGAGTGTAGTTATGACAAGACCATGTGAGTGTAGTTATGACAAGACCATGTGAGTGTAGTTATGACAAGACCATGTGAGTGTAGTTATGATAGATAAATCAAGCAATATGAAAATCATCTGCAACCAGGATGTCAGTTTTTACAGGAAGTGGTTCCATCTCTAACTCATCCAAGGTCATGTCTATCGATGGTTCTGGCTCTTTGGGTGGTGGCTCAGGCTTCTTTAAAGCCTTATTCTCGTAGTCGATATAACGTTTCCAGACACTGCTCATCAGTTCTGACATGACCACATCATTGGTGTTGGTAGCAATGATCCGCAGCATGAAAACACCATCGTTGCCCAGATAATCTCTGACAAAAGTGACCACATTTCTTTTGCCTTCCTGTAAACACAATCAATCAGTGTTATATTACAAAGAGGGAGAGAGAGAGTTAAAGTGCTTGCTCTAATACCAAGACTAGTGAACCAAAGCCAGCCAAGACCCTACCATGTTTCCTCAAACTATCACAGCCAGCCAAGACCCTACCATGCTTCCTCGAACTATCACAGCCAGCCAAGACCCTACCATGCTTCCTCAAACTATCACAGCCATCCAATGAACAGATGCCCATCCGTGTGATGAAGTTTACAAAGCCCATCAGTGTGATGAAGTTTATAAAGCCCATCAGTGTGATGAAGTTTACAATGCCCGTCAGTGTGATGAAGTTTACAATGCCCGTCAGTGTGATGAAGTTTACAAAGAAGTCAGACACAGCACCAGCAGCTTCTTGGGAAGACATCATCCTACTTATGTTCTGGGATATGTTCACATTATGTCATCATCATCTTCATCATATCACTGGCCACAAGAATAAAGAACTTGGTTCTATCATGTTATAAAAAGATCAAGAAAATTATCTTTTATGTGTCACTCTCATTATGTTCTCATAGTGTGTGTGTCATCTCATCACACAGTGATATTAGCAGAGACAAATAAGTCTAGTAGTAATGTTAGCAGTTGTCAGATACAACTTTTAAAATAGTCTTATTTATTTAAATCCTCACATTACAAGCTGTACCCTTCTCCAAAGAAATACTCCATTCTAGGAATGTTGTAGCCATCTTTCTCTAATCTAAAATTGTGCTTGCTAACACAAAACAGGTATATTATTCCACATAAAAGTTATGTAAACTGTCTCAGACAGTTCATGCCTGCTATACTCTATATCAGTTATCAACCTGTGTCAACCACAAAACACATCAGTTACCAACCAGTGTCAACCACAAAACAAAGAATCATCACTTGCTGTTCCTGACTGCTACAACCAAAGATATAGAAAATTCACATGCGGACAAACAGAATATGTAGGTATATGACCATCAGAAACAGACTCAGATAGAGACACTGATACAGACACACACACAAACACAAAAACACAGACAGAAACAGAGGCATATGCAAACACAGACACATACACACAGAGATTTAGACATACAGAAAGATATAGAGACATGCACACAGAGATTTAGACAAACAGAAAGATATAGAGACATGCACACAGAGATTTAGACAAACAGAAAGATATAGAGACATGCACACAGAGACAGATGCAGAAATACAAACCTGTGGTAAGCTACCATCTTCATTGAGAACCGACAGATACTTGGTAACAAATCTCACTGACTGTTCTGTTCTCAGAATTCTGGTCAACCAAGCTGGAATAAGTCACATCAAAGTCTGCTCACATCATTCAGAATAGTACAGGTTTCAGCATCTTACTAGACAGCACCACATCAATCTTAAACTAGTATTTTGTGTTACAGGTTAGTAGTATGTTGTTTAACTGTATATATGTTTAAATGTATGGCTACATGTACATTGTTTAAAATGTATGGCTACATGTATGTTGTTTAAATGTATGGCTATATGTATGCTGTTAATGTATAGCTATATTTATGTTGTTTATGGCTACATGTATGTTGTTTCACTGTATGGCTAGGTTTATGTTGTTTATATGCCTAGGATTTGGTGGTCTAGCTACATGCCTAGGAATTGGTCTAGCTACATGCCTAGAATTTGGTGATCTATCTACATGGCTAGGATTTGGTGGTCTAGCTACATGCCTAGGATTTGGTGGTCTAGCTACATGCCTAGGATTTGGTAGTCTATCTACATGCCTAGGATTTGGTGGTCTAGCTACATGCCTAGAATTTGGTGGTCTAGCTACATGTCTAGAATTTGGTGGTCTAGCTACATGTCTAGAATTTGGTGGTCTAGCTACATGTCTAGAATTTGGTGGTCTAGCTACAAGGGTAGGAGTTGGTGGTCTAGCTACATGCCTAGAATTTGGTGGTCTAGCTACAAGGGTAGGAGTTGGTGGTCTAGCTACAAGGCTAGGAGTTGGTGGTTTAACAAGAAAATGGTGTTCAGTCTAGTTAATATTCACAAGTAAATATAGTCAGACAAAAGTCAAGAAAACAACTGCATGTAAATATAACCAGACAAAAGTCAAGAAAACAACCACATGTAAATATAACCAGACAAAAGTCAAGAAAAAAACCACAAGTAAATAAAGCCAAACAAGTGTCACACATTTCAAGAAAACCAAACTTACCAATAAAACTGTAAATGGTGAGGACAAGAAGAAATAGCAACCAGAACCACTCTATAATAAAGAGTTTCTCCAGCAACATGTTGATGGTTAACAAACACTGGATCCAGCTGCCTTGCCCTCGAACCTGAAAGTGGCACAAGGCCACACGAGGAAAGTGGATGATGTCCTTCTTCTCATGAGTGGCATGATAGATCTGAGGAGCAGCAGCAGTAGAATATTCTTAGCACCCACGTAAGGCTGAATCTATGAAAGTGAAGTGAATCACATACTGGTTGATTCTGAGAAAACAAGCGCAACATTATACTAATTTCATGTAACAAATGCTATTATTTTCATATAACAAATGCTACTACTTCATGTAACAAATGCTACAACAGAAATAAGAGAAGATTGCCATCACAGCTTTTATAACTGTTTGGATCCTATTCTCAGTCTTGATTATGGATGTTTTTTGCTGGTCTGGGGTCCTAAATTTTTGTATAAGTTAAAAAGCTTTGTAATTTAATTTAACTTTACTCTGACTTTATCTTCTTAGTTGGCCACATTTTTCTTGTCCAGTTTATGTCTCTAGTGTTCCATTTTCTCTAGCAGAAAAGCTTATTCTCATGTACTTTGTAATTGTGTGCCATACAACACACTGTGATATGTTTCCTACTTGTTTATCTCAAGTGTTTTCTAATTTTGTGCCATATACCACACTGTGATATGTTTCATACTTGCTTATCTCAAGTATTTTGTACTTTTATGCCACACCCTACACCAGTGTTTCCAAACCTGGGCGATAATGCCTTCCCTCCGTGGAAGTTGAAAAGGATCATGGGGGTAGTGAAAGAAAAAGGGGCAGTAGGAGGGCATGAGAAACTCTAGCAGGTGCCAGCTATGACACGGACCATGAGTCAAGCAGACATGAAGATAAAGATAAAAAAGACAGTTACGGGATCAAGACCACTCCGCTGTGATCTTACAAAAATACCAGAACAATACGGTAAGACCACTCTGCTTTGATCTTACAAAAATACCAGAACAATACAGTAAGACCACTCTGCTTTGATCTTACAAAAATACCAGAACAATATAGTATAGAAGTGAAGAACCATTTTGAGACACTGATGGCTGTACAAGAGGAGATGACATCTGATGAATTGGCTACATAGGTCAGAGATATCTTAATAACAGCAGCTAATGATATAGTTCCAGTTAAGAAAACACAAAAGAATGAATGGATTACAGCAGGCACACTAAAACTAATAAAACAACATAGAGAAATGAAGAAGAATTGGAAAATGACAAACAACAACAAAGAGGAATATAAATCTTTAACAAAAGAAATAAGAGGAAACATAAGAAGAGACAAAAAAGCAATACATACAAGTTGTTGTGAAATAATAGAAGGACATCAAAAGTGTGGAAGAGATAGTGAAATGTTTAAAGAAATGAAGACATTGACAAGAAGTGTCACACCTAAATTTAATTTGTGACGAGATGGGAAAGACCTTGACAGAGAAAGAGGAAATTCTAGAAAGATGGAAGGAATATTGCAGAGGAATGTATGATACAACTGACAGTGAAGGTGAAAATCAACAGTGTGAATTATTATTGGAGGAGAAAGAATCTAAACCGACAAGTGAAGTTTTATGGGCAATAAAGAACCTGAAAAATGGTAGATCACCAGGATATAATGAGATAGCAGCTGAATTTATTAAAGCAGGAGGAAAGGAATGTGCTACAATATATCATGCACTACGTAAAGAGATATGGCATTCAGGTATTTGGCGAAAAGAATGGAAAAGAACTGTATTCATACCACTGCCAAAAAAGGGCAATTATGCACAAACTACAGAACTGTTGCCCTAATTAGTCATGCCAGTAAAACTCTATTAAAAATCATAATGGGTAGACTTCGTAAGAAAATAGAAGGAGAAATTAATATGGTCCAAGCTGGTTTCAGGCAAGGAAGAGGATCAAGAGATCATATATTTAACATAAGATTAATAACAGAAAAATGTAGAGAATTTAATGTGAATCTATATTTATCTTTTCAGACTATTCAAAGGCATTTGATTGTGTACAACACCAGAAACTTTAGGAAATAATGGAAAAAATGGAATTTCCAACACATCTGATACAATTAACATCACTGTTGTATCTAGACCAACAGGCAGCAGTAATAAATGGTGAAACAACAATTTGGTTTGACATAAAACAAGGGGTCCGTCAGGAGTGCATATTGTTGCCTTACTTATTTAACTTGTATACTGAAAATATAATGAGGAATGTTAGAGAAGATGTAGACAAAGAATATTATAATGCCATAACAATTGGAGGTTATGAAATGCCAGAGATTAGATGTGCTGATGACACAGTATTACTGTCCACAACACAAAAAGGAATGGAAAAACTAATTATGTCAGTCTGTAAGAACAGTGAAGAGCAAAACCTCTATCTTAATGCGAAGAAAACTAAACTGATGACAAATGACAAAACAAACAAGGCAGCTGAAATATGTATTAATGAGACAAAATTGGAAGAGGTGGAGAGTTTTTAATATCTTGGATCATTACTAACTAATAATGGACATACAATGAGGGACATTAAAAGGAGGACATCTATCGCTCTTCAAAAAATAAAACAACTAAATAAGCTGTAGAGAGGAACAGACAGAGCTACAAAAATAAGACTGTTAAGGGCACGCATCTTTCCAATCGTAACATATGCCTGTGAGACTTGGACACTTAATAAAACAGCTGAGAAACACATAAATACCTTTGAATGTAAATGCTACAGAAGAGTTCTTCAGATATCATGGACACAGAAAAGAACAAATATATCCATACTCACATCCTTCCGGTGCCGTTAAATGAGACATTTTGTTCGCATAGTTGTTTGCCAAGTTTTCATGTTTTCGGCGAGTTTTTCAACTTCATCAAGGGATGTTATGCCCACTAAACTGGCTTCTCTTAACAATGTCCTCTTTAGAGTTTCACGTGGTTGACTTCTTTTCCTTCAGCCTGTTGTGTTCCACTTGATAGCTTGTTTTGGTATTCTCTGATTGTTTCTTCTCATCACATGGCCTACATATGTCCATCTTCTTTTTCTGACTACCTGTCAGACTGGTTGTTCTTTGCTCATCTTTCTTATCTCTGTGTTTGTTCTTAAATTCATTCCATTTTATATATCCATATTACAAGAACTTAATAATGAAGAAGGCTGGCTAGTAAAGAGGATTAAAGAGAGAAAACTTAAATATTTTGGACACATTAAACATCATGATAATCTAGAGAAGACCATCTTGGAAGGGTACATAATGGGAAAAAGAAAGAGAGGAAGACCAAGGTGAAGATGGCTGCAAGATATTGTTGATAATCTGCAAATGAATGCATCAGCAGCAGGCCATCTTGCTTATAACCGAGAGGCCTACAGAACTGTTGCCCTAATTAGTCATGCCAGTAAAACTCTATTAAAAATCATAATGGGTAGACTTCGTAAGAAAATAGAAGGAGAAATTAATATGGTCCAAGCTGGTTTCAGGCAAGGAAGAGGATCAAGAGATCATATATTTAACATAAGATTAATAACAGAAAAATGTAGAGAATTTAATGTGAATCTATATTTATCTTTTCAGACTATTCAAAGGCATTTGATTGTGTACAACACCAGAAACTTTAGGAAATAATGGAAAAAATGGAATTTCCAACACATCTGATACAATTAACATCACTGTTGTATCTAGACCAACAGGCAGCAGTAATAAATGGTGAAACAACAATTTGGTTTGACATAAAACAAGGGGTCCGTCAGGAGTGCATATTGTTGCCTTACTTATTTAACTTGTATACTGAAAATATAATGAGGAATGTTAGAGAAGATGTAGACAAAGAATATTATAATGCCATAACAATTGGAGGTTATGAAATGCCAGAGATTAGATGTGCTGATGACACAGTATTACTGTCCACAACACAAAAAGGAATGGAAAAACTAATTATGTCAGTCTGTAAGAACAGTGAAGAGCAAAACCTCTATCTTAATGCGAAGAAAACTAAACTGATGACAAATGACAAAACAAACAAGGCAGCTGAAATATGTATTAATGAGACAAAATTGGAAGAGGTGGAGAGTTTTTAATATCTTGGATCATTACTAACTAATAATGGACATACAATGAGGGACATTAAAAGGAGGACATCTATCGCTCTTCAAAAAATAAAACAACTAAATAAGCTGTAGAGAGGAACAGACAGAGCTACAAAAATAAGACTGTTAAGGGCACGCATCTTTCCAATCGTAACATATGCCTGTGAGACTTGGACACTTAATAAAACAGCTGAGAAACACATAAATACCTTTGAATGTAAATGCTACAGAAGAGTTCTTCAGATATCATGGACACAGAAAAGAACAAATATATCCATACTCACATCCTTCCGGTGCCGTTAAATGAGACATTTTGCTCGCATAGTTGTTTGCCAAGTTTTCATGTTTTCGGCGAGTTTTTCAACTTCATCAAGGGATGTTATGCCCACTAAACTGGCTTCTCTTAACAATGTCCTCTTTAGAGTTTCACGTGGTTGACTTCTTTTCCTTCAGCCTGTTGTGTTCCACTTGATAGCTTGTTTTGGTATTCTCTGATTGTTTCTTCTCATCACATGGCCTACATATGTCCATCTTCTTTTTCTGACTACCTGTCAGACTGGTTGTTCTTTGCTCATCTTTCTTATCTCTGTGTTTGTTCTTAAATTCATTCCATTTTATATATCCATATTACAAGAACTTAATAATGAAGAAGGCTGGCTAGTAAAGAGGATTAAAGAGAGAAAACTTAAATATTTTGGACACATTAAACATCATGATAATCTAGAGAAGACCATCTTGGAAGGGTACATAATGGGAAAAAGAAAGAGAGGAAGACCAAGGTGAAGATGGCTGCAAGATATTGTTGATAATCTGCAAATGAATGCATCAGCAGCAGGCCATCTTGCTTATAACCGAGAGGCCTACAGGAGTCCTGTTAGGGAGGCAAAGTTCTTTTCAACCTGGTACTGAGAAACTTGTGTTCCTATATGAAACTCATCCATCACATTAAAAGTTGAGAAAATAATGCAGTAGGTGAGTTATAAATGTTTTCATACTGTTAAATAAACTGGATTTCTAATTGAAAGTTTTAGTTGTGTAACACATATCTAGTTTAATAAGTCATTGTATAAGTAGTACATAACAGGGGGGTGGGGGTGGTTGCATTGAGGATGTGACCTGGAAGAAAAGTGGGCAGTAGACTGAACAAGCCTGGGAAACACTGACCTGTGTTAACACTGCACTGTGTGGGAAACACTGACCTGTGTTAACACTGCACTGTGTGGGAAACATTGACCTGTGTTAACACTGCACTGTGTGGGAAACACTGACCTGTGTTAACACTGACCTGTGTTTCCTTCTTGTTCATCTCATGTAACTCATAATTTTGTGCTATAAACTATACTGTGTTGTCATTTTTACTTCTGTCACACACCAGACTACTCATGTTGTTCCTTGTCCTGTTTACACTCATGTTATTCCTTGTCTTGTTTACACTCATGTTATTCCTTGTCTTGTTTACACTTATGTTATTCTTTGTCTTGTTTACACTCATGTTATTCTTTGTCTTGTTTACACTCATGTTATTCTTTGTCTTGTTTACACTTATGTTATTCTTTGTCTTGTTTACACTCATGTTATTCTTTGTCTTGTTTACACTTATGTTATTCTTTGTCTTGTTTACACTCATGTTATTCTTTGTCTTGTTTATACTCATGTTATTCCTTGTCTTGTTTACACTTATGTTATTCTTTGTCTTGTTTACACTCATGTTATTCTTTGTCTTGTTTAAACTCATGTTATTCTTTGTCTTGTTTACACTCATGTTATCCTTTGTCTTATTTACCCTCATGTTATTCTTTGTCTTGTTTACACTCATGTTACTCCTTGTTTACCCTCATGTTATTCTTTGTCTTGTTTACACTCATGTTACTCCTTGTTTACCCTCATGTTATTCTTTGTCTTGTTTACACTCATGTTACTCCTTGTTTACCCTCATGTTATTCTTTGTCTTGCTTACACTCATGGTATTCCTTGTCTTGTTTACACTCATGTTATTCCTTATCTTAATAACCTTTACATTATTCCTTGTATTGTTTATTTTTAAGCCATTTCTTGTCTTTTTTTACACTCATGTTATTCATTATCTTGTTTACTTTTATGTTACTTTTTGTCTTATTTACATTTATGTTATTCTTTGTCTCCTTGTGCGTCCATGTTAATCCTTTTCTTGTTTTCTATTATATTACTCTTTACCATGCTTTCTCTCACATTTCACTGCTTATGTAGCTTCTTTATTCTTATCTCAAGATATGTGTTCAATTCTAGCAGCAACAAATAAAGACCATCTGTTTACACAACAATGATATCCAATACAGCAGAAAACAGTAAAAATTAAAGACCATTTATTTACATAACAATGATATCCAACAGACAAACAATAAAAATTACAGACTATCTTTTTACACAACAATGATATTCAAAACAGAGATGTAGATCAGCAGTCATATTACCTGCAGTGCCCTCACTCCATAGTGCCAATAATTAAAATCCAGAAAGGCTGTTAGAATGATGAACTGTAAGATGATGTTGAGAAGAAAACAAGCCTTCACCACCAGGTAAAGTGATGACAGATAGTTGCCAGTGTTTGCTCCCATACACAACATCCAGTGTTGTAAGATCTGTGATAAGATAAACTTTACATACACAACATCCAGTGTTGTAAGTATGATAAGATATACTTTACATACACAACATCCAGTGTTGTAAGATCTGTGATAAGATAAACTTTACATACACAACATCCAGTGTTGTAAGTATGATAAGATAAACTTTACATACACAACATCCAGTGTTGTAAGTATGATAAGATAAACTTTACATACACAACATCCAGTGTTGTAAGTATGATAAGATAAACTTTACATACACAACATCCAGTGTTGTAAGATCTGTGATAAGATAAACTTTACATACACAACATCCAGTGTTGTAAGATCTGTGATAAGATAAACTTTACATACACAACATCCAGTGTTGTAAGATCTGTGATAGGATAAACATGCATATGGATATTGTTAGATTTTCCATACCTGTGATCTAACAGGATTTGTTTGACAATGATACACCATATGTGGTGTGTAGTGAGTCATACAGTGTATCACTTGATGATATCAGTTTTACCACGTTCATCTTTTCATTTAGCTCAGAACACCATCACAGTGCTATAGTTACCACTAGGATCTATCTATACTGTACATGCCCAACACAATACATCACAGTGCTCTATTTACTGCTAGGATCTATCTACACTGTACATGCCCAACACAATACATCACAGTGCTCTATTTACTGCTAGGATCTATCTACACTGTACATGCCCAACACAATACATCACAGTGCTCTATTTACTGCTAGGATCTATCTACACTGTACATGCCCAACACAATACATCACAGTGCTCTATTTACTGCTAGGATCTATCTACACTGTACATGCCCAACACAATACATCACAGTGCTCTATTTACTGCTAGGATCTATCTACACTGTACATGCCCAACACAATACATCACAGTGCTCTATTTACTGCTAGGATCTATCTACACTGTACATGCCCAACACAATACATCACAGTGCTCTATTTACTGCTAGGATCTATCTACACTGTACATGCCCAACACAATACATCACAGTGCTCTATTTACTGCTAGGATCTATCCACACTGTACATGCCCAACACAATACATCACCATGCTATATTTACTGCTAGGATCTAA
Organism: Achatina immaculata; assembly: GCA_009760885.1. NCBI lineage: Eukaryota > Metazoa > Mollusca > Gastropoda > Stylommatophora > Achatinidae > Lissachatina > Lissachatina immaculata. The sequence goes on along the minus strand of CM019693.1, from coordinate 47,604,099 downwards.
CTACACTGTACATGGCCAGCACAATACATCATCATCATCATCAGGCGCCGTGCCGACTGGCGTTGGCTATTATGCTTCTCCAGAGGACCCAATCCTTCATGCAGGCCATCAGTTCAGTTGGTGATCTCCTCTCACACCATCCCGTCAGACTGTCCAGTATCATTTCTCTTGGTCTTCCTCTTGATCTTCTTCCTTCTATTTTTCCTGTTGTTATAATATTTTCAATGCCCCCTCTTCTCATTGCATGTCCTATGAAAGTACATTGTCTCTCTCTTATCTTTTTGACAAGGTTTTTTGTCTCTCCAGCTCTTCTCATACATTCTTCATTAGTTATTTTTGCTGTCCAGGGGATTCGCAACATTCTTCTAATAAACCACATTTCTGCTGCTTCCAATGATTTTTGTGCAGACTTGCCTATTGTCCATGATTCACTTCCATATAACAAGATAGGTTCAATATAGCATTTTAGTACTCGTTTTCTAACATTCATTGATAAAGATGTGTTAGCTAATATGTTTCTCATTCTCTGAAATGCAGTCTTTGCTTGGCCTATTCTGTTCCTAATTTCTGTTCAACATCACAGTGCTATATTTACTGCTAGGATCTATTTACACTTATATGGCCACCACAATACATCACAGTGCTATATTTACTGCTAGGATCTATTTACACTTATATGGCCACCACAATACATCACAGTGCTATATTTACTGCTAGGATCTATTTACACTTATATGGCCACCACAATACATCACAGTGCTCTATTTACTGCTAGGATCTATTTACACTTACATGGCCACCACAATACATCACAGTGCTATATTTACTGCTAGGATCTATTTACACTTACATGGCCAGCACAATACATCACAGTGCTATATTTACTGCTAGGATCTATTTACACTTACATGGCCAGCACAATACATCACAGTGCTATATTTACTGCTAGGATCTATTTACACTTACATGGCCAGCACAATACATCACAGTGCTATATTTACTGCTAGGATCTATTTACACTTACATGGCCACCACAATACATCACAGTGCTCTATTTACTGCTAGGATCTATTTACACTTACATGGCCAGCACAAGACATCACAGTGCTGTATATAATGCTAACAGCTCTTATTATGACTCCTTACCAAAGATATCTGCATAATCTCTGTTTTACCTTGCTACTGAATAAACAAACAAAAAAAATTCAATTTTAACAAGTTTTGGTGCCGAAACCAAACAATAAAATAACTTACCTTTCCTTCCACTGCTTTCACAAAACATGACAGAAACATGTCATAGATTGTATATTCTTCTACAAATTTAACAAAAACATGACAGAAACATGTCATAGATAGTCTTTTCTTCTACAAATTTTACAAAACATAACAGTAACATGTCACAGATTGTCTTTTCTTCTACAAATTTTACAAAACATGACAGAAACATATCGCAGATTATCTTTTTTTTTTTCTCTAAATTTCAGAAAACATGACAGAAAAATGTCACAGATTGTTTGTTCTATAAATTTCACAAAACATGACAGAAAAATGTCACAGATTGTTTATTCTATAAATTTCACAAAACATGACAGAAAAATGCCACAGATTGTTTATTCTATAAATTTCACAAAACATGACAGAAAAATGTCACAGATTGTTTACTCTATAAATTTCACAAAACAAGATAGGTACTTGTCACAGACTGGCTTTCCTTTCATTACTTACAAAAAATGTAACAGGAACATGTCACAGATTAATTTTTCAGTCTCCGAAAATCTTTGTGTGTGTACTCACCTTCTTGGTTTGCCGCCCAACTCGACTTTTCATGAACCAAAATGGTTTACGATTTATTTTCAACCAGATCTCCAGGAACTCTGCCACGCCTGCGAAAACTGTGTTCTTCTTCTCAAGCGTGTCAAGTGAGCTATCGCCGATCATGCTGACCATCTTCTCAATCTGCGTCCCTGAGTACTCATTACACTCTGCCCAGATCAAGTGTGGCAACTTGAACATAAATGCCTGAAATTATGTGGTACACCATGTCAGCCTCACAGTTCCTGAAACTTTCAGCTCTTCCCAGTCCAACAATGACTAAATCTAACAGACATTAGCTGACATATCTGAAATACAACTGATGATCAAACATCTGACAGATGTGATCCTGATATATCTGAGATACAACTGATGATCAAACATCTGACAGATGTGATCCTGACATATCTCAGACACAACTGATAATCAAACATCTGACAGATGTGATCCTGATATATCTCAGACACAACTGATAATCAAACATCTGACAGATGTGATCCTGATATATCTGAGATACAACTGATAATCAACCATCTTACAGATGTGATCCTGACATATCTGAGATACAACTGATAATCAACCATCTTACAGATGTGATCCTGACATATCTGAGATACAACTGATAATCAAACATCTTACAGATGTGATCCTGATATATCTCGGACACAACAGATAATAAAATGGGAATAAAAGCCCACATTTTTCTTCTCTTATGTTCAAGTAATAGGTCATAGTAAATCTGGTGCCATGTAGCCAGGCTGTGGCTGTGTAGGTCATGCTAAATCTAGAGTCCTGTAGCCAGCCTGTGGCTGTGTAGGTCATGCTAAATCTAGAGTCCTGTAGCCAGCCTGTGGCTGTGTAAGTCATGCTAAATCTGAAGCCATGTAACCAGCATGTGGCTGTGTAAGTCATGCTAAATATAGAGTCCTGTAACCAGCATGTGGCTGTGTAGATCATGCTAAATCTGGAGCCCTGTAGCCAGGTTGTGGCTGTGTAGGTCATGCTAAATCTGGAGCCATGTAGCCAGGTTGTGGCTGTGTAGATCATGCTAAATATGGAGCCCTGTAGCCAGGTTGTGGCTGTGTAAGTCAAGGTAAATATGGAGCCCTGTAGCCAGGTTGTGGCTGTGTAAGTCATGGTAAATCTGGAGCCCTGTAGCCAGGTTGTGGCTGTGTAAGTCATGGTAAATATGGAGCCCTGTAGCCAGGTTGTGGCTGTGTAAGTCAAGGTAAATATGGAGCCCTGTAGCCAGGTTGTGGCTGTGTAAGTCATGGTAAATCTGGAGCCCTGTAGCCAGGTTGTGGCTGTGTAAGTCATGGTAAATATGGAGCCCTGTAACCAGGTCTGGCTGCAAGCCTGCAAACACTGAACATTCTTAGAATTCACGACACAATATCAGATGTCAGCTGCAGCAATGATTATGTCCTGAACACCAATCCTGACTGAGTGTGACAGGTTATATGGAAGAAAGTGACTGTGTCCTGGACATCAGTCTTGACTGAATGTGATGAAAGACATATTAGATGATTAGAAACTTCATTTACTGTTTGGGATACATCAAGTTCTCTGATCAATCAATGTAATTTCATTTACTATGTGAGATACATCAAGTACTCTGATCAATCAATGTGACTTCATTTGCTGTGTGAGATACATCAAGTTCTCTGATCAATCAATAAAGGTAGATTGAAGTGTATGGTTGAGATTTATAAAACAAAGAGTAAGGAAAATGTAAGCCAGTTTCTCCTGTACATTGTATGATATGAAGTACGAGGGTCATACTGAAAGTTGTGAGCAAAAGTTTTTTAAAAATCAGAATTTATAGATTGATAAAATATAAATGTATTGCCTTAATCTGCATCCTTTGCACTTCATGTAGAGGTCACATGATGTCATCATCATGTGTCACATGACCACGCGGAGCAGAAACAAAATGGCAGGTGCTGAAGTTTCGTTTCGTCAACATGCTGTTATTGAGTTCCTTGTTAAAGAGGAAATCCCTGCTGCTAAAATTCACCAAAGATTTCAACTTGCTTATAGAGATGTGTGTATGGGTGCTAGCAGTGTTAGGAGGTGGGTGAAACATTTCAAAGATGGAAACACGAGCACCCAAGATATGCCTCTCAGCAGTCAACCTCGAACTGCCTCCACTGAATGCAATGTGGAAAGAGCTGACGACATCATTAAACAAGACAGACATGTCACAGTATCTGAAATTGCTGTAAATCTTGGAATGAGACACAATGCAGTACAGGAAATGATTGAAACCCTAGGCTATAGAAAAGTTTGTGCCCACTGGGTTTCACATTTGTTGACTGAAGATCACAAAGCTGTGAGAAACTCTGGACAACTGAGGAAATTCAGAAAATAGGTTGGGAAATTCTTCCACACCCTGCCTATAGCCCCGACCTGGCACCCAGTGATTACCATCTTTTTGGTTTTATGAAAGAACAAATGTGAGGCCATCACTACAACACAGGAGAGAACATCCAGAAAGCAGTGCATCTGTGCCTTCAATCAGCTGGAACGGAATTCTACTGGCAAGGTATTTTCAAACTTGCAGAGCAATGGGGAAAATGTGTGCAGAGAAATGGAGATTATGTTGAAAAGTGAAGATAAAGGATGCAGATTAAGGTGATACATTTATATTTTCTCTATCCATAAATTCTGATTTTTACAAAATTTTGTCAGTATGACCGTCATATGTAGGAGAGTCTGGCTTAGGCTCAGGAGAATGGTTTCGCCAACATTTAAATGGTGCATCTAAAAAAAGACAATAGCCTTCACTGCCATGCACACCTGTCAGTGGGACCACAAAGAAAAATGAGACACTTCTATCACTGCAATACACTCTTCTTCTTCTGATGAACAGTCTAGGAAAGCTCTGAAACTGTGTATATTTCAGGCTGGCTGTCTCCACCCAGCAGGAATGAACAAAAGTTCAGCTGTCTTTGAACTACTTGACATTCTTGTCTTTGAATTACTTGACATGCTTGTCTTTGAACTACTTGACATCCTTGTCTTTGAACTACTTGACATTCCTTTCTTTGAACTACTTGACATTCCTTTCTTTGAACTACCTGACATTCCTTTCTTTGAACTATTTGACATTCCTTTCTTTGAACTACTTGACATTCCTCTTCTTTGAACTATTTGACATTCCTTTTTTTGAACTACTTGACATTCCTTTTCTTTGAACTATTTGACATTCCTTTCTTTGAACTACTTGACATTCCTTTCCTTTGAACTATTTGACATTCCTTTCTTTGAACTACTTGACATTCCTTTCTTTGAACTACTTGACATTCCTTTTCTTTGAACTACTTGACATTCCTTTCTTTGAACTACATGACATTCCTTTTCTTTGAACTATTTGACATTCATTTCTTTGAACTACTTGACATCCTTGTCTTTGAACTACTTGACATCCTTGTCTTTGAACTACTTGACATTCCTTTCTTTGAACTACTCTACATCCTTGTCTTTGAACTACTTGACATTCCTTTCTTTGAACTACTTGACATTCTTGTCTTTGAACTACTTGACATTCTTGTCTTTGAACTACTTGAAATCTTTGTCTTTGAACTACTTGACATTCTTTTCTTTGAACTACTTGACATTCCTTTCTTTGAACTACTTGACATCCTTGTCTTTGAACTACTTGATATTCTTTTCCTTGAACTACTTGACATTCCTTTCTTTGAACTACCTGACATTCCTTTCTTTGAACTACCTGACATTCCTTTCTTTGAACTACCTGACATTCCTTTCTTTGAACTACTTGACATTCTTGTCTTTTTGCTATTCCTTATCTATTTTCTCTGTCCCTGGTCCCACTGCTGCTGCTGGTGCCCAGCTTTCTTGTCTTAGTCCCACTCACAAGTGGGCATTTTCTCATTCTTAGTACAGACCAGTTAGGGTTAATATTATCAGCCTGATTTTCCAGCCTTTCCCATCCTCATTCTCTGTCTGCCAGAGGCCTCTGATAGTCTCCTTGCTAAGGCATTCTCTGTCTGACAGAGGCCTCTGATAGTCTCCTTGCTAAGGCATTCTCTGTCTGACAGAGCCCTCTGATAGTCTCCTTGCTAAGGCATTCTCTGTCTGACAGAGCCCTCTGATAGTCTCCTTGCTAAGGCATTCTCTGTCTGCCAGAGGCCTCTGATAGTCTCCTTACTAAAGCATTCTCTGTCTGACAGAGGCCTCTGATAGTCTCCTTACTAAAGCATTCTCTGTCTGACAGAGGCCTCTGATAGTCTCCTTACTAAAGCATTCTCTGTCTGACAGAGGCCTCTGATAGTCTCCTTACTAAAGCATTCTCTGTCTGACAGAGCCCTCTGATGGTCTCCTTACTAAAGCATTCTCTGTCTGACAGAGGCCTCTGATAGTCTCCTTGCTAAGGCATTCTCTGTCTGACAGAGACCTCTGATAGTCTCCTTGCTAAGGCATTGTAAATGAGCAATCTTGTCCTTACAGTGATCTTTATTCATTTTGGACTTTGCTTCATCCATTTTGTTTTCTCACTTATCATCTGTGCAGTCTGGGTGCAAGACAACTTCTGTGTGCACAAACAACTTCTGTGTGCACAAACAACTTCTGTGTGCATAGACAACCTTTGATAAGAGAGTGTACACTGTCATCCATGACACACTCAAACTGAACTACCTGACTATAAATATGACTATGATCCAGACAAAATAACTACCTGACTATCTTCTTCTTCGTTCACTTCTACCACTAAAAACCGCACTGTGAACCTACTGAATTCACGCCTGTGGTCCTCGTTAGGTCCTGTGGTCCCCTGTGTGGTCCAAAATAGACCACACGAGATCCACGAGAGGACCACAAGGGGTTCAGAGTATCACAGTGCTTTAGCCTGTATTCTTGGTGGGTCTCGGAAGCAGGATTGCGTGACACCGTGGTTTTCATTGCACCAGTTTAGTCTAGGGTTGGACTTTCTCACCGGAAGACCTCGACGTGTTTAGGATATCAGTGTATCCCCGCTGGGTGAGAGGCGGTAGCCCACCCAGGCCAGAGTTGGACTTTCTCACCGGAAAACCTCGACGTGTTTTGAGATACCCGTGTATCACCGCCAGGTGAGAGGTGGTTGCCCATCCAGTCCAGGGTTGGACTTTCTCACCGGAAAACCTCAGCGTGATTAGGATACGCAAACATCCCCGCCGGGTGAGAGGTGGTTGCCTATCTAGACTTCCCTGGTCCAGTGTCTCCGACTTCAGCATTTTGCGGTCGTGGCCGCTACCCTTCCTAGTTGTGACCAGGATGGAGCTTTTGTCCAGGAGGACGAATCCTCGCCACTAGTGACTTCTACCCCTGGGTTGAGCCGGTTTAGGCATTATCCCAGTATGGGCGTGTTTGGGACGGGACCAACCTCTAGGGCAGAGGTACTGTGACATGCATAGCCTTCAAGATTCACCCCTGGTATGAGCCGGTTTAGGCAAAATTCACCAGTATGGGTGTTTATCAGGCGTTACCGACCTCTAGATCGGAGGTGGCATGACATGTCTAGCCATCAAGTTCCACCCCTGGTGTGTGCCGGTTTAGGCATATTTCACCAGTGTAGGTGTATTTCGGACGTAGGCAGCCTCTAGAGCAGAGGTGCCGTGGTATAGCTCTCGTAGCGATACTACTGGACATACCGGTTAAACTTCACTTTCCACCACCTTTTCCCATCGGCTCCGCACAGCAACCTTTATTTCTTTTCCGCATTTACTTCCTTAACCGGGAGGAGCTTCACTCCACGCGCTGCATTTGAAGAGTCTCGCCAGCAGTGTCTTAACCTCTGGGACAAGCCGGTTCATGCATTTCACCCGATATGACTGCACTCAGGACGTGGCCGACCTCCAGACCAGAGGTGCCGTGATTTGACTGTTTGCTTTGCTTTATCCTTTCTACCACCTTTTCCGCAGTGATGCTGCGCGGCAACCTCATTTGCAAATTTCTTCATTGGCCGGGAGAAGCACCGCTCCACGCACGGCAGCTGAAGATCTCGCCAACAGCGGTAGATGAGCTACCAAACGTGCCACTCATCTACCCTAAGTAACTGGTTTTCAGGCGCCAGATATTTGCCCTCGCCCCTTCTCCTGTCAGTTTAAACAGTTCTGCCACGGGAAGGCCAGGAGCTGGACTTGACTGCCAGAGGCTGTTTGTGGCACGTTTGCAGTCTTTAGAACCACTACCTGACTATAAATATGACTATGATCCAGACAAAATAACTACCTGACTATAAATATGACTATGATCCAGACAAAATAACTATCTGACTATAAATATAACTATGATCCAGACAAAATAACTATCTGACTATAAATATAACTATGATCCAGACAAAATAACTACCTGACTATAGATATGATTGTGATCCAGACAAAGTAATTTCTTACTTCTTAAATTCTTCCCTTGCTGCTAAATGTCCCATAGGATATGCGTGGTAGTTCGCCAAGTTTTCCTGTTTTTGGTGAGCTTTTCAACCTCAACAAGGGATTTTATGCCCACTAAACTGGCCTCTCTTAACAATGTAATCTTTAGAGTTTCACATAGTTGACCTCTTTTCCTTTGGCCTGTTATGTTCCACTTGATAGCTTGTTTTGGGACTTTCTGGTTGTTTCTTCTCATCACATGACCAACATATATCCATTTTCTTTTCCTGATTCCCCCCATGAGACTGGTTGTTGTTTGCTCATCTGTCTTATCTCTGCATTGCTCTTGAATTAGTTCCACTGTATAACAAGTATTTTCCTTATGCATTTTTATTTTTAAAAAGAGTCTAATTTCTAGTCTATTTCTTTAGTTGTTTTCCAGCTTTTGCATGCATAAATGAGGGTGGATATTACATTTGAATTGAATAATCATGGCTTAGTTTTTGTGCTTATAACTTTTGAGTGGCATATTTTCTCAAGATTCTTAAGATCAGTGCTACCTTTGCAATTCTAATTCCAACTTCCTTTCTGGTGTCACCATCCTGGTCTATGTAGTTGCCAAGGTATGCAAAGTAACTACCTGACTATAAATATGACTGTGATCCAAAATAACTACTGGAGTATAAATATGATACAAATCCAGACAAAGTAACTAAATGTGATCTAAAGTAACTTACATCCTTCCCGTGACTTCCTTCCTGGTGCCACCATCTTGGTCTATGTAGCTGCCAAGGTATGCAAATTGGTTTACTTCATCAAAAACTGTTCCTTCTACATATATTTTTCCTTCTTGATTAATGAGAACTTTCATTATTTTTGTTTTGTCTTTCTTAATTTCAAGTCCTATTTTGCTAGCCAAAGAAGACAGGGAATCTGTTTTTTCCTGCATCAATTTCACCTTGTCACTGATAAGAGTTATGACATCTGCAAAATCAAGATATTCTATTTGGGTCCCATGTACCTAATCAATGCCAGTTTTACCTGTATAGCATCTTTTCATTATAAAGTCTATGGCAGTTCCAAAAAGCAATGGATATAATATACATCCTTGTTTCATGCCTGTTTCAATCTGAAACCATTCGCTCATTTCTTCTTCCGTCTTGACCACACAAATATATCCATTGTAGAGTTCTCTAACGATGTTGACAATTTTAGATGGTATTCCATATAGTCTTAAAATTCTCCACACTGAATCTCTGTGTATGCTTATCAAATGCTTTTTTAAAGCATATGAAGTTCAGAATTAATGGTTTCTGTTTTTCAATATGTTCTTCAAGTATTATTCTTAGAGTAAAGATCTGGTCGAGACAGCTTCTCCCTTTTCAAAATCCTGCCTGTTCTTCTCTCATTGCAGTATCCATTACATCCTTAATTCTGTTCAGAATCACTTTAAAAAACATCTTTGACACAACTGATAGTAAGGTTACATCCCTCCAGTTACTGTAGTCACTGAGGTTGCCTTTTTTGGAGTATTTTAACAATGATTCCCTTTTTCCATGTGGAAGAGACTTTTTCTTCTTTCCAAATTTTATCAAACATTCTTTGTAGTTGGCTCATGTTGTCACTGTTAATAGCTTTTACCATCTTGACTGTTATTTCATCTTTACCTGCAGCTTTGTTGTTAGCCATTAGATTCACTGCTGTTTCAATTTCATTAAGTGTAACTTCATCTAAGTCGACATTTAGCTATGGGACTGGTAAATCAGTTTCAAGATTTATTAATTTATTTGGGTGTGGTCGATTAAGTATTTCTTGGAAGTGTTCAGCCCATCTTTGCTATTTGTCTTTACTTGATGTCCAAAGACTGGCCTTTCTCTGGAGATAATAGCACCCATTAGCTTCTTCTGTATGTTATATAGAGTTGTCTCCTGTTTTTGCTGCATTTTCTGTTTCTTTTGCCATATTGTCCATATTTTTCTCTTTTGTCTCTTCTAGCTGAACTTTTTACTTTATTATCTAGTTCTTTGCATGTTACTTTTGCCAAAGTAACTACTGGAGTATAAATATGATGCAAATCCAGACAAAGTAACTATCTAACATAAATATGGCTGTGATCTAGACTTCCCTCACATATGACTGTGATCTAGACTTCCCTCACATATGACTGTGATCTAGACTTCCCTCACATATGACTGTGATCTAGACTTCCCTCACATATGACTGTGATCTAGACTTCCTTCACATATGACTGTGACCCAGACAATCTTTTTCTTTATTCCCATTTCCATGCCATTAAGGCATATTAGGGATACAGTGTTTGGCCTGCATTTCCATAACCTTTGACATATGAAAGTCTGACGTGGTCAGTAAAATGCCTGGCTGCATTTACCTTCCAAGATTTCTCTAGTACCCATTTTTAGAGGCTGGGTCAACCCCGGGGCCTTTTTGGTGTGTACCAGAAAAAAAAATCCCACTGCTGGGACTGAACCCGGTACCACTGGATTAGTAAACTGAGCAGATCCAGACATACATGACATTCATTCATTCATTTGCATGTCCCTTGTGGAACTTTGCCTCCCAAACAGCACTCCTGTAGGCCTTTCGTTTGTGAGCAAGATGGCCTGCTGCTGCTGCGTCCATCTGCAGATAGTCAACGATTTCTTGCAGCCATCTTCATTTTGGTCTTCCTCTTTTTCTTTTTCCCATTATGTATAACCTTCCAAAATGGTCTTCTCTAAATTACCATGACTTTTAATGTGTCCAAAATCTTTAAGTTTTCTCTCTTTAATCCTCTTTACTAGCCAGCCTTCTTCAATATTAAGCTCTTGTAGTATAGATATATTTGTATACATGACATATAAATGTGATATAGACATACATGACATTTAAATATGATTCAGACATGCCTGACATATAAATATGAGTGTGATCCACACATAACTGACATATAAATATGAGTGTGATCCACACATACCTGACATATAAATATGAGTGTGATCCACACATACCTGACATATAAATATGAGTGTGATCCACACATACCTGACATATAAATATGAGTGTGATCCACACATACCTGACATATAAATATGAGTGTGATCCACACATACCTGACATATAAATATGAGTGTGATCCACACATACCTGACATATAAATATGAGTGTGATCCACACATACCTGACATATAAATATGAGTGTGATCCACACATACCTGACATATAAATATGAGTGTGATCCACACATACCTGACATATAAATATGACTGTGATCCAACGGTAAAAATTAATTTCTCCCAGATCTTCTGTCTCCAAAATGGTTGAGTTTACAGGTCCACCATGCACTGGGCTGATCTCATAGGGCACCTGAAGGTGAAGAAATATGTCTCCACATTCAGCATTTTGCTTCAGACTCATGAGCACAGGATGAACTAACCAGGAAAACACTTACATAAGAACATCAACAAAGACAAACAGTCAATGCTCAAGACTTACATAAGAACATCAACAAAGACAAACAGTCAATGCTCAAGACTTACATAAGAACATCAACAAAGACAAACAGTCAATGCTCAAGACTTACATAAGAACATCAACAAAGACAAACAGTCAATGCTCAAGACTTACATAAGAACATCAACAAAGACAAACAGTCAATGCTCAAGACTTACATAAGAACATCAACAAAGACAAACAGTCAATGCTCAAGACTTACATAAGAACATCAACAAAGACAAACAGTCAATGCTCAAGACTTACATAAGAACATCAACAAAGACAAACAGTCAATGCTCAAGACTTACATAAGAACATCAACAAAGACAAACAGTCAATGCTCAAGACTTACATAAGAACATCAACAAAGACAAACAGTCAATGCTCAAGACTTACATAAAAACATTAACAAAGACATCTGAATGAGTTTATAGCATCCTGCATACAAAATTGCACATGAAAAAGCTTTGTATGCAATGGATGGCGTGTTTGTTGACTGTCAGTCAAAAATGCATGTGAAGGGACATTTAAAAGCAGTGTTTGTCGCTGTTTAACTGCAATCCATGGACTTTTTATGCTGATTCATGGCTATGGATGAAACATGGATCCAGCACTACACACCTGAATGTAAGCAGGGATCTAAGCAGTGGACAATGAATGTAAGCAGGGATCTAAGCAGTGGACAATGAATGTAAGCAGGGATCTAAGCAGTGGACAATGAATGTAAGCAGGGATTTAAGCAGTGGACAATGAATGTAAGCAGGGATCTAAGCAGTGGACAATGAATGTAAGCAGGGATCTAAGCAGTGGACAATGAATGTAAGCAGGGGTCTAAGCAGTGGACAATGAATGTAAGCAGGGGTCTAAGCAGTGGACAATGAATGGTGAAAGTATGCTGAAGAAGGCAAAAACTGTTATGTCTGCAGGTAAGGTGATGGCCACTGATTTTTGGGTTTCCCAAGTAATCAATCTGACTGACTATTTGGAGAAAGGTAAAACAGTAACAGGAGACTATTATGCAACATTGTTGGACCATTTGAAAGAAGAGCTCAAACAGAAACAGCCAAGATTAATATGCAGAAAAGTGCTCTTTCACCAAGACAACATGCCATCCCACAAATCAATCATTGCTATTAGAAAATTACATGAATCAGGCTTCCAAATGATTCCTCATCCTCCTTATTCTCCAGACTTGGCCCTGTGTGACTTCTTCCTGTTTCCATACTCGAAAATATTTGGTTTGGTGGGAAGCAATGCTCATCAAATGAGGATGTCATCGCTACTGTAAACTCATATTTTGCAGTCTATGAGAAAAACTACTTTGCCAATGGGATGAAAAAGTTAGAAACTCGCTGGATCAAACGTATAACCCTCAATGCTGGCAGGAAATCCGAACATTGTGTGGCAGAAAAAGCATTATAAAGAACCAACATTTGACAGGAATATTAGCAAACATACTCTTGGGTGAATGCTGCAGCAGAGCATATATGGAGTTGTTCCAAATGCTATGTTGAGAAATAACATTGATTATTCTTGAAAAACAGTGCTTATCTAAGAGAATTGTCCATTTCTTTTCTTTTTTTCACAATTTATTTTTGTTTGTTGTCTTCAGTCTACTGATAGCTGATGCTAAAGAGTCTACACTAATAGATTTCTGTACAGTATAAATACAAGCAAGGAAATGTTGCAATACTTGTGATATGCAGTAAATATACAAGCAAGGAAATGTTACAATATCTATGATATGCAGTAAATATACAAGCAAGGAAATGTTACATCACTTGTGATGTGAAGTAAATATACAATCTGCCAGCACCTGTGATGTGCAGAAAAATTACAAGCAAAATCAATGTTACAGCAGCTGAGATGTGCAGCGCATACAGAAATAAGGACAATGTTACAGAAATTGTAATGTGCAGTAAATATATGGTGTTACAGTAGCTGTGATGGTCTGTAAATATACATGCTAAAAACAGTGTTACAGCACCTGTTATATGCAGTTTATATACAAGTAAAGACAATGTTCCAGCATCTTTCATATGTAGTAAAATATACAGTATTACAGTGCATGTGATGTGCAGTAAATATACAAACAATGACAATGTTACAGTGCATGTAATGTGTAGTGAATATACAAAGACAATGTTACAAAGTGTGTGATGTATAGCAAATATATGTGTTCCCTATAGGGAATGTTAGAGAGTGTGTTATGTACAGTAGATAAATAGCAAAAAGAATATTTTAAATGTCCTGCTGTGATAAAAAAAATAAAATACTGCAGTAAGGATGTACGGTAACAAAACAAGTAAAGACACAGTAACTATACAAGTAAAAACAGTAACTACACAAGTAAAAACACTAACTATACAAATAAAGACAAATTAACTGTACAAGTAAAGACACAGTAACTATACAAATAAAGGCACAGTAACTGCACAAGTAAAAACAAAAAAAAAATTCAAAATTCAGATTCCAGCTTCACTGCATTTGGAACAACTCCATATATGCTCTGCTGCAGCATTCACCCAAGAGTATGTTTGCTAATATTCCTGTCAAATGTTGGTTCTTTATAATGCTTTTTCTGCCACACAATGTTCGGATTTCCTGCCAGCAACTTTAATTTGTCCTAGCTCCAGCAATCTCTTCAGGTCTACATTGTTCTTCCATTCCCACTCTTCATTTTCCTGCAGTATTTCCAGTACAGCTTTAGCAATGTCCTCTGTGTCCACTGTCAGTCTGCCATTTATTTTAGCCTGTCCAGCAAATTTATCTGCCACATCATTGCCATGTACTCCCGCATACTCTGGACAGTAAGGCCACAATAAGCTTGTCACAGTTGACTAGCTTAACAGAAGAACCTATCCTTTTTGAGGCAATTTCTTCTTATCTTACGAAGCATTCTCTGTGAATCCGTCACAATGGCACTATGAACTACATCATAGGCAACTAGCCATTCCTTTGCTGCTGACACAACCTCAATTTCCATTCACATGCTTGATATGGTGACTTCAAGGCTCCCGAACCTTGTGCCATGACTCTTCCATTTCGGTAGACAACAAAATCCCAACCACTTCTGCTGTTCTGAGTCAATGAGCCATCTGTATATAGGACAATGTTACAGAAATTGTAATGTGCAGTAAATATATGGTGTTACAGTAGCTGTGATGGTCTGTAAATATACATGCTAAAAACAGTGTTACAGCACCTGTTATATGCAGTTTATATACAAGTAAAGACAATGTTCCAGCATCTTTCATATGTAGTAAAATATACAGTATTACAGTGCATGTGATGTGCAGTAAATATACAAACAATGACAATGTTACAGTGCATGTAATGTGTAGTGAATATACAAAGACAATGTTACAAAGTGTGTGATGTATAGCAAATATATGTGTTCCCTATAGGGAATGTTAGAGAGTGTGTTATGTACAGTAGATAAATAGCAAAAAGAATATTTTAAATGTCCTGCTGTGATAAAAAAAATAAAATACTGCAGTAAGGATGTACGGTAACAAAACAAGTAAAGACACAGTAACTATACAAGTAAAAACAGTAACTACACAAGTAAAAACACTAACTATACAAATAAAGACAAATTAACTGTACAAGTAAAGACACAGTAACTATACAAATAAAGGCACAGTAACTGCACAAGTAAAAACAAAAAAAAAATTCAAAATTCAGATTCCAGCTTCACTGCATTTGGAACAACTCCATATATGCTCTGCTGCAGCATTCACCCAAGAGTATGTTTGCTAATATTCCTGTCAAATGTTGGTTCTTTATAATGCTTTTTCTGCCACACAATGTTCGGATTTCCTGCCAGCAACTTTAATTTGTCCTAGCTCCAGCAATCTCTTCAGGTCTACATTGTTCTTCCATTCCCACTCTTCATTTTCCTGCAGTATTTCCAGTACAGCTTTAGCAATGTCCTCTGTGTCCACTGTCAGTCTGCCATTTATTTTAGCCTGTCCAGCAAATTTATCTGCCACATCATTGCCATGTACTCCCGCATACTCTGGACAGTAAGGCCACAATAAGCTTGTCACAGTTGACTAGCTTAACAGAAGAACCTATCCTTTTTGAGGCAATTTCTTCTTATCTTACGAAGCATTCTCTGTGAATCCGTCACAATGGCACTATGAACTACATCATAGGCAACTAGCCATTCCTTTGCTGCTGACACAACCTCAATTTCCATTCACATGCTTGATATGGTGACTTCAAGGCTCCCGAACCTTGTGCCATGACTCTTCCATTTCGGTAGACAACAAAATCCCAACCACTTCTGCTGTTCTGAGTCAATGAGCCATCTGTATATATGACCATGTCGGAAGACCCACAATGATACTGGATGAGATCTTGAACCCAAAGTTCAGCTGCTCCCTGTGCCCAGTCTCAACATTCATAGCCATTCTGTTTAATAACCTTTGTTAGCTGAAGTTGGTCATTTACCCAGGCAGTCTTCATCTTTAGGCACCTCATCTAGATCACAAATTGACTTTATTGTATCCTTGGGCTCAGCCATCCAGGGTCTGCCTCATTTGATGCATCTCCCTTTATCAACCCCAGCTCCAAATAGAGAGGATGGTGCTTCATGCCAGCAGCCCTGATGTATGTCTCTAACAGAGCATTCTTGTGATTAATCTCACACTCAGCATATCAGGCAGAAAGCTCATGGCCGCTACCGGAGTATATTTGGTGCAACACAAGACCACTCTCATTGCCTCGTTCTGAACAAGCTCTAGTCTGTTCAGCTATGTATTGGACAGGGTGAGCAGGCCAAAACCTTTCTCCAGTGGTGATAGCACTAGCATATGCATCAGCAAGAATAGAATGCGCTGTGGAAAGTTTGCTGCAGCCATTAACCTAACCATTCCCAACACTTTCCTGGTTTTTTATATTGCATTGTCCATATCAAAGGACAATGAATTATCAAAAGATATCTTATGAAATGTGTTTTCTTAATATCTTGTCCCTGACACTTCATAATCAGAACTACAGATCTTACAATTCTGTTATTTAATGAGCACCACAGGATGCTGGCTTGTTCTTGGCTTATCACGGGATTGTTATCCTCACACCAGCCTGTTATCATCACACCAGCTTGTTATCCTCACACCAGCCTGTTATCATCACACCAGCTTGTTATCCTCACACCAGCTTGTTATCCTCACACCAGCTTGTTATCCTCACACCAGCCTGTTATCCTCACACCAGCTTGTTATCCTCACACCAGCCTGTTATCCTCACACCAGCCTGTTATCCTCACACCAGCTTGTTATCCTCACACCAGCCTGTTATCTGATCCACCCTGTTTTGTACCCTTGTGGCTAGCTCCTCTCTACACCCCCCCCCCATGCTCATATGTTAATGTATCATCAGCTGAGTGTTCTCACCACACCGTTCCCACAATGCCAGTAAACACATTGAATAGCACAGGAGACAAGGGAGACCCCTGAGGCAGCCCCAGGTAAAGACACAGTAACTAAACAAGTAAAGATACAGTAACTAAACAAGTAAAGACACAGTAACTATACAAGTAAAGACACAGTAACTATACAAGTAAAGACACAGTAACTATACAAGTAAAGACACAGTAACTATACAAGTAAAGACACAGTAACTAAACGAGTAAAGACACAGTAACTAAACAAGTAAAGACACAGTAACTATACAAGTAAAGACACAGTAACTATACAAGTAAAGACACAGTAACTATACAAGTAAAGACACAGAAACTAAACAAGTAAAGACACAGGAACTAAACAAGTAAAGACATAGTAACTATACAAGTTTAGACACAGAAATTAAACAAGTAAAGACACAGGAACTAAACAAGTAAAGACACAGTAACTAAACAAATAAAGACATAGTAACTAAACAAGTAAAGACACAGTAACTATACAAGTAAAGACACAGTAACTATACAAGTAAAGACACAGTAACTATACAAGTAAAGACATACTAACTAAACAAGTAAAGACACAGTCTGCCATTTATTTTAGCCTGTCCAGCAAATTTATCTGCCACATTATTGCCATGTACTCCCGCATACTCTGGACAGTAAGGCCACAATAAGCTTGTCACAGTTGACTAGCGTAACAGAAGAACCTATCCTTTTTTGAGGCAATTTCTTCTTATCTTATGAAGCATTCTCTGTGAATCCGTCACAATGGCACTATGAACTACATCATAGGCAACTAGTCATTCCTTTGCTGCTGACACAACCTCAATTTCCATTCACATGCTTGATATGGTGACTTCAAGGCTCCCGAACCTTGTGCCATGACTCTTCCATTTCGGTAGACAACAAAATCCCAACCACTTCTGCTGTTCTGAGTCAATGAGCCATCTGTATATATTACCATGTCGGAAGACCCACAATGATGCTGGATGAGATCTTGAACCCAAAGTTCAACTGCTCCCTGTGCCCAATCTCGACATTCATAGCCACTCTGTTTAATAACCTTTGTTAACTGAAGTTGGTCATTTACCCAGGCAGTCTTCATCTTTAGGCACCTCATCTAGATCACAAATTGACTTTATTGTATCCTTGGGCTCAGCCATCCAGGGTCTGCCTCATTTGATGCATCTCCCTTTATCAACCCCAGCTCCAAATAGAGAGGATGGTACTTCATGCCAGCAACCCTGATGTATGTCTCTAACAGAGCATTCTTGTGTTTAGATCTCACACTCAGCATATCAAGCAGAAAGCTCATGGCCGCTACCGGAGTATATTTGGTGCAACACAAGACCATTCTCATTGCCTCGTTCTGAACAAGCTCTAGTCTGTTCAGCTATGTATTGGACAGGGTGAGCAGGCCAAAACCTTTCTCCAGTGGTGATAGCACTAGCATATGCATCAGCAAGAATAGAATGCGCTG
The DNA here is from genome assembly GCA_009760885.1 of Achatina immaculata. Taxonomy (NCBI): domain Eukaryota; kingdom Metazoa; phylum Mollusca; class Gastropoda; order Stylommatophora; family Achatinidae; genus Lissachatina; species Lissachatina immaculata. The sequence goes on along the minus strand of CM019693.1, from coordinate 47,585,531 downwards.
TGGGAAGTTTGCTGCAGCCATTAACCTAAACATTCCCAATACTTTCCTGGTTTTTTATATTGCATTGTCCATATGGTGTGCAAAGGACAATGAATGATCAAGATATCTCATGAAATGTGTTCTCTTAATATCTTTTCCCTGACACTTCATAATCAGAACTTCAGATCTTACAATTCTGTTATTTAATGAGCACCACAGGATGCTGGTTTGTTCTTGGCTTATCACTGCATTGTTATCCTCACACCAGCTTGTTATCCTCACACCAGCCTGTTATCCTCACACCAGCTTGTTATCCTCACACCAGCTTGTTATCCTCACACCAGCTTGTTATCCTCACACCAGCCTGTTATCCTCACACCAGCTTGTTATCCTCACACCAGCTTGTTATCCTCACACCAGCTTGTTATCCTCACACCAGCTTGTTATCCTCACACCAGCCTGTTATCTGATCCACCCTGTTTTGTACCCTTGTGGCTAGCTCCTCTCTACACCCCCCCCCCCATGCTCATATGTTAATGTATCATCAGCTGAGTGTTCTCCCCGCACCGTTCCCACAATGCCAGTAGAATACACAGGAGACAAGGGAGACCCCTGAGGCAGCCCCAAGTAAAGACACAGTAACTATACAAGTAAAGACATACTAACTAAACAAGTAAAGACATAGTAACTATACAAGTAAAGACACAGAAACTAAACAAGTAAAGACATAGTAACTAAACAAGTAAAGACATACTAACTAAACAAGTAAAGACATAGAAACTATACAAGTAAAGACACAGAAATTAAACAAGTAAAGACACAGAAACTATACAAGTAAAGACACAGAAACTAAACAAGTAAAGACATAGTAACTATACAAGTAAAGACACAGAAACTAAACAAGTAAAGACACAGAAATTAAACAAGTAAAGATACAGAAATTAAACAAGTACAGACACAGTAACTATACAAGTAAAGACACAGAAATTAAACAAGTAAAGACACAGGAACTAAACAAGTAAAGACATAGTAACTATACAAGTAAAGACACAGAAATTAAACAAGTAAAGACACAGGAACTAAACAAGTAAAGACATAGTAACTATACAAGTTTAGACATAGAAATTAAACAAGTAAAGACAAACTAACTATACAAGTAAAGACATAGTAACTATACAAGTAAAGACACAAACTAAACAAGTAAAGACATAGAAACTATACAAGTAAAGACACAGAAATTAAACAACTAAAGACACAGAAATTAAACAAGTAAAGACACAGCTAAACAAGTAAAGACATAGTAACTATACAAGTAAAGACACAGTAACTATACAAGTAAAGACACAGTAACTAAATGAGTAAAGACACAGTAACTAAACAAGTAAAGACATAGTAACTAAACAAGTAAAGACATACTAACTAAACAAGTAAAGACATAGGAACTATACAAGTAAAGACACAGTAACTATACAAGTAAAGACACAGTAACTATACAAGTAAAGACACAGTAACTAAACAAGTAAAGACACAGTAACTAAACAAGTAAAGACACAGTAACTATACAAGTTTAGACACGGAAATTAAACAAGTAAAGACACAGGAACTAAACAAGTAAAGACATAATAACTAAACAAGTAAAGACACAGTAACTATACAAGTAAAGACACAGTAACTATACAAGTAAAGACACAGTAACTATACAAGTAAAGACACAGTAACTAAACATGTAAAGACATAGAAACTAAACAAGTAAAGACATAGTAACTAAACAAGTAAAGACACAGGAACTAAACAAGTAAAGACACAGTAACTATACAAGTAAAGACACAGCTAAACAAGTAAAGACATAGTAACTAAACAAGTAAAGACCCAGAAATTAAACAAGTAAAGACACAGGAACTAAACAAGTAAAGACATAGAAACTAAACAAGTAAAGACATAGTAACTAAACAAGTAAAGACACAGAAATTAAACAAGTAAAGACACAGTAACTAAACAAGTAAAGACACAGTAACTAAACAAGTAAAGACACAGAAATTAAACAAGTAAAGACACAGGAACTAAACAAGTAAAGACAATATTGTAAATATCATCCTGTGATAATCAATAAAATGTTGCAACATGAAAGTGTTGTAAATTTGTATTAGTGTTTATTTTTCTATGTTCTTGTCTATAGTTTTCTGCTGTTCCCATAAGTTGGCCCAGATTACATACATACGTGTACTACTGGCACTCATAAAACTAAACTACATCCTGGATGGTACATATAATTTAATTGATTATAAAAACAGAAGCATGGTAACTGCACATCAGGGCATAAATGTCTGGCATCAAGAACAATGTAATCTGTAGACAATAAAATCTTTTTTTTTAATCTAGTTATTCTGAGTAGAGTAAACTGCTCCTTATGAATCAACACAACTTGGTCTTACTTAATCTATCAAGCTCTAACAACCCACTTCTTCTGACCCTGTGCTCTACTCTACTATCTCATCACTCCTCTACTATCTCATGACTCCTCTACTATCTCATGACTCCTCTACTATCTCATGACTCCTCTACTATCTCATGACTCCTCTACTATCTCACGACTCCTCTACTATCTCACGACTCCTCTACTATCTCATGACTCCACTACTATCTCATGACTCCACTACTATCTCATGACTCCTCTACTATCTCATCACTCCTCTACTATCTCACGACTCCTCTACTATCTCATGACTCCTCTACTATCTCATGACTCCTCTACTATCTCACGACTCCTCTACTATCTCATGACTCCACTACTATCTCACGACTCCTCTACTATCTCATGACTCCTCTACTATCTCACGACTCCTCTACTATCTCATGCCTCCTCTACTATCTCACGACTCCTCTACTATCTCATGCCTCCTCTACTATCTCACGACTCCTCTACTATCTCATGACTCCTCTACTATCTCATGACTCCTCTACTTCTCTCCTGGCCAGATGGTCCTCTACTTCTCTCCTGGCCAGATGGCCTTGCTTAGCTAGTGTCATGGCATACACATCTCATACAACAATATTAAACCTCCAGTTCACTTGATTGTTTTCTATAACTTTCAATGACAATATAACATGATAAATATAACCTATCCTAATATTATTAACGGCAAAAGAAGTATTAGCCTTCTTTAAGTCTACAAACTGGAATTATGAAGCATTTAATATGCAGAAAATAGTTGGTGTTCAACCGCTAAAGGAACGCAGAGACACAAAGGTCATGACCATGGGAGAAAAATTCCTTAGCTCTGTAAGCCATCCCCTGAAGGAGAGATTCAATAACTTGGCATTAGGACGGCTTAAAAGAAGCAGCTTCATTCATCAGGCCAAGCGTATGCGTAAGCTGATACCTGACCTTCCAGCTGTAGTCACTCCATTATCATCTGTACCAGAGCATACACCATGGAAAGAAGCAGATTATACACAAATAACTATTCAGACTGAAGTGAAAGGTGTGCAGAATGGTGAGATGCAGAGCAGTCTTGTAAGATCAACAGCCACACTTAGTGTTCTAGATGACAAATATCCATGCGACACCTGGATACGTGTGTATACAGATGGATCTGCACATAATGCCATAAAGAATGGTGGGGCAGGAGCATATATTGAATATCCAAACAACACCATTGACAAGATTTCCATACCCACTGGTAAATACTGCAACAACTTTGATGCAGAAGTTAGGGCAATTATTGCTGCAGTTGAAAAACTATCAGACTCCAGAATTGATACATGTCCTGTAGTAATTCTCACAGATGCAAGATCAGTACTGGAGGCTCTTCAGTGCAACAAACTACCAGACTTTAAGGATGCCTTGTCAAAAATTGGCTTACAACATGGAGTCACTTTGCAATGGATTCCCTCCCACTGTGGGATACCAGGCAATGAGAAAGCTGACCATCTGGCCAAAGAGGGCACTGAAATGGAGCAACCAGACATACCAGTCACCTATAATCAGAAGAAAAGCATGATAAAAACCTACAGGAAGCCACAAACACCACCACATGATGACTATCACATGCTAAACAGAAAGGAACAAGTCACCATCTTCCGTCTCCGAACAGAACACAGCCGACTCCGAAGTCATATGTATACAAAGTTTAAGGTTGGTACTACTAATCTATGTACATGTGCCCAGGTGCCCCAAACCGTGGAACATATCCTCCAGAACTGCATCAACTACGAGACACTGAGAAATAATTACTGGCCCAGTGAAACCACTAAAGAAGATAAGCTCTACGGTTCCATACATGAGTTACAAAAAACAGTGAAATTTATCCAAGAGACAGGACTGCAGATATAGACAGACAGTGCGAACGAAGAAGAAGAAGCATTTAATTACATTAAAAAAGAAAAGCAGAATTTGAAATACAAATAAATCTTCAGGTGCTAAGTCTACTCTGACTGGCTGTGCTGACAGTAACACTTTATAGATACAATGAAAGGGAATCTGCAAGAAATAAAATAGATAAGCATTGCATAGAAATAGTATTTTATTATGAGGCCAAGTCAAAGAGTAACTACACTATTTTACATTAACACAAAGTGTACAAATCTGACAGAAAACTCCTTATCACCTTTCAACATAGTGACCATCAGCTTCGGTGCAGGTCTGTCGCCACTTCACTAAATGTGCAATGCGAAAAGCCAAGGCAGCACAAGCACCCACAACTGAATCTGGACATATATGTTCCGTGTGTGGCAAAACTTTTAGAGCTCGTATAGGGCTAGTTGGTCACGCACGGACACACCTCTCCTTACTTTGACTAAGATGAATCTGTGGTCAGCATCGAAGACGACAGATGAACAACAACATTACCAGCGTCAGTGCAGGTCTGTCACCACTTACTAATATCAGCTTCAGTGCAGGTCTGTCACCACTTACTAATATCAGCTTCACTGCAGGTCTATCACCACTTCACTAATATCAGCTTCACTGCAGGTCTGTCACCACTTACTAATATAAACTTCACTGCAGGTCTGTCACCGCTTACTAATATCAGTTTCACTGCAGGTCTGTCACCACTTCACTAATACCATCTTCAGTGCAAGTCTGTCATCACTTCACTAATATCAGCTTCAGTGCAAGTCTGTCACCACTTACTAATACCAGCTTCAGTGCAGGTCTATCACCACTTACTAATACCAGCTTCAGTGCAGGTCTGTCACCACTTACTAATACCAGCTTCAATGCAGGTCTGTCACCACTTACTAATACCAGCTTCAGTGCAAGTCTGTCACCATTTCACTAATATCAGCTTCAGCACAAGTCTGTCACCACTTACTAATACCAGCTTCAATGCAGGTCCATCACCACTTACTAATACCAGCTTCAATGCAGGTCCGTCACCACTTACTAATACCAGCTTCAATACAGGTCTGTCACCACTTACTAATATCGGCTTCAGTGCAGGTCTGTCACCACTTACTAATATCAGCTTCAATGCAGGTCTGTCACCACTTATTAATACCAGCTTCAGTGCAAGTCCGTCACCACTTACTAATACCAGCTTCAGTGCAGGTCCGTCACCACTTACTAATATCAGATTCACTGCAGGTCTGTCACCACTTACTAATATCAGCTTCAATGCAGGTCTGTCACCACTTATTAATACTAACTTCAGTGCAAGTCTTGTCACCACTTACTAATACCAGCTTCAATGCAGGTCTATCACCACTTTACTAATGCCAGCTTCAGTGCAAATCTGTCACCATTTCACTAATGCCTGGATTTCTCGAGAAAAAAATCTTCTGACTGACTGTGAACTGCCTCTTTTATCTCATCATCTGTATTGAACTTCTTCCAACCTAATACCTCCCTCTAAATTATAATCACATGGTTTAAGGTCAGGTGAAAATGTAATATGTGGAAGACAGTACAAGATTAATAATTTACTGAGTTATTGCACACGTGATGTGAGGCCATGCATTATCATGTTGTAATTCACATCAAAGTGTCATGAACATATTGTGACATTTTGACCTGACTGCAGGTTTCTGGTAGTTCTCAGGTAGATCGCAGTTTGCCTGTACTGTATCAGAACAGCGTGAAAACCAATTTTAAATTTCATGTGCCACTCAAACACCTGCCAAAGAAAATGTGCCTCCACACACAAAGAAAATGTGCCTCCACACACAAAGAAAATGTGCTTCTACACACAAAGAAAATGTGCCTCCACACACAAAGAAAATGTGCTTCTACACACAAAGAAAATGTGCTTCTACACACAAAGAAAATGTGCCTCCACACACAAAGAAAATGTGCCTCCACACACAAAGAAAATGTGCCTCCACACACAAAGAAAATGTGCCTCCACACACAAAGAAAATGTGCTTCTACACACTAAGAAAATGTGCCTCTGCATTACACTTGTCAACTTGATTTAGAAATTTGACACAAAATCTGCAGTTACTTTCTGACTCATCCTCACAGATTTCACAAAATTATTACACGAAATGAAAATGTTTTTTTATTACGTAAAAGTATGTGTTGTTTATGTTTTTCTTTTTAAACTCATGGAAAATGTTGAAAATAAAATCGCTGAAAGGCTGGAAGAAAAATAAAAAAAACCTCTTATCACCAAACATCATTGCAGCCCTTTACAAATGCTCACCACAATGTCTAATGTGGATATATATTTTGTTTAGGTTCACCCCTGCACCGTAACTTCTGTTGAAGTGATCAGCTAGGTGGAGCAGCACAAACATGTCATGCTGATATTCTTACTGCAAGTTCCAGTCAGTACAAAGTTTTGCACTATCCATGAATAATTATCCCACCATCCATGAATACTTATCCCACTATCCATGAATACTTATCCCCACTGGGTTTCTGCTGACATGTGAGCATACTAAAAATCAGAAAATGCTTTGATAGAAAAAATAAATGTATGTAACAAGATAAGCCCTCTACAAAGCTGAAGTTATGTGTATATATATGAGATAGCACTGATATGCTCAGAACCTCTATAAAGCTGCACAGGAGACACAACTTTGATGCTACAAAGAATCAAAGCAAGATATTTCAGGTTAGCTGGCTACATGCTACAAAGCCTCAGAAGTCTGTCAAGCATGATACACTAGACAATGAGAACAATGTTTGTAAATGTGTGTACCTCACTGAGGTTACTGCGATTTGGGTATCTGTACAGCTTGTGTGACCAGCAGTAGGTGTTTGCATGATCCTGGAAGTGTTTCATGGAGTAGTTACTGAACCAACAGTCCAGCTGACCCACGGTGTATTCCTTTACCCCAACAATGATAGCAAATGCAGCCAGCATGTAAACTGTCACAAAATGATGGAGCTGATCTGTTGTGTCATCTTCTCTTATCTTCTCTCTCAGCTTTAAGTGTGTGACGCTCTTAATAATCATATCCATGGTGACCTACTTTTGTTATCTGCTGGAAGAAAAAAGAAAAGATGTTAAAGACATAGAATAACAACTGTACCTCATTGAGATCAGCCCGGTTTGGATAGCGATACAGCCTGTGAGTCCAGCAGTAAGTGTTCGCATGGTCCTGGAAGTGTTTCCAGGCATGAGATGTCACCCAGCAATCAATAGGTGTACCAGCATACTCTTTCAGACCAATGATGAGAGAAAAAATTACAAAAATGTAAACTGTGACAAAATGATGAAGCTGGTCAATGGAGTCATCATCGCAGATCTTTTCTCGAATTCTCAGATTTGGAAGATCAGCCAGCAGACGCTCCATGATTTTCTATTGCCTGAAAATAATCAAGCAAAACCCAAATGTGACAATGAAGAAAGCAGAAGTTTTTAGCTAGTGGTTCCTTCAAGTATTACTCTCTTTCCATCTGCTTAAGGAAATTTTGTATGCGTGCTCTGCTCCACATAATCACAGGCTGTCACAAAAAGTGATCAGGAAAATCAGACAAAGAAAAATGCTGCTATTTACATATGTGAAAATAAGTGCAAAAACTAGCAAGAAATTAGAGAAATGAATACAGATAAGAGGAGAAAACTAGCAGAAAATGATAGAAATGAGTGCAAACAGACAAGAGAAAATAGTACCAAAACAAGCAGGGCAAAAAGAATATTAATGCAAGTAAAACTAGCAGGAAATTAGAGAAATGAATGCAAACAGACAAGAGGAAAAGACCACCAAAACTAGCAGAAAAAGAGAAACAATACAAACTGAAGGAGAAATGAATGCAAACAGACAAGAGGAAAAGACTACCAAAACTAGCAGAAAAAGAGAAACAATACAAACTGAAGGAGAAATGAATGCAGACAAGAGGAAATTATAAAAATGAATGCAAACAGACAAGAGGATAAAACTACCAAAACTAGCAGAAAATTAGAGAAATGAATGCAAACAGACAAGAGGATAAAACTACCAAAACTAGCAGAAAATTAGAGAAATGAATGCAGACAAACAAGAGAAGTAAACTACCAAAACTAGCAGAAAATTAGAGAAATGAAAGAAAAAACAGACAAGAGTACATAAAAAAAAGTAACCAAACTAGCAGAATATGAGAGAAATGAATGAAAACAGACAAGAAAAACAAAAGATACCAAAAGTAGCAGAAAAAGAGAAATGCACAAATGCAAAAAACAGGCAAAAGTACCAAAACAAATCAGAAATGACATCTAGTCAAACAAAAAAGTCAGAAAAATATAAGATTTTAACATCCATGACAAAACCTTCAAAATAAGTCTGCTATCAGTATTAACATTCTAAACAAGTAAATTTCTAATAAACACAAGAAAATATGGGTACTGTCTCATCTATGAACTTGCCTGTCTCTTACACAGGGAAACCAGGAATGCGCGGGCTAACACTAACTGTGGTAAGAAGCACCTCTCATGTAATGTAAAATGAAAGCACACTCCTAAATTCTCACTGACAGCCCTACTTTATACATGTACTTCAGCCAAGTACACATCCTACGCTGGGTGTTTCATGCATACATGGAGGTTTCTGGGATGGTAATGTTGACTTTTCATTGTGAGGGGGATGTATGGCTGTGATCTCACAAAGGGATGGCCACTTGAAACTGGTGTAAACCAGTCACATACCTAGATCTGAGCTCTGTGTAGGCCATGCCAAGATGTCACCCGATATAGTAAGTTGCACCAGCAAACCTATCACCTAGCTACCAACTGTTATATCTGCATTGTCTGTGACCTACTTGGTTGTTGTTTTTTTTTTAAACAACTGGTCACACAAACAAACGCATCCTGTCAGTTTATGGTCCAGTGATATGTTTTATAACTCAACCACTCACAGTGCATGTAGTGCAGCCTTTTCAGAAGTATATGTGAGCATGTTTAAGTGTTTACAAATAAAGTGGAGACATGACATGTGTTATACTGCAGGTAGTGCAGCCTTTTCAGAAGTATATGTTGGTATATGTTTACAGCATTTACAAACAGAGTAGAGACATGACTTGTGTTATGCTGGAGAGTAGGCTGGTTATTATTGTACACATTCAGACTATTACACTGTGATACAAAACAGCACAGTCATACCATTTTGTTATAAAAAATTTTTACATCTCACCAGATTGTTATATCTCGTATTTTACAAATGAAAGTCATAGTTTAAATTTTTATATCTTATATTTTATACAAGAAAGTCATACTTTAGATTTTTTTAATCATCTGTTTTATACACAAAAATCACAGTTTTGACTTTTACATCACATATTTTATACAAGAAAGTATTACTATCCCATATTTTATACATAAAAGAGATAGTTTAGATTTTTACATCTACTGTTTTATATATCTTAGGTTCTGATTTTGATAAAATTAGTTCCATGGTAACAAGTCTCACATTTAAATGACAGACTCTAAATCTTAGATTTAAATGATAGACTCTGAATCTCATATTTAAATGACAGACTCTGAATTTCATATTTAAACGACAGACCGTGAATCTCATATTTCAATAATGGCAGGCTCTGAATATCATATTTAAATGACAGATTCTTAACCTCACATTTAAATGACAGACTGTGAATCTCTTATTTTAATGATTTACTCTGAATCTAATATTTAAATGACAGACTGTGAATCTCATATTTAAATGGCAGACTCTGAATCTCACATTTAAATGACATACTCTGAATCTCATATTTAAATGTCAGAATCTGAATCTCATATTTAAATGACAGACTCTGAATCTCATATTTAAATGACAACATTTATTTTCCTTAAATACCTTGTGATTACATTTATTCCTCTGTCACAATAAATATTTATTATTTTTAAATATACTGTGGCTATATTTTATTCAGTTTTCAATAAATATATTTTATCCTCATCATGGCTTCATTTATTATATTCTCACAATAAACATCCTGTAATCTTCTGCTCCATTTATTCAATCCTCACAATAAATATTTATCATCCCTAACTAACTCATGGCTAAATTTATTCAGTCCTCAATTTAATCATCCCTAACTATCTCATGGCTACATTTATTTAACCTCATAGAAAAATATTTATCAGCCCCAACTAACTCATGGCTACTTTCATTCAGTCCTCTATCAAATATCTCATGGCTACTTTCATTCAGTCCTCTATCAATTATCTCATGGCTACTTTCATTCAGTCCTCTATCAAATATCTCATGGCTACTTTCATTCAGTCCTCTATCAATTATCTCATGGCTACTTTCATTCAGTCCTCTATCAATTATCTCATGGCTACTTTCATTCAGTCCTCTATCAATTATCTCATGGCTACTTTCATTCAGTCCTCTATCAATTATCTCATGGTTACTTTCATTCAGTCCTCTATCAATTATCTCATGGCTACATGTATTCTACCTCCGGCAGGACACCGCGATCACTGACAGCTACAGGTAAACATGGCTACTTTCAGAAATATGATACAAACAACAAAACCTACACGTGTTCTCTACACCGCCTACTGTTGTGTGTTATCTTGGGGGAACACAGCGATTCTGAACTACAAAAAGCTTCTAGCCATTATTGCTTTCTTACTGAGCCATTATTGTTTTCTTACTGTGTTAGAAGTAGAAATCTGCCTCCAAAATATTCTAACACGGTTTGTAATCCTGGGAATCAGTGCCAGAAACAGAACACAGTACATGTCATATCTAAAACTATTTTAACTGCTCCTACAATAAGAGAGAGAAAAGTTTGTCACAGTACATGTCATATCTAAAACTCCTTTAACATTAACAGTGCTCCTGCAGTAAGAGAAAGTTAGTCACAGCACATGTCATACCTAAAACTAACGTAGTTAACACTACTCCTACAGTGAGAGAGAAGGGTAGTCAAGCGTGACTTTCAGCAACTTGTAAGTTTGTTATTTGTTCCAACTTGTTCACTGTGCTCCGTGAAACATGATAACGTCTTGCTCTGTTCGGTCTTATCCGGTGTTAGGTTAAACTGTGCTCCGTGAAACATGATAACGTCTTGCACTGTTCGGTCTTATCCGGTGTTCGGTTAAACTGTGCTCTGTGAAACATGACAACGTTTTGCAGTTATATTTCTCTATCTTATCCGGTGTTAGGTTAAACCGTGCTCCGTGAAACATAACGTCTTAACTGCTCGATCGTATCCGGTGTTAGGTTAAACTGTACTCAGTGAAACATGACAACACCTTACACTGCTCGGTTTAATCCGGTAACACACAATAATTAGTATATAAGTATATAACCATACACGAAAAAGTACACAATATAAGCCTCTCGTCTTTAGAGCGCATTCTGTTGTATCGTGTACAAGGAAGGATGCCACAAAGCTAAGTTTTTCATTATCAGTTTCCTTCTTTTATTATATGTTGTGTTGTTTTTTATGTAATCCTTGAAAAAGGCTCAAGCCGAAATGTTGGATGTTGTATGTTTGTTTTTTTTTATTATTTGCATTTTTTTCTCACTTTCCTTCCTCGCTCTATCGGTTTCTAACTGTACCATACACCTCTATCTACCTTTATTACTTAACAAGTACACAGTTGTGACGTTTTGGCGTGAGCTTTAATCATACAAAAACACACATGATGGAGAACTAGAGAGAGGAGATAAAGTATAAATTTACATGAATGCTTTGTTTAAAAAAGAAAGAAAGAAAATGAATTTAGCGTTTAGGCGAAACTTGTAAGAATCATCATCATGTGCCGTGCCGACTGGCGTTAGCTATTATGCTTCTCCAGAGTACGCGATCCTTCATGCAGGCCATCAGCTCAGTTGGTGATCTCCTCTCACACCATCCCGTCAGACTGTCCATTATCATTTCTCTTGGTCTTCCTCTTGATCTTCTTCCTTCTATTTTTCCTGTTGTTATAATATTTTCAATGCCACCTCTTCTCATTGCATGTCCTATGAAAGTACATTGTCTCTCTCTTATCTTTTTGACAAGGTTTTTTGCCTCTCCAGCTCTTCTCCTTCATTCTTCATTAGTTATTTTTGCTGTCCAGGGGATTCGCAACATTCTTCTAATAAACCACATTTCTGCTGCTTCCAATGATTTTTGTGCAGACCTGCCTATTGTCCATGATTCACTTCCATATAACAAGATAGGTTCAATATAGCATTTTAGGACTCGTTTTCTAACATTCATTGATAAGGGTGTGTTGGTCAATATGTTTCTCATTCTCTGAAATGCAGTCTTTGCTTGGCCTATTCTGTTCCTAATTTCTGTTCTGCATTTCCCATCTGAAGTTATTACTGCTCCAAGGTAGTTGAATTTCTGCACCTGCTTTAGAACAGTTCCGTTTAATTTAATACTGCATGCTGGTGGATTCTGTTTCTTAGATATAACCATAGTCTCTGTCTTTTTGATGTTCAAAGTAAGGCCTTTCTGTTCACTTTCTTTGGCGACTTTATCCAAGAGATTTTGCAGGTCTTGTTGGTTCTCAGCTATCAGTACTGTGTCGTCAGCATACCGAAGGTTGTTAATATTGTATCCTCCAATTTTTATGCCCGGTTCTGTGATGATTGTTCTTAGAATATTCTCGCTATACAGAGAAAAAAGGTCTAGAGATAGTACACATCCTTGTCGCACCCCTTGTTTTATAGGTTGATATTTTCCAATTCTGTTTTCAACTCGAACTGCTGCTTCTTGCTGCCAGTATAGATGTTTTACAATCCTCAGGTCTTTGTCGTCTATATTGATGTCTTCAAGCATTTTAATAATTTCATTATGTTTCACCTTGTCGAATGCCTTGGTGTAATCAATGAAGCATAAGTAGAGATCTTTCTGTACTTCTAAAGCTCTTTCTGTTAGTGTTCGTAAAGCATAAATGGCACTGTGTGTTCCCTTTCCTTCAACAAATCCAAACTGTTCATCTGCTATTTCCATTTTTATCTTTTTCCTTGTTCTTCTCATAATTATTCTCAGAAGTAGCTTCGTTATGTGACATGAGAGGCTGATAGTCCGGTGGTCGTCACATTCCTTTGCACCTGGTTTCTTTGGTAGTGCTATAAACGTGGATTTAATCAGGTCACTGGGAATATAACCACTATTGTAAATGTCATTCAGTAACTTGGTTATTATTTTTATTCCTGTCTCCTCTAGTGCCTCTATTTCTTCTATTGTTATATTATCAGGCCCAGTCGCTTTTCCTTTCTTCATGTGTTTGATGGCATCTATGATTTCATCTTCAAGTATTGGTGGTCCCTCACAGTTTTCAGTATCTGGTGTTAATTCTGGTCTTTCTCCGCCATATAGCTCACCGATATACTCTGTCCACCTGTCCACAATGTCTTCTTTTCCCATTAACATTTTACCTTCTTTCGATTTCAGGCATCCTGTGGTATATTTTGTTTTCCTGCCTGTGAGTTCATTAATTCGTTTGTGCATGTTTTTGCTGTCTTTAATATGAGAGTCCTCTATCTGTCTGCACTGTTCATTTAACCACACTTCTTTTGCTTCTCTGCATTTGCGTCTTATTTCTTTATTTATCTTGTTATATTTTTTCTCGTTATTTTTACTCCTCCTCCTCTTGTCCATCAGTCCTAAGATGTCGTCTGTCATCCATTTATTTTTAGGGGCTTTCTTTTTTTGGTGGTATTATCTCCTTAACAGTTTGGTGGATAGAATCTCTTAACATTTCCCATTGTTCATCTATACTATTTATCTTTGCTATTGCATTGTATCTATTTGTTATAATAACTTTGTATTGTTCTCTCAGTTCTTGGTCATTTTTAAGAAGTTCTGTATTCAGTTTGATGTTTCTCACTTTTCTGCCTGCTTTCTTTAGTGTTATTCTAATTTTTTCCACAGAGTGGATCATGGTCACTATTGCAGTCAGCTCCTGGCATGGTTTTTGTTGTCAGTAATGCATTGCAGAATCGTTTGTTGATTAATATGTAGTCTATCTGGTTAAAAGTCTTTTTGTCTGGACTGCACCACGTTGCCAGTCTTCGAGGATGTTGTTTAAACCAGGTGTTTCCTACAACCATGCTATGTATTCTTGCCCATTCAGTTAATTTATAACCTCTGTCATTCCTCTCCCCCAGTCCATAGTCACCAACGATGTTTGAAGTTCTTCCTTTACCAACTTTGGCATTAAAATCTCCCATGACTATGGTAACTTCATGTGACTTTGTGTGTTTTAGTGCTGTCTCTATGTCATTATAAAATAGCTGTAAATCTTCTTCAGAGCTTTCAGATGTTGGAGCGTACACTTGTATAATATTTATGTTTATTGGTTGTCCTTTCAGTTGGGCTAGCAGGACTCGGTCCGAGATGTTCAAATATCCTACAATTGTCCTTGCCGTTTGTTCATCAAATATAATTCCTACTCCTCGTTCATGTCTCTCACTTCCTGAATATCTCTCTCTCTCTCTCTCTGAACCTTAAGTGCCCAGGGCACATGGGGCTTCCGCAAGGGTTTTCCACAAATGCCTGTCTTTCGCCTTTTTTTCTGCTCTTGCCCAGGTGAGCCCTCTATTGCTCAACATCCTTTCTGTTGTTCTTCTCCATGTCTCTTTTGGTCTACCCTTACTTCTGCTCCCCTGTGGTGTCCATCTTAGTGCTATTTTTGGTAGTGAGTTGTCTGTCATTCGGAGCACATGTCCCAACCATCGCCAGCGTCTTTCCTCAATAATTGTTGTCAGTGGTTTCATCTGCATTTCTGCCAATAAAATGTTATTTCTTATGGTGTTTGGCCAAAATATTTTTTTGATTCTACGTAAACATTTAGTCTGGAAAGAATTCAACTTGTTTTCTATGGTTTTGGTGATTTTCCAGCACTCACTTCCATAGAGTAGTACACTTAGAACATTACTCTTAAATATCCTGATTTTCATATTTATGCTTAGTTTATTTGATTTCCATATATTCTGTAGCATTGCAAAAACCTGCTTTGCTCTAGTAAGTCTGCTGTTGATGTCTTCTGTGCTGTCTCCATTTTCTACTACTCTGCTGCCAAGGTATACAAATTCGTTGACCTCCTCCACTAACTTGTTATCTACTCTGAGTACATTTCTGTTGTTCACATTTTGCTTCATTAACTTTGTCTTTCCTACATTGATCTTTAGTCCTATGTTGTTTGCATTCTGGGTTAACTTGTTTATTTTATCTTGCATATCTTTGTGACTGCTTGATAATAGACAAATGTCGTCCGCAAAGTCAAGGTCCTCCAGCACTGTGTCAAGGGTCCATTGTAATCCTCTGCGTTTGTCTGATGTTGCCTCCTTCATTAACCAGTCTACTGCCAAGATAAATAATGTTGGTGATAGTACACATCCCTGTTTCACTCCTGTTTGTACCCTAAAGCTGCTGGAGGTATGTTCTCCACAGATAACTTTGCACTGAAAACCCTCGTATAGGGCTTTGATTACATTAACTATTTTATGGGGGAGGCCATGCCATCTTAGGATTTTCCACAGTGCATCTCTGTTGACACTGTCAAAGGCTTTCTCAAAATCTATGAATAATGCATATGTTGTGCTATGCCACTCATTTGCCTGTTCTAATATTTGTCTAAGTACAAATATATGGTCTGTGCATGATCTTCCTTTCCTAAATCCTGCCTGCTCTTTCCGAAGTTTTTCCTCAAGTGTTGGTACAATTCTGTTGATGATTATTCTGCAAAATACTTTACTAGTGAGTGGCAGTAGGGTAATGCCTCTCCAGTTCCCGCAATCTCTGAGGTCACCCTTCTTTGGTAGTTTTACTATAAGACCAGTTTTCCACTCCTCTGGGCCTTTTTCTAAATCCCAAATTTGTTGTAATATCCGGCAAAGTTGTTTTGGTGTTTCTGTTTCTTCTGCTTTCAACATCTCAGCAGTCACTTCATCTTCACCTGGTGCCCTGTCTGATTTTAGCATCTTTATCGCCTCTTTTACTTCATTTATTGTTATTGGTCCTGTATTGATGTTTAGTTCCGCTTTTGCTTCAGGTATATCTATTGCTTGTGCTGCTTGTGTTCTGTTTAGTAGGGTGTTAAAGTGTTCCCTCCATCTTTCAATTTTTCTCTTTCTCCACTGACCAGTTGTCCATTTTGTGTTCTTACTGCACTTTCACATCTTGTATTGAAGTTACCTGTCATCTGCTTTGTGATTTTATATATGGTTTTCATGTCATTTGTATATGCTGCTTTCTCTGCTGTTTCTGCTAAGTTGTCATAATATTGACGTTTATCTTGATGGCATGATTCCTTCACTTCTTTGTCTTTTTGTGCATAATTACTTAAAACTCGTTCTTTAAGCCGTTGTGATTTGGTGTTCAGTAATTTTTTCTTGATTTCTTTTCTTTGCTCTATCTTTTCCCATGTGGTCTCACTTATCCATTCCTCTTTTCTCCTTTTCCGATATCCCAGCACCTCTTTTGCTGTTTCCTGTAGTGTTTTATTGAACTCTAATATGGACATTTCTGCTTCATCTTGTAGGACACTGAAGCGGTTCTTAAGTATTATTGAGAATTCATTTCTTGTTTGCTGGTCTATCAGTTTTCTTGTATCAAAATGTATCTTTCTGTGTTCTCCGATTCTGGCTTTCCTTAATTTTAGTTTTATTTTTGCTACCAGAAGGTTGTGATCACTTCCTATATCTGCTCCTTTCCTTGCTCGCACATCTTGTAGTGTTCCTGAATATATTATTGTATATTTATCTGAGTTTATCTTCCCTGCACCTGTCCATCTAACTTCACTCATTCCTAATATGTTGATCTTCATCCTTTCCATTTCCATCTTTACATTTTCTAATTTTCCAGCTGTGTTCAGAAATGCGCATGGTGGAGTGTGGAGAATATTTAAATAGACTTGTGATGTGTGATAGGTGGGTCGTAACTGAGGGTGGTGGGTGGGGAAACTGTGGAGGGGAGAGAGAGTGATACAATGGTTCTGAACTATGTGTAACAAGTGAGAAGGGAATGGAACTTGGTGTGGAGAGATTATGATTGTGACAGAAGAGAATGGTAGGTGTAGCTGAATGTCTTGTCTCGTCTTGTCCTTTCTCATCTACTGTTAAGTGTAGAGGTGAAGTGCAATTGTCTCCCAATGGCTCGCCTGTTTGGCTTCGTACATTAAGATGTTCAGGGACTCTGCTATACTATCAGTCCATCGTTTGCATGGGCGGCCCCTTCCTCTGCCTTTGTGTGGTCTGTAGAACATTGCTTTCTGTGGTACACGTTCTGTTGGTAGTCGTGATACATGGCCCAACCATTTTATTTGCTGTTGTTTTTTTTAAATATAGTTCAGAACGGGTTCAACTCCTACTTTATTTCTAATGACATCATTTCTGATTCTGTCCATTCTTGATATTCCAAGAATTCTTCTCAAGAATCTCATTTCAGTTGTTGTAATTTTCCTTTTGTCTTTTGCTGTCAGCGTCAATGCCTGGCATTGGTAGCACATGGCAGGTATGAAGATTGTCTTATAGATAGTTCTTTTGGTTTCCAGTGAGACATGCTTGCTTAGTATGGCAGCCATTTACCCGATTCGCTTTGTTACATCTGTTTTCGATCTCTGTCTATTGTTCCTTTTGTTGAGAAAATGCTTCCGAGGTATTTGAGATGTGTTACTTGCTTCATAGTATGGTTTTTCAGTGTAATGTTTATTGGTGTGTCTACTCCTGCGATAGTCATGATTTCTGTTTTGCCTAGGCTAATTTTCATATTGTGTTCTTTGCGTGCATCATTCAATCTATTAATGTGATCTTGCAAGCCTTGTGAGTGGCAACTAGAGCTTGGTCATCTGCAAATAATAGTTCGTTTATGGTTATGTCGTCTTCTGTTTGTTCTATTTTATTTTCTTGATTTGTTTGCTGTCCTTATCAGTCCACCTTCTCTACAGATGTTATCGATATGTGTTATAAATAGCAACGGTGATAAGATGCAAACTTGCCGAACGCCAGATTTAATCATAAATGGTTCAGAATGACCCCCTATTACTCTGATGATGCCACTTCCGTTGTTGTACAGGCTCTTACACAGATTTATTAGATGATTGGAAACCCCATATTGTTTTAGGACTTCCCATAGTTTGTTCCTGTTCACTCTGTCGAATGCTTTTTCTTGGTCAACAAAAGCCAAGTAAAGGGTGTTATTAACTTCGATCGCTTTCTCTGACAACTGTCTGAGGGCAAATATAGCGTCTGTGCATCCTCTGTTTTTCGTAAAGCCTTGTTGAAGTTCACTCAGCTGGGGCTCTGTCATTGGTCTTAATCTCTTCTTTAAAATCTTACAAAATATCTTTCCTGTATGGCTTAATAAGGAAATGCCTCTGCATTTTGTGCAGTCTTTTTTGCTGCCTTTATTTTTCCACAGTGGGGGTGATTATGGCATTCTTCCAGTCTTGTGGGGCTTCTTGTTTGATCTGAACTAGGCCGAATAGTCTGTGTAGCCATGCTGGCCTATTTCCTTCCCTGCTTTAAGTAGTTCGTTGTTTAGTTCATCTTGCCCTGCAGCTTTACCCTTTGGTGCTAGCCTTATAGCTTCTCTGATTTCTGATCTGAGTATATCAGGTTCTAACTCTGTGGAAATTTCTATGTTGGGGTTACTTTGGTCTGTGGTCTCAGTTGGGATGTTGAGTATTTGATCAAAGTATTGTCGCCATCTTTCTGGTATCTGTTTTGGGTCACATATTGGTTCTCCTTTATCGCTGTTTATTATTTCTGTTGGATCAAATTGCTCTGTTCTGGTTCTCATGGTGTTTAACTTTTTAAAGAACAGTTTTGTTGCTTCTTTGTGGTTGTTATTAAGTGTTTCACTGTATACCTCCCAGTCTTTCTCCTTTTCCCTTTTTATTATTTTGTTTACTTTTCTTCTTGCTGAATAACTAGTTCAAACCATGTGGTTCCAGGGTCCCATATTCCTGAGTGTAGCGATTCTCAAGAGCTAAAATATGGGAAATACGAGACGCTGGAACCACATAGTTTGAACTAGTTATTCAGCTACGCCTAACATTCTCCTCTTCCACAATCATAATCCCTCCCCACCAAGTTCCACTCCCTTCTCACTTGTTACACATAGTTCAGAGCCTCTTCACAGAGTACAACCCCTCTACCCCAACTATAATCACCTATTTCACATTCTCCCGGCTAGATTACCATTGTATCACTCTCTCTCCCTTTCACGGTTTCCCCACCCACTGCCCTCAGTTACGACCCACTCTCTTACTGTAGTAAGAGAAGGTCTTACAGTTACACTGTCCGATCTTACCCGGTGTTCAGTTAAATTGTGCTCCTTGAAATATGAGAAAGTCTAACAGTCATGAAACTGCACTTTATGAAATGTTAATACATCTGACAGAATGTAAAAATATTGTCAGACAGTGTTAAGGAACATTGTCAGATAGCATTTAGAAACATTGTCAGATAGCATGTTGTTTAGTTTCTTCTCGAGCATAGCAACAACAGAAGAAAATACTAACATTAATTTCAATCAGGAACTTGCCAATCATTCCAAAACACCCAGTGAAGTTGAGGAGATAGGTATAGATGAGTTATGGAATTCTTACAGCACAGCCATAATCACAGCAGCAAAAGTAAGCGCTGGATTGGAAAAACAAGAAGGCATTTGATAGCATACACAGAGATTCATTATGGAGAATTTTATGTCTATATGGAATACCATCTAAAATTGTCAACATCATTAAGGACTTATACAATGGATATGGTTGTGCAGTCAAGACAGAAGAAGGGATGAGTGAATGGTTCCAGATTGAAACAGGCGTGAAACAAGGATGTATACTGTCTCCTTTACTTTTTGGGATTACAATAGACTTCATATTGAAAAAATGCTGCACAGGTAACACAGGTATTGACTGGGTACATGGGACCCAACTAGAAGATCTTGATTTTGCTGATGACATAACTCTTATCAGTAATAATGTGAATTCCATGCAAGAAAAAACAGATAGCCTATCTTCACTGGCTAGCAAAATAGGACTTGAAATTAACAAGGACAAAACAAAAATAATGAAAATTCCCATTAATCAAAATGGAAAAATACACATAGAAGGGACAGATATTGAAGAAGTCAATCAATTTGCATACCTTGGCAGCTACATAGACCAGGATGGTGACACTAGAAAGGAAGTTAGGATCAGAATTGCAAAAGCAGCATCAATCTTCAAGAATCTTGAGAACATATGGAATTCAAAAGTTATAAGCACAAAAACCAAGTTAAGACTATTCAATTCAAATGTAATATCCACCCTCATTTATGCATGCGAAAGCTGGAAAACAACTAAAGAAATAGAAAAGAAATTAGACTCTTTTGAAAACAAATGCCTAAGGAAAATACTCGGCATCAAGTGGAATGAATTCAAGAACAATGCAGAGATAAGACAGATGACTGAACAACAACCAGTCTCACGGGTGATCAGGAAAAGGAGATGGACATATGTTGGCCACTTGATGAGAAGAAATGAGCAGAGAATCCCAAAACAAGCTATCAAGTGGAACACAACAGGCCGAAGAAAAAGGGGCAGACCGCGTGAAACTCTGAAGAGAACATTATTAAGAGAGGCCAAGTTAACAGGCATAAAATCCTTTGATGAGGTTGAAAGACTCGCCGAAGACAGGAAAAATTGGCGAACTACTTTGCGAGCCCTATGTGACGTCTAACGGCACGGGAAGGATATAAGATATAAGATAAGATAGCAACAACAAAAAAATCATAGTAACTTTGCTAAAGGCATTTATCTTGTCTAGGGTTAGATACCGTACCACTGTACAAAGCTCAAACATCCTTGGTAGACGTGATATAATTTAACTGCAGCATTTAAATCTCGGTTGTGGCTGCAGCAGTAAAATAATATGTCACACGAACACATACACTCACATGCATACACACATCTTTTTGTACAAACCAGTTAGGTTTTTACTCTGCGTCAAGTGGAACGAATTCAAGAACAATGCAAAGACAGATGACTGAACAACAACCAGTCTCATGGGCGATCAGGAAAAGGAGATGGGCATATGTTGGTCACGTAACGAGAAGAAACGATCAGAGAATCCCAAAACAAGCTATCAAGTGGAACACAACAGGCCAAAGAAAAAGAGGCAGACCGCGTGAAACTCTGAAAAGGACATTATTAAGAGAGGCCAAATTAGCAGGCATAAAATCCCTTGATGAGGTTGAAAAACTCGCCGAAGACAGGAAAAATTGGCGAACTATGTGACGTTTAACGGCACGGGAAGGATATAAAATAAGTTAGTTTTTGTGACAGAGTTTTGCTTTGCCACAGACGAGCGTGCTTTGTGATTCTGAAACACGTTGCATGTAAGCGCAGACTTTGTATATGCTGCATGTAAGCACAGACTTTTATATGCTGCATGTAAGCACAGACTTTTATATGCTGCATGTAAGCACAGACTTTTATATGCGGCATGTAAACACAGATATCCTACGCAAGGACATTGTGTGTGTGTGTGTGTGTGAGAGAGAGAGAGAGTTATGGTAACTGTGAGAAGAGAGAAAGTGTATGTTTGTGTGTGTGTGTGAAAAATGAGACTATGATATTTCTGCTCGCTCTTTCATCTGTGTCGTGTGTAAGGAGACTAGAATAAAGAATAAACTAGGACGTGCATGACAGGGAAACGTGTCGTGTGTAAGGAGACTAGAGTAAAGAATAAACTAGGACGTGGCTGACAGGGAAACGTGTCGTGTGTAAGGAGACTAGAATAAAGAATAAACTAGGACGTGGCTGACAGGGAAACGTGTCGTGTGTAAGGAGACTAGAATAAAGAATAAACTAGAACGTGGCTGACAGGGAAACGTGTCGTGTGCAAGGAGACTAGAAACTAGAATAAAGAATCAGCCAGGGTGTCACTGATGACGAACGTGTCATGTGTAAGGAGACTAGAATAAAGAACCAGCCAGGGTGTCGCTGATGACGAACGTGTCGTGCTGAGAAGAAAATGTCCAAATGGACAGAAAAATAAAGAACATGGCCACTGATCAATTGAGAACAGCCATATATACTAACTCCGAGAAGCGGAACAGGTCTGTAAATAATTTACAGCTGTCCTTATATAGACCCAACACTTGTGTCCCAGGATATTTGTGCTAGTACATCAAAAAGGTGTAAACCTTGTCGGATGGTTATATATAATTCTTATGAAAAGTGCGACTACCTGGTCATACTAACAAATAATCTCGATCATTTTCCCTAAAAGTACATCTGTACTGAAAGCTCGTCAGTATTACGGATTTCCCCAGACCTTTCTTCTATGGTTCCAAGTTAAACTTAAGTTTAACGTAACAGCTTCCAAGTTGAACTTAAGTTTAACGTAACAGCTTCCAAGTTGAACTTAAGTTTAATGTAACAGATGAACAAACGAATCTGCCATTCTTCTTGCCCACCCAAGGTAACAGAAACACCAATAACAAGCAACACCCGGTTCTAAAGTCTCCGGCATTTTAATTATTAAACTGACAGGGCAACAATAACTAGACAACAATAACTAGACAACCACAATCAAGAACGAGACCATACATGCAACAAGACAACAATAACTAGACAACCACAATCAAGAACGAGACCATACACGAACAAGAACATCAACATGTACTAACAAGGCATGATGAAGTTGATGTGCACATGAGAATGTGAGGCAGGTAATAATGAAATGCGGTTCGCAGTGACAGATAACAATGAATGAATACATGCATGAACAATCTCTGACCCGAATCGTGTCAGGCCACTCATCTGTATCATAATATATAAAATAAAACATGCAAGCATTTTTAACTATACAAAATCACGGGCCCATCATCATAGACCCAGCATATGTTTTGTCAAAGGCAACACAGTCATAATTTAATCACGTGTCTGATTCTTCAGTCTGAAATGCATATTATCATAACATCAGTGACGGTCAATATTGCTTGCATTGTGTCTTGGCATAAGCTGTAGTTCAATGTGAATGAAAGCAATGTAATATGATATTCAATTACTGAATGAAATCAGTACAATACGACATGAAGTCTATTACGTGGGTGTCCAAAACGTTCGATGAATGGTATCAGAAAACAAACAAAATAGAAGATACAAACAAAATACATTTATTGGCCCTCAAAATAATCACCATCCTTCACAACACACTTTTGGCAACGTTCATTAAACTTCTGGAAACTGATCGCAGAATCGATGTCACGCGCTGTTGGATTGGCACCAAGTTCGCAAAATGTTCGCCTATCATAACGCTTTTCAGGCACCGTGTCCTTGCTAATGCCCAATTCATTTGTCACCAACCATAGAGTAGCTGCCGATCTCGTGCCAGCATTTGTCGTACTCGCTCGATCATGGCTTGTCGCCGGCCGACCTGAACGTGGCTCATCCTCAGTCGTTTCCTTCCCGCCGCGAAAGCGTTTGAACCAGTCGTAAACACATTTTCTGCTCTAGGCTTTACACTTGAATCAACAATTCATGCGTGTCCCCTCCCCCCAAGAACGTTTACAGCAGACCACAAATGATGTACAAGGATATTTATATACATGAGAAATCTTTCCACCAGCACAAGAATTGGAAAAACTTATGAAGTCAAGCTCAGCAAGGGAACTAAACACATGGAACTAAGGCCATGGTGGTACAAGCTTAATGTGGAAACTAAACATGTGGAACTAATGTCATGATGATACCAAATTTAATGAGAGAACTAAGTACATAGAACTAATGTCATGGTTGTGCCAAGCTCAATGAGGGAACTAAGCACATGGAACTAATGTAAAGGTGGTGCCAAGCTCAATGAGGGAACTAAGCACATGGAACTAACGTCAAGGTGGTGCCAAGCTCAATGAGAGAACTAAGCACATGGAACTAATGTCACAACAGTGGTGATTTCCCTTTGAAATGTTATACAATATGATGCACGTTTAGCTTAATGAGTATACTGCAATTATTTTGTAAATGAAGAACTGATATAGAAAATATAAGGCCAAGTTTGTTTGGTGCAAAAAAGGACTTCAGTAGCTTGTTTCCTTCACACGCAACAACATACAGCAATAAACATAAACATAACAACAAACATATATGCACCCACATGCATGCACGCACACACACGCACTTAACAAGTAATGAACATAACCAACAACATACATATACATAACAACAAGCAACAAAATTAAACATAACAACCAACAGCAAAATTCACTACTGCTCTTTTTTATTTTCATTTTTTTGTACAATTCACTTATGTTTTTACACAACTGTAACAAGAGATTTTATCATTTTTACGCAACTGTAACAAGAGATTTTATCATTTTTACACAACTGTCACAAGAGATTTTATCATTTTTACACAACTGTAACAAGAGATTTTATCATTTTTACACAACTGTAACAAGAGATTTTATCATTTTTATACAACTGTAACAAGAGATTTTATCACTTTTACACAACTGTAACAAGAGATTTTATCATTTTTACACAACTGTAACAAGAGATTTTATCATTTTTACACAACTGTAACAAGAGATTTTATCATTTTTACACAACTGTAACAAGAGATTTTATCATTTTTATACAACTGTAACAAGAGATTTTATCATTTTTACACAACTGTAACAAGAGATTTTATCATTTTTATACAACTGTAACAGAGGTGAGACACTGTCTGATGATGCAATCAGTGACCCATAGGCATATGCTAGCATCAGGGTTAGTGACCCGTAGGTAATATGCTAGTATCAGGGTTAGTGACCCATAGGTGATATGCTAGCATCAGGGTTAGTGACCCGTAGGTGATATGCTAGCATCAGGGTTAGCGACCCATAGCTGACCAAGACCCTGCTCCATCTCTCTGTTGGTATACCCAATAACAGGCCTAGCCTGGCTAACAGGGCAGGGCTCACCATAGTCCCCATGGTGGTGGAGTCTGCTAAAGAAGCATTGCACACCCTTGCTTTTTAGCTGTACTCTGGAACTGAAAAAGTAGCTGCCAAAACCATTCCAGCACTGATACAATGCTGTATACCAACATCTCTACAGCATCGGCTGCATAGAACACCGGGTTGTAGTTACAGAGAGATAGCGTTGGACAAGACACAATTGTCACAAGAGATTTTATCTGTAAGAAGTTATTTATATTATTCTGATTAAATACACAGGAAGCCATGTTAGTGCAGTGGATTAGTCACTTGTCAACTGGATGGCCCGGTTTTGATTTCCAACCATGGCTTGCAAAAACTCTCATGGTTCACCCAGCTTGAAGAAAAAATGGGTATTAGGGTAATGCTCTGGGAAGGAAGAGGAATGATGCTGCTAGCTACGGAGTTCATGCTGATGACAACACTAGTCACCAGCTTCTGGTCAACTGTTGACAAGGCAGCAGAGTACTTACAGTCTGGTCATGTACAATGACGCTGGTTCACTACCTTTATCTTTGATTAAACACAAAACATGACCCTGACATTTTCTGACTGAACACAAAACATGACTGACATTTTCTGACTGAACACAAAATATGACTCTGACATTTTCTGACTGAACATAAAATATGACTTTGACATTTTCTGATCAAATACAAAACATGACTTTAACATTTTCTGGCTATATACAAAGTTATGATTTGGCAAATGAACAAAGAAGTAGTTTTTTGGGCAAAAATGAGACTGTATTAAGAAAATGGCAGATTTCCACCAACAGAAACAACTTTATTGTCAGAAAAAAAAATTAATAACTCCAGTACACAAAATCCATAATCTGAAATAGCAAACTTCCAGATAAGCACATTGCCTTTAAATTTTAACATATCAATATTCATTATGAATTAGTTCAACAAACAAAGATGAGAAAACAGTTGTATATTGTTTTTGTTGTAAAAATCCATCATTTCTTGACTAGTGAGAATGTTTATTTCATGTATACGATCATCTGAACAACCAAAGTCATCAGAACCCCATGAGAAGCCACCAGATTTTCTGCTTGTTGGGTAGCCGGGGTGAGTCATCAGTTCACACGTCACAAAGTCACGCTGCTCATCTTTCACTTCATTAGCTAATCTCTTCTCAGCATCTGTGAAAGCCTCCAGGACAATCATCTGAAGTCTTTCTATGGTCATGTCTGATCCCATTGTTGACAGACCTGCAAAACTGTCACTTGTCCTGTTACAGATTAATGAGATATTCCGTACTAGAACTCATCATTAACATTTTGAGTAGAAATTAACAAATGTAAACTTAGTATGTCACAGCCTAAGATTTTAATGACAAACACAGCTTAATAAATGACATGAATCAGAATAATTCAAATTAATATCATCACATTTTTTCTGAACCTCTTGTGGTCCTCTTCGGATCTTGTGTAGTCCTTTTGGGGACCACGGGACCTATTGAGGACCACAGGAGTAAATTCAGTAGGGTCACGGGGCAGTCTTGGTGGTAGAAGCGAACAAAGAAGAAGAAGATCACATTTTTTTTTGTCTACGCTCAGCTTGTATAATTAAGATGGCAGAGACCAGCTCTTGTATAATTAAGATGGCAGAGATCAGTTCTTGTATAATTAAGATGGCAGAGATCAGCTCTTGTATAATTAAGATGGCAGAGATCAGCTCTTGTATAATTAAGATGGCAGAGATCAGCTCTTGTATAATTAAGATGGCAGAGATCAGCTCTTGTATAATTAAGATGGCAAAGATCAGCTCTTGTATAATTAAGATGGCAGAGATCAGCTCTTGTATAATTAAGATGGCAGAGATCAGCTCTTGTATAATTAAGATGGCAGAGATCAGCTCTTGTATAATTAAGATGGCAGAGATCAACTGAGCATTTTCTTAAAGTGTTCTTCTCATCTGCTCACTATTTTTTTTAATGTTAAAATGTTGTCCCATGTTTCGTCTATGTAGTTATAAACTGTGATGATATTTTTGTTTGTCCCCCTGTCTGGTAACTAGATGCAACTTTTTGATGACAGATATAATGTTGTTTGTTTGATGACCAAATGTAACTTTGTCTGAATGCCTGATGACTAGATATAATTTTTTCTGACTGTTTGATGACTAGATGTAATGTTGTTTTGACTGATTGTTTAGTGACTGGATGCATCTTCTTCTGTCTGTCTGACTACTGAATATAAATAACTTCTTCTGTCTGTCTGATGACTAAATATAAATAATTCTTCTTCTGTCTGTCTGACTACTAAATATAAATAACTTCTTCTGTCTGTCTGATGGCTAAATATAAATAATTTCTTCTGTCTGTCTGGTGACTATTATGTTCTTGTGACAATGTTAACATTTATCTGACTGTCTGGTGACTATTATGTTCTTGTGACAATGTTAATATTTATCTGACTGTCTGGTGACTATCATGTTCTTGTGACAATGTTAATATTTATCTGACTGTCTGGTGACTATCATGTTCTTGTGACAATGTTAACATTTATCTGACTGTCTGGTGACTATTATGTTCTTGTGACAAAGTTAATATTTATCTGACTGTCTGGTGATTATCATGTTCTTGTGACAATGGTAACATTTATCTGACTGTCTGGTGACTATCATGTTCTTGTGACAAAGTTAATATTTATCTGACTGTCTGGTGACTATCATGTTCTTGTGACAATGTTAATATTTATCTGACTGTCTGGTGATTATCATGTTCTTGTGACAATACAGCTATAGTCTGTTTTTTTAAAAAAGATTTTCAACTGCAATATGTAAAAATAACAGTAGTAACAACAATAATAATACATTTTAACACCTGTGGAGTTTCTGGTGCTTCACTGCTGCATTCATCACAGAAATCATAACAAAAATAACAGTAGCAACAACAATAACAATAAATTTTAAGACCTGTGAAGTTTCTGGTGTTTCACTGTTGCATACATCACAGAAATCATAACAAAAACCTTCTAGTCACTTGTGAAAAATGCTAAAGAGAAGTTTATCTCACCCCAGTCTTATTTACCTTTGTTTCACACCAGTCATATAAGCTGTGTGATAACTTTACTTCACATCAGTCATATAAGTTGTATGATAACTTTACTTCACACCAGTCATATAAATTGTGTGATAACTTTACTTCACACCAGTCATATAAGTTGTATGATAACTTTACTTCACACCAGTCATATAAGTTGTGTGATAACTTTACTTCACACCAGTCATATAAGTTGTGTGATAACTTTACTTCACACCAGTCATATATGTTGTGTGATAACTTTACTTCACACCAGTCATATAAGTTGTATGATAACTTTACTTCACACCAGTAATATAAGATGTATAATAGCTTTTCTTCATGCCAGTCATATATGCAGTACAATAACTTTATCTCACACCAATCATATAAGTAGAATGATAATTTTGTCTTATACCAGTTATTTAAGTAGAATGATAATTTTATCTCATACCAATCATACAAACACAATGATAACTTTATCTCACAACAATCATACAAGCATAATGCAGATTTTACCTGATATTATGACTGTTAAAGACTGGTTTTGCCTTCTCAGCCTTGGCAATCATTGAGAAAAACTGGGGGACATATTCTGGATTCACCCAGGGCTTTGAAGCCATATTGATTTCAACAGGGTATCGAGTTATTTGAACGTTGTGACAACCGAGAGTGTCAGCAAACATGTCAACCACATCTATGGATTAAAAACACATTTCCCACCATAAAAATGTATTCAGTTTTATACAAAATCTGTCTCTGTGAACAAAATACAAAGTTACTGCCTCACAATAGAAGCATTTGACACATTTCTGTGCCTGAAAGTTGTCATATTTCTGTGGATGAAAGATGTCAGAGTTATGTGCCTGAAAGTTGTCATATTTCTGTGGATGAAAGATGTCAGAGTTATGTGCCTGAAAGTTGTCATATTTCTGTGGATGAAAGATGTAACAGTTCTGTGGATGAAAGATGTTACAGTCATCACTGGTCAACACACATTTCAGTGCCTCAAATGTTATAGCTGTTTCTAGGTATATTTGACTTGCTGATAACACTGGCCAACACACACTTTGAAGCCTCAAATGTTATAGCTGTTTCTGGGTATATTTGACTTGCTGATAACACTGGCCAACACACACTTTGAAGCCTCAAATGTTAGAGCTGTTTCTGGGTATATTTGACTTGCTGATAACACTGGCCAACACACACTTTGAAGCCTCAAATGTTAGAGCTGTTTCTGGGTATATTTGACCCACTAAATCCAAAAAATGGCACAAGTTTTCCCATATCAGCTCTAGTTTTTGAGATACAGAACATATGCCATATACAACTCTTCTCTCTGCTCACCCATAACAAATCAAGATATTTTAACGTAGTGTTTAATATTTTTTAAGCATGAAGGAAACATGTTAATAATTAAAAGAAAAGTGTACTACATGAAAATCTACTTATTTCATACCAAAAGCACAAGTTTATGATGCAAGCTTTCCACTCATTTGACACACAAAAAGCTCCTTTTGTAAGACTTCCGAGAGTGGTATCTGCCAGGACAATCCCGCATAAGATTCCAACAATAGTCTGCCATCATGCGTGTATCCCATCTTCCTTGGTATCTGGCTTCCATTGTTTTTATGTCTTGGTGAAATCTTTCACCTTGCTCTTTGCTGAAGTTGCCAAGGTTCTCTGGAAAGTGTTCTAAGTGACTGTGCAGATAATGGATTTTGACATTCATGTTACAGCCAAGCTTCTGAAATGAAAGAGCATGTCCTCTACTAACTGTGTGTAGTTGTCTGCCTTCTTGTTGCCAAGAAAGCTTTTCACAGCAAGAACAAATGAAGACCAGGCACATGATTCAATTTTATTCATTGATGCTATGAAATGTGGGTCATTTACATGTTGTCTGATCTTGGACCATCGAAAACTGCTGCTTTCAGTTTTTCCATGGTAAGTCCAGGTAACTTATGCACTACGTATTCAATGCACGAACTGTCTTTATTCAAAGCCGTTACAATTTGTTTCATCAGACCTAGCTTTATATGTAGTGGTGGCAGTATGATTCTATGTCATACTAACAAAGGTTCACTGATTATATTTTGTCCTCCAACAACCATATATTCCCTCAGAGGCCAATCTTTTCTTGCCCAATGTTCATGTTTGGCTCTACTATACCAAAGGCATAAAAAGCTTTGATACACTGTGTAGCCACTTTGTTGACCAAGAAGAAAACTAACCATCTTCAAGTCTACACAAATCATCCATTGATGTTCTGGGTAATTTATCTTTTCCAAGACGAAGGAGATAGCCTTGTACTCTTCTTTCATCTTGGTGGAATGATCGATTGGAATAGAACCATAATTGTTGCTATTATTTTAAAGAACACATTTCAAACTACGCTTTGAACTGTCGATGAAAAGATGCCACTCACTTGGGTTATATTCTGAAAGACCAGTTTTCTTCACAAGGTTTCTGATGTCATTGCAAAATACTAAGTTGTTTTTGGTAAAGAATGGCAGTAAATCCTTTAGGCTCCTTCGATAAAATGTAATTCATTTTCATTCCAGGCTGAAGTACATTCTTTTCCTTTAATCTGGAGGCAAGCAATTCAGAAGACTCTTTGGAAAGATTTAAGTCCCTGATCAGATAACTCAATTCATTCTGATCAAAATGATCACTACATGAAGTTGTTTGGAATTCACTGTCACTGCCACCACTTTCTTTACCTTGTGTGTTATCAGACATGCAAGACTCA
This sequence comes from Achatina immaculata, assembly GCA_009760885.1. NCBI lineage: Eukaryota > Metazoa > Mollusca > Gastropoda > Stylommatophora > Achatinidae > Lissachatina > Lissachatina immaculata. The sequence goes on along the minus strand of CM019693.1, from coordinate 47,554,485 downwards.
TCCTCTGAGAGTTGTGGTGTTGTGGTAGTTCAAGGAAAGGTGGAACGGGTACAAGATCCAAGTGCAAAACAGGTGTCCTGGCTGAAGGTAGATCAGGGTAAGACAACTTGTCATGATTATTTTGATTGATGCCTGTGATATTAACAATACAAAAATAACAGTCATCGAAGTGGTTATACGGTTCCCTCCACACCAATGGTACTCCAAATTTCAGACAGCTTCTCTTTCCATTTGTCCACTGGCACAAATGCTCCGTACAAGTTTTGCATACAATATGAGGAGCCCATGGCTCATCTTGATCTCCAAGCTTGGCACCAAAATAACCTACATAAGCTCTTTTTACAAACTCAGAAATAGGTTTCCTATTTGCTTTCAAGGTGTGTTCCCCACAAATATAGCAAAATACATCGGGATGATTCAAGCAGCTCCATCTTGAAGTAGCCATAACCGCTACAGTTTCGATTTGCAAGAATCAAATGTTGTGAGTGGGAATATACACAAACCTCCTGTATGATCATAACGCATTATACGCCGCGACTGTTTTAAATAGATCAGGTTGAGAAACCTCTGAAACACAAATTTATGTAGTCTACTAAAACCATGATATACCACTTTAATTTTGTGCACATAATTATGTAATAAAACAAAACAAAAGCAACTCTGCCATATGAGCTATACATTTTTATGCCAGTGTGCATTATAGGAAAGGAAGTAGATGTATAGTTCCATTCAAATAAGACAGCTTGTTATGACATCCCAATTCTGCAGAAGAAATTTGTTAAAGAGTGGACTAACATTTTATAAACTCAACCATATCTGAGAAGCTAGAGCTGATGTGGTCTGTTCAATGCAGTTTTCAGAATCAGCACCCCAAATAAACCCAGAAAAACCAAGGCACCAAGAAAAAAAAATTTTGTTGTTGGGCTGAGTTATGATAACATCAACAGTGATTTTGTCAACTTCTGTACGTTTACTTCTCAAATTATATGCATGAAATGCTAAAAGTTATAATTATTCTGACTCAATTATTTGAACAGATAACCATTTTAAAATCACTCAAGTCTTACTTGGTTCAACATGAATGTGTTGATGTCCATCTACATACACTGGGACAGTACCAAACATTTCTTTGTACTTCTGTATCTGAGCTTCCATTTCTTGTCTTATCTGTCAATATAATCAGTCAGTATTGTCAAATAATCAGTCCCATACAAAGCTTGTTCTAATCTGTCAATATAGTCTGATACTTGCTAGACACAGCTGGTAAAGTATGAGAATATATAAGAAAAGACAATAACAAGTGAGGTTACATATAAAAAAAGACACATACAGGTGAGGTTACATATAAGAAAAGACACATACAAGTGAGGTTACACATCAGAAAAGACACATACAGGTGAGTTTACATATAAGAAAAGACATAAAGGTGAGGAGACATATAAGAAAAGACATACAGGTGAGGTTACATATAAGACAAATACAGATGAGACATGAATAATTTGTGTATAAGTATATTAAGCAACTACAGTAAAGCTGTGATAACAAAATGTATAATCTATGAAAAAAAGTAGGAGAAGCTTTATTACTTAACGAGTGAAGTTACATACAAGAAAATACGTACACAAGTGAGGACGCACAAAGAAGTAAAGACAAGTGATGAAAGCAGAAAGCTACAACTTTTCTAAGTATATGAAAGATGAATACCTCTTTCTGGTTAACAAACACTCTAGAATACCTAATTTAGCATTACCGTTCACTCATTCACCCTTTAAGCCAATGATTAAACAATACTTTTCTTCCAAAGCCTAGACTTGACCTATTAAGAAAAAACTTTGGTTATTCTGCTGCTCATCTTTGGAACACACTCCCATCCTGTATACTCCTTCCTTTAACTACAAACGTTTTCAGTACCTACTTGATGTCAACTATATGTCACCATGATCAAACCTGATGTGTTATTTCAGACTATTTACAGATGCTGATTATTTTATCTTTCCTGGTGAGTAGTTTGGCAGATATTTATTATTGTGAGTCTCTTTCCCATGGCAACATATGCCTGTGAGACCTGGACACTTAACAAAACAGCTGAGAAACACATAAATGCCTTTGAATCTAAATGCTACAGAAGAGTTCTCCAAATACCATGGACACAAAAAAGAACAAATACTACAAGAACTTAATACTGAAGAAGGCTGGCTAGTAAAGAGGATTAAAGAGAGAAAACTTAAATATTCTGGACACACTGAACATCATGATAATCTAGAGAAAACTGTCTTGGAAGGATACATAATGGGAAAAAGAAAGAGAGGAAGACCAAGGTGAAGATGGCTGCAAGACATCGTTGATGATCTGCAAATGGATGCATCAACAGCAGGCCATCTTGCTCACAACTGAGAGGCCTACAGGAGTGCTGTTAGGGAAGCAAAGTTCCGCAAGGGACATGCAAATGAATGAATGAATGAGTCTCTTTCTGTAATTAGTGAATAGATAAGAGTGAGAGGTTAATCTCTCTCTCTCTCTGAACCTTAAGTGCCCAGGGCACATGGGGCTTCCGCAAGGGTTTTCCACAAATGCCTGTCTTTCGCCTTTTTTTCTGCTCTTGCCCAGGTGAGCCCTCTATTGCTCAACATCCTTTCTGTTGTTCTTCTCCATGTCTCTTTTGGTCTACCCTTACTTCTGCTCCCCTGTGGTGTCCATCTTAGTGCTATTTTTGGTAGTGAGTTGTTAATACTGTTATTTTATTGTATTTCTTCAGTGTTGTCAATATTAATTATGTTCAGTATATGAGCATCATAACTACTCAATGTCTGGAACAGAGAGAAAGTTGTGTTTGGCAGAAATGTATTAATATGGGTCACTTTCTGTACTGTTAAGAAAGCGACATGGAAAGTGAAGAATGGCAGACAGCTTCCAGGTACACTAGGTAGCTACTGACTGGGCAGAGACACAACAAGCAACACATTGATACTGGCATATGATGTTTATGAAGGGTTTCAGAGGAAAGAAGAGGCGGCGGTTGTTACACTGGATCTGAAGGATGCCTATAACAGAGCTGACTACACAACACTCCTGTGCCTTATGACTGAGGTGGGAACTGCCACCTGGATCATGCTGTGGGTAGCCTCGGTGCTTCTAGGGAGATTTGTGTCACTGCAATATTAATCCTGATCCTCGGAGCCTAGGATCATTGCACCAGGACTACCTCAAGGCTCTCCACTGTCACTAGTGCTTTTTAACTCAATCCACCCACATTTTGTCCAAAACGTTACCTAATGTCCTGACGATGCAGACATTTTGGGGAAGGGGGTCCCTGTGTAAAAGTTATTGTACCAAATTAATTCCATGATCATCGCTTATGTATCACACATTAAAATAAATGGAAATTAATGAAGATTCCACAAATGAAGTTATATGCCATAAAAAAAAACAAAGAATAGAAAAAAAAACACAACTGGTGTGAAATGATTGAATGATTTTTGGGGGCCAAAAAATTTTGTTAGGGCTGAGCAATAATATCTACTTTATACTTACCTTATTGTGCCATAATCTAATATAAAATATGTAGTCATTCAAATTTCAACACAGAAAAATCAATATTTATGAATGTTCTGACATCCAATAAATTTAACAGGTCTACAGCTACGAGAAACACATATAGTAAATTGGTCTAGTCGGTTAGTGTGACCATTCTACCACTCAATCTCGAAAAAAACTTGAAGTGTACACTCCTATCATGATACAACATTTCTCCCTTTATCAGCCATGCTGGAAAACACTAGTTAAATTTTGGATTCAGAAGAGCTCTGACTGGTTAAATGAAAAGTAATATCGAGTTTTCAAAGAAAGAAAAGTCTGAAACCTTATAGGGCTGGGTCATTGGGAGCAGCATACGCGGGAACAGACCTTTTTGGGGCTGGCACGGGTGGAAACAGTTAACATATACACTGGTAGGATCACACAGATACACTAGACTGGCCCTGACTGAATATTCACATATGCTGATGACATCCTGACATATGTATGTGGAAATTCCAGACAGAGGATATTTACGAACATGCACGAAAATATTGAGCATATCATGGGTTGGTGTGAGGACAACAATGTAGTGGTAAACCCCACCAAGGCCAAACTCCTGTGGTGCTCATTAGACAAGAGATCTGTGAAGACCACCTTCCAGCAGTGCAGCGCAATGATGAAACCATCAAGAGGGAACATGTCTGAAATATCTTGGGATCACATTTGACAGGACACTGTCTTTCAACCACCACGTGGACATGGTCATTCAGAAGGCAAAGAAAGGACTCGGTGCAGTGAAGACCTTGGCATGTGCAGGTCTGCCACAACGGACACTCTTCCTGTTGATGCAGATGTTGGTGATGTTGGTGATTGACTATGGCCTCGGCCTTCTGACCCTGTCTATGACCCAGGTCACCAGGCTTGAAAGAATCCAAAATGAGGCCATGAGAGCAGTTGATACTCTGATCACAGCTATGTGCTACTTGTTGGATATGCCCAGCATGAAAGTAAAGCACAAGTATGCCAAGTGAAGATGTATCTCAGGATTGCTGGCACGGCAAACCACCCCCTTCTACCACAGCTGAACTCAGCAGAGGGCAAACATATCGAGCGAGGGAGATCGTGGATGGCGGAGGCACAAGAAACACTGTCAGCAGTCTGTGACCCAGAGCAGATCTCTCTAGAACTGGAATGGACTAAAGTGTCAAACATACAAAACCTAATGAAGGTTGTGATAAAGCTTGGCCGAGACTGGGCTTAGGGTAGAAGTCCAAGTGCAGGAACAAATTCAGAAACACTCCAAACCATATTATCCTGTGATCTTCACGAGCAGGTCCGTGGTATGAGGTTTAAAAAAAGTGGATGGGGCTATGTTGTCTACTGTAAGAGCAAACTGGTTGCGGGTAAATCAGAAGCCTATGCAGCCACCACTCTGAGCATGAGAGTGGAGGTGCAGGCAGCATCAGAAGCAATTCCCTGGTTGGTGGAGAAGGATGAATGGAGGTGCAGGCAGCATTAGAAGCAATTCCCTGGTTGGTGGAGAAGGATGAATGGAGGTGCAGGCAGCATCAGAAGCAGTTCCCTGGTTGGTGGAGAAGGATGAATGGAGGTGCAGGCAGCATTAGAAGCAATTCCCTGGTTGGTGGAGAAGGATGAATGGAGGTGCAGGCAGCATTAGAAGCAGTTCCCTGGTTGGTCAACAGCAATGAGAAAGTAGACAAGCTAGCAGGCACGGCAGTGATTCAGGGTACCCTTAGAATGGACAAGGAGACTGCAAGAGCCACTTCGGACAGGCTGCGTACAGAGGACAACATCATGCTGAATGATAGCAATCATATCAGGAGGATGACTGAGTTGAGGGACGAGAGGAAAAGTAGAAGCTTTTCTGAACGGAGTTGATCAGCACGCATTACCCACAACCTGTGTGTGACTGGCTCCAGCAGCGGGCGCATGTTTATGGAGACACCCGGAGCGCAGGGATGCCAGTCTGTGTACTGAGGGCACAGATACGAGTGAAAGGTAATGCCTTTTCATATCAGCATATTTTCTTCAGTGTTCTCAATGTTAATTATGGTTAGTATATGTGGATCATAATTGCTGAATGTCTGGAACAAAGAGAAAGTTGTGTGAGAAAGGGCAGAATGTCAGACAGGCCTGTGTGCCCAATTCTCAACCATTTGGAAATAAAGATCAACCAATCAATTAACTAACCAGTCACTCAGTTTGGTAAAAAAACAGCATATAATACCTCACTTTGGTCAACAGCCTAAAATACCTCATTCTGATCAACAAACAGCCTAGAATACTTCATTTTGGTCAACAAAGAACCCAGAATACCTCATTCTGATCAACAAACAGCCTAGAATATCTCTTTCTGGTCAACAGCCCAGAATACCTCATTCTGATCAACAAACAGCCTAGAATATTTCATTCTGGTCAACAGCCTAGAATAGCTCATTTTTGTCAACAAACAGCTAGAATACTTCATTCTGGTTAACAAACACCCCTAGAATACCTCATTTTGGTCAATCTTGCCTTTCTGTATTAAAGCTTTAGTGCCTATCTTGCCATGAAAAATTCCAGTGCTATCAGTCAGTGTTCTATATGAGCTGTGGGATACTGGTCTTCCCTCCGTCAGATTAAGATGTAACCCTGGAGAAATACTGACAAAATTCATAAAGAGTGATGCAAATAGGATTCACACACAGAGATACAGATGGTATTCACACACACACACAGATACAGATGGCATTCACACACACACAGATACAGATGGTATTCACACAGATACAGATGGTATTCACACTATACAGATGGTATTCACACACACAGATATACAGATGGTATTCACACACACAGATAGTATTCACACACACAGATATACAGATGGTATTCACACACACAGATATACAGACAGTATTCATACATAGAGATATAGACAGTAATCATATTTAGAGAGAGTCATACTTACACAAACAGATACAAACATTATTCAACAGAAATAAGTGGTGTAATCAAAAAGTATCTAGAATGAGGGCATAAGTCAAGAAAAGACTGTCACAACTGGAAGCAGACAGACACAGGCTGACCTTCACAAACGCTGTGCATGTGGCATAAGTTATATCACCCCAGCTTGTCTGCTTTGTTTACAGTTGGGCTTCACTCTTACATATGTGAATCTGTTCATCAGATTTGTCATGTCAGAAAAACTGCATCAATGAATTTGCATCAGATTTTATCAAAAAGCTTAGCAAAATGTGCAAAGACACATACTAAAGTTACAGGTAGTCTATGGGGAGAACTGAATTGTATGAGTCGTAGACAAGTTTATGAATGGTATGAATGTTTTAGAGATGGCTGTGAAAGTGTTGAGGGTGATGAACAGTCTGAGAGGCCCACACCCGGCAAAACTGAAGGAAATATCAAACTTGTCCATACATCTGTGAGTAAAACCACTGAATGAATGACATAATATAATTCATTGAGTTATCTGAAGACTCACACATTTGCTTTGATTCAATTCAGTTATGTGAAGATCACACAATTGCTTTGATTCAATTCAGTTATTTGAAGACTCACACATTTGCTTTGATTCAATTCAGTTATCTGAAGACTCACAAATTTGCTTTGGTTCAATTCAGTTATTTGAAGACTCACACATTAGCTTTTGTTCAATTCAGTCAACTTTATGGACAATTTGGCCATGAGATGTGTCTCAGCTAAGTTTGTGGCAAAAGTGCTTTCAGCTGACCAGAAACAGGCACATGTTTTGGCTGATCGTGACCTGCTTGAATGCATTGAAAACAATGAAAACTTTTGAAAAACAATCATAACTGGTGATGAATCGTGGGTTATGGGCATGACCCTGGAACTAAGGGACAGTCTTCGCAGTGGAAGCCCTAGAAGTCTACCAGACCCAAAAAAGTACAATAGTGCCACAGCAAATTTCAAGACAATGCTGACTGTTTTTTTAATTACAGTGGAATTGTGCATCATGGATATGCTCCATCAGGTCAGACAATTAACAAGGAATACTACAGAAAAGTTTTGCAGTGTTTGAGGGGTGCAGTTCGTTGTGAAAAGCCAACACTGCATGAGAGTGGCCGCAGTCCATTGTGAAAAGCCAACACTGCATGAGAGTGGCCGCAGTTCATTGTGAAAAGCCAACACTGCAAGAGAGTGGCAAGTGGCAATTCCACCATGACAATGTGCCTATCCATGTATCGCAACTTCTGCACCAATTTCTTGCTAAGCACTACATTCTACAGGTGCAACAGCCACCAGCAGTTTCTTGCTAAGCACTACATTCTACAGGTGCAGCAGCCACCAGCAGTTTCTTGCTAAGCACTACATTCCACAGGTGCAACAGCCACCAGCAGTTTCTTGCTAAACACCACATTCCACAGGTGCAACAGCCACCAGCAGTTTCTTGCTAAACACCACATTCCACAGGTGCAACAGCCACCAGCAGTTTCTTGCTAAACACCACATTCCACAGGTGCAACAGCCACCAGCAATTTCTTGCTAAACACCACATTCCACAGGTGCAACAGCCACCAGCAATTTCTTGCTAAACACCACATTCTACAGGTGCAACAGCCACCAGCAATTTCTTGCTAAACACCACATTCCACAGGTGCAACAGCCACCAGCAATTTCTTGCTAAACACCACATTCCACAGGTGCAACAGCCATCAGCAATTTCTTGCTAAACACCACATTCCACAGGTGCAACAGCCACCAGCAGTTTCTTGCTAAACACCACATTCCACAGGTGCAACAGCCACCAGCAATTTCTTGCTAAACACCACATTCCACAGGTGCAACAGCCACCAGCAATTTCTTGCTAAACACCACATTCCACAGGTGCAACAGCCACCAGCAATTTCTTGCTAAACACCACATTCTACAGGTGCAACAGCTTCTTGGAGGTGCAACAGCCACCAGCAGTTTCTTGCTAAACACCACATTCTACAGGTGCAACAGCTTCTTGCTAAACACCACATTCCACAAGTGCAGCAGCACTATATTTGTCTGATATTGCTCCCTGTGACATTTTCCTATAAAATACCACTTCAGAGGAAAAAGATTTCAGGATGTCGACAAGATACAACAGAATGTAATGAGGCAACCGTTTTCCACATCAGAAGATGACTTCAAAAGATGTTTCAAGCAGTGGAAACGGTGCTGGTCTAAGTATACTGCTTCAGAAGAGGTCCATTTTGAAGATGATTAAATTCATTCATTCATTCATTTGCATGTCCCTTCTGGAACTTTGCCTCCCTAACAGCTCTCCTGTAGGCCTCTCGGTTGTGAACAAGATGGCCTGCTGCTGATGCATCCATTTGCAGATCATCAACAATGTCTTGCAGCCATCTTTGCCTTAGTCTTTTTCTCTTTCTTTTTTCCATCATGCACCCCTCCAAGACGGTCTTCTCTAGACTATCATGATGTTTAATGTGTCCAAAATATTTAAGTTTTGTCTGTTTAATTCTCTTTACTAGCCAGCCTTCTTCAATATTAAGTTCTTGTAGTATAGATATATTTGTTTTTTTGTGTCCATGATATTTGAAGAACTCTTCTGTAGCATTTACATTCAAAGGCATTTATGTGTTTCTCAGCTGTTTTGTTAAGTGTCCAGGTCTCACAGGCATATGTTGCGATGGGAAAGATGCATGCCCTTAAAAATCTTATTTTTGTGGTTCTATCTGTTCCTCTCCACAGATTCTTTAGTTGTTTTACTTTCTGAAGAGCGATAGATGTCCTCCTTTTAATTTCCCTCATTGTATCTCCATTATTAGTTAGTAGTGATCCAAGATATTCAAAACTCTCCACTTCTTCCAGTTTTTCCTCACTGATACATATTTCAGCTGCCTTGTTTGTTTTGTCAGTTGTTATCAGTTTAGTTTTCTTCGCATTAAAATAGAGGTTTTGCTCTTCGCTGTTCTTACAGACTGACATAATTAGTTTTTCCATTCCTTTTTGTGTTGTGGACAGTAATACTGTGTCATCAGCATATCTAATCTTTGGTATTTCATAACCTCCAATTGTTATGGCATCAAAATATTCTTTATCTACATCTTCTCTAACATTCCTCATTATATTTTCAGTACACAAGTTAAATAAATAAGGTGACAATATGCACCCCTGACGGACCCCTTGTTTTATGTCAAACCAAGTTGTTTCACCATTTATTCTTATTGCTGCTTGTTAGTCTAGATACAGCAGTGATGTTAATTGTATCAAATGTGTTGAAAAATCCCATTTTTCCCATTATTTCCCAAAATTTCTAGTGTTGTATACAATAAAATGCCTTTGAATAGTCTATAAAAGATAAATACAGATTCACAGTAAACTCTCTGCATTTCTCTATTATTAATCTTATATTGAATATATGATCTCTTGATCCTCTTCCTTGCCTGAAACCAACTTGGACCATATTGACTTCTTCTTCTATTTTCTTTCAAAATCTACCCATTATGATTTTTAACAGAATTTTACTGGCATGACTAATCAGGGCAACAGTTCTGTAGTTGTGCATAATTTCAGGTTACCCTTTTTTGGCAGTGGTATGAATACAGTTCTTTTCTATTCTTTTGGCCAAATACCTGAATGCCATATCTTTTTACATAGTGCATGATAGATTGTTGCACATTCCTTTCCTCCTGCTTTAATAAGTTCAGCTGTTATCTCATCACATCCTGGTGATTTACCATTTTTCAGATTCTTTACTGCCCATAAAACTTCTGTTGTTGGTCTGGGTTATTTCTCCTCCAACAATAATTCACACTGTTGATTTCTGCTTTCACAGTAAGCTGTTTCATAATTCCTCTGCAATACTCCTTCCATCTTTCTAGAATTTCCTCTGTCTCTGTCAAGGTATTCCCACATCTCATCACAAATTACATTTAGCTTAGGTATGACATTAGCTTAGGTGATTAAATTACTGATCAATAATTCTTATAGTTTTCTTTTCATAAGTCCAGTCTGGAAACTTTTTGATCATACCTTGCATAAACAGGACTCACACAAAGATACTGATAGTACTCATATACAGAGATAGATAGTATTTGTACACTGATATACTGATAGTACACATACAAGACTCACACACAATCAGAACACAAATGCAGATATGTAGACAGTACTTATACACAGACATGTAGACAGTACTCACACAGACATACAGACAGTACTCACACACAGAAACACAGACAGTACTCACACACAGAAACACAGATGGTACTCACACACAGAAACAGACAGTACTCACACACAGAAACATAGACAGTACTCACACATAGAAACACAGATGGTACTCACACACAGAAACATAGACAGTACTCACACACAGAAACAGAAGTACTCACACACAGAAACATAGACAGTACTCACACACAGAAACACAGATGGTACTCACACGCAGAAACACAGATGGTACTCACACACAGAAACACAGACAGTACTCACACACAGATGAATCTTGATATGAACATCACCAAAAACAAAAACAAAATTCAGGTTTGTTTCATGCAGCTCTCTCTCACCCACACATACCAAACATACTATGTATGTGTGAGAGAGAGAGAGAGAGAGAACAGAATCATTACTGAGAGATTTGATCTTGCACATCATAATAATTTTTTTAACATCTTACAAATGAATATTCTGGTCACAGACCATAATGAATGTACAAAAATAAGTATATAATATGAAATGGAGAACTTACATGAACTTTAAAAACTACTTCTGACAGTGCACAATAAACATGATAAAGAATATCCAGTCAGACTTTCAACCAGTTTGAGCAGAAAATAAAGGAGATATGTGACTTCTCAGTCTAAGAAACATGGTTTGAAGAAAGTTGAGAAACATGACAAAACTATGAAAAACATGACAAAACTATGATAAAAATATCAATTACCATCTAATCTCACTTGTAAAGACATCAGAACTAGTCTCAGAGCTAGAACCACTTTCAGATTCCATTTGTTGCTCTTCCAATGTAGTTCTGACCTAACTTACCATTTTTCTTCTAAATTTTTGTCTGTCACTGGAAAACTTCAAGCTTTCTCTGATCAAGATGGTGTCATACCTCAGATAAACAATCGACTTACAGGAAATAATGTCACCTAGTTTCTGAAATCACCCTTTTTTAAGTATCCTTGCAGGAAAAGGGAATTCCGCATATTTTGTGTTTACAATTACTTAGTTAGTACAGTTTTACTTAGAATGTGGTTCTAAGGACTGCAAACGCGCCACAAACAGCCTCTGGCAGTCAAGTCCAGCTCCTGGCCTTCCCGTGGCAGAACTGTTTAAACTGACAGGAGAAGGGGCGAGGGCGAATATCTGGCGCCTGAAAACCAGTTACTTAGGGTAGATGAGTGTCACGTTTGGTAGCTCATCTGCCACTGTTGGCGAGATCTTCAGCTGCCGTGCGTGGAGCAGTGCTCTTCCCGGCCAATGGAGAAATTTGCAAATGAGGTTGCCGCGCAGCATCACTGCGGAAAAGGTGGTTGAAAGAATAAAGCGAAGCAAACAGACAAATCACGGCACCTCTGGTCTGGAGGTCAGCCACGTCCTGAGTGCAGTCATATCGGGTGAAATGCATGAACCGGCTTGTCCCAGAGGTTAAGTCACTGCTGGCTTGACTTTTCAAATGCCGCGCGTGGAGTGAAGCTCCTCCCGGTTAAGGAAGTAAGTGCGGAAATAAAGGTTGCTGTGCGGCGCCGATGGGAAAAGGTGGTGGAAAGTGAAGTTTAACCTGGTATGTCCAGTAGTATCGCTACGAGAGCTATACCACGGCACCTCTGCTCTAGAGGCCGCCTACGTCCGAAATACACCTACACTGGTGAAATATGCCTAAACCGGCACACACCAGGGGTGGAACTCGATGGCTAGACATGTCATGCCACCTCCGCTCTAGAGGTCGGTAACGCCTGATAAACACCCATACTGGTGAATTTTGCATAAACCGGCTCATACCAGGGGTGAATCTTGAAGGCTATGAATGTCACAGTACCTCTGCCCTAGAGGTCGGTCCCGTCCCAAACACGCCCATACTGGGAAATGCCTAAACCGGCTCAACCCAGGGGTAGAAGTCACTAGTGGCGAGGATTCGTCCTCCTGGACAAAAGCTCCATCCTGGTCACAACTAGGAAGGGTAGCGGCCACGACCGCAAAATGCTGAAGTCGGAGACACTGGACCAAGGAAGTCTAGATAGGCAACCACCTCTCACCCGGCGGGGATGTCTGCGTATCCTAATCACGCTGAGGTTTTCCAGTGAGAAAGTCCAACCCTGGACTGGATGGGCAACCACCTCTCACCCGGCGGTGATACACGGGTATCTCAAAACACGTCGAGGTTTTCCGGTGAGAAAGTCCAACTCTGGCCTGGGTGGGCTAACGCCTCTCACCCAGCGGGGATGCACTGATATTCCAAACACGTCGAGGTCTTCCGGTGAGAAAGTCCAACCCTAGACCAAACTGGTGCAATGAAAAACATGACAAAACTATGATAAAAATATCAATTACCATCTAATCTCACTTGTAAAGACATCAGAACTAGTCTCAGAGCTAGAACCACTTTCAGATTCCATTTGTTGCTCTTCCAATGTAGTTCTGACCTAACTTACCATTTTTCTTCTAAATTTTTGTCTGTCACTGGAAAACTTCAAGCTTTCTCTGATCAAGATGGTGTCATACCTCAGATAAACAATCGACTTACAGGAAATAATGTCACCTAGTTTCTGAAATCACCCTTTTTTAAGTATCCTTGCAGGAAAAGGGAATTCCGCATATTTTGTGTTTACAATTACTTAGTTAGTACAGTTTTACTTAGAATGTGGTTCTAAGGACTGCAAACGCGCCACAAACAGCCTCTGGCAGTCAAGTCCAGCTCCTGGCCTTCCCGTGGCAGAACTGTTTAAACTGACAGGAGAAGGGGCGAGGGCGAATATCTGGCGCCTGAAAACCAGTTACTTAGGGTAGATGAGTGTCACGTTTGGTAGCTCATCTGCCACTGTTGGCGAGATCTTCAGCTGCCGTGCGTGGAGCAGTGCTCTTCCCGGCCAATGGAGAAATTTGCAAATGAGGTTGCCGCGCAGCATCACTGCGGAAAAGGTGGTTGAAAGAATAAAGCGAAGCAAACAGACAAATCACGGCACCTCTGGTCTGGAGGTCAGCCACGTCCTGAGTGCAGTCATATCGGGTGAAATGCATGAACCGGCTTGTCCCAGAGGTTAAGTCACTGCTGGCTTGACTTTTCAAATGCCGCGCGTGGAGTGAAGCTCCTCCCGGTTAAGGAAGTAAGTGCGGAAATAAAGGTTGCTGTGCGGCGCCGATGGGAAAAGGTGGTGGAAAGTGAAGTTTAACCTGGTATGTCCAGTAGTATCGCTACGAGAGCTATACCACGGCACCTCTGCTCTAGAGGCCGCCTACGTCCGAAATACACCTACACTGGTGAAATATGCCTAAACCGGCACACACCAGGGGTGGAACTCGATGGCTAGACATGTCATGCCACCTCCGCTCTAGAGGTCGGTAACGCCTGATAAACACCCATACTGGTGAATTTTGCATAAACCGGCTCATACCAGGGGTGAATCTTGAAGGCTATGAATGTCACAGTACCTCTGCCCTAGAGGTCGGTCCCGTCCCAAACACGCCCATACTGGGAAATGCCTAAACCGGCTCAACCCAGGGGTAGAAGTCACTAGTGGCGAGGATTCGTCCTCCTGGACAAAAGCTCCATCCTGGTCACAACTAGGAAGGGTAGCGGCCACGACCGCAAAATGCTGAAGTCGGAGACACTGGACCAAGGAAGTCTAGATAGGCAACCACCTCTCACCCGGCGGGGATGTCTGCGTATCCTAATCACGCTGAGGTTTTCCAGTGAGAAAGTCCAACCCTGGACTGGATGGGCAACCACCTCTCACCCGGCGGTGATACACGGGTATCTCAAAACACGTCGAGGTTTTCCGGTGAGAAAGTCCAACTCTGGCCTGGGTGGGCTAACGCCTCTCACCCAGCGGGGATGCACTGATATTCCAAACACGTCGAGGTCTTCCGGTGAGAAAGTCCAACCCTAGACCAAACTGGTGCAATGAAAACCACGGTGTCACGCAATCCCGCTTCCGAGACCCACCAAGAATACAGGCTAAAGCACTGTGATACTCTGAACCCCTTGTCGTCCTTTCGTGGAACTCGTGTGGTCTATTTTGGACCACACAGGGGACCACGGGACCTAACGAGGACCACATGCGTGAATTCAGTAGGTTCACAGTGCGGTTTTTGGTGGTAGAAGTGAACGAAGAAGAAGAAGAAGACTTAGAATGCAGTTAGGGCATGCCAAGTGTTGCTTTTTCTGTGTGAATGGGACAGCCGGATTAGGTCTTCACATTACAGAAGAGAAATCTGGCCTGAAAAAAAAAAGAAATACTGAAGTCTGGAAACAAGAATTTCTAGAAAAGTTATCTAGCTGAGGTCAGTAAAACCATTCTGCCTCTTAACAAAGTTGTCAAGGGGGTATATTAAACTAGTGCTAATGAAGACGTCAATGGGGTATATTATACTGGTGCTAATGAAGACGTCAAGGGGGTAAATTAAACTAGTGCTAATTAAGACGTCAAAGGGGTATATTAAACTATGGGTAACGAAGACATCAAGGGGATATATTAAACTAGGGTAACAAAGACATCAAAGGGATATATTAAACTAGGGCTAACAAAGACATCAAGGGGATATATTAAACTTGGGTAACAAAGACATCAAAGGGATATATTAAACTAGGGCTAACAAAGACATCAAGGGGATATATTAAACTAGGGCTAACAAAGACATCAAGGGGATATATTAAACTAGGGTAACAAAGACATCAAGGGGATATATTAAACTAGGGTAACAAAGACATCAAGGGGATATATTAAACTAGGGTAACAAAGACATCAAAGGGATATATTAAACAAGGGCTAACAAAGATGTCAAGGGGATATATTAAACTAGGGCTAACAAAGATGTCAAGGGGATATATTAAACTAGGGCTAACAAAGACGTCAAAGGGATATATTAAACTAGGGCTAACAAAGATGTCAAGGGGATATATTAAACTAGGGCTAACAAAGATGCCAAAGGATGTATTAAACTAGGGCTAATGAAGACATCAAGAGGATATATTAAACTAGGGCTAACAAAGATGTCAAGGGGATGAATCAGGTGGGAGAGGTTTTCCAGTGCTTGAGGAGAAAATGCAGCTGACTCATGCCAAGCTCAGGGGAGGGAATCTTTGTTGACCTGGAGATGTCTGAACTGTTTATAAATGAAAACACTGATCCAATTCTTCAATGAAACAAGAAAGCAGTTTTGGAAGCCTTTAAAATTTTTCATCATAATTCCTGGGAAACAGAAGATCTGAAAACTAATAACTGACAGCATACCAACAATTTAGTTGCAACTTGTCACTCAAGATCCCCTTTCTTGATTCTCATCTTGCTTTCTTTACCTAAAGCTGGTGCGCAGTGCATAAGTAACATGGGAAATGCTTCCACCGAGACATTTCAGCAACGGAAAGAAGATAGCAGGGCAATAGGAACCCACCTGTGCCTGGCAGCTACTGTTGGAATGTGATGAAAGACGAGACAGAAGAATACAAATAAAACTGAAGACAATAAACAAGGATTACATTCTCCCACAGACTTACTAAGTCTTCTTCTTCTTCTTCGTTCGCTTCTACAACCAAAACTGCTCTGTGATCCTACTGAATTTACGCCTGTGGTCCTCGTTAGGTCCCGTGGTCTCCTGTGTCCTTTTGGGACCACACGAGATCCCCGAAAGGACCACAAGGGGTTCAGAGTATCGCAGGGCTTTAGCCTGTGTTCTTGGTGGGTCTCTGAAGCAGATTGCATGACACTGTGGTTTTCGTTGCCCTAGTTTAGTCTAGAGTTGGACTTTCTCACCGGAAGACATCGACGTGTTTAGGATATCAGTGCATCCCCACTGGGTGAGAGGCGGTAGCCCACCCAGGCCAGAGTTGGACCTTCTCACCGGAAAACCTCGACATGTTTTGAGATACCCGTGTATCACCACCGGGTGAGAGGTGGTTGCCCATCCAGTCCAGAGTTGGACTTTCTCATTGGAAAACCTCAGCATGATTAGGATACGCAAACATCCCCGCCGGGTGAGAGGTGGTTGCCTATCTAGACTGCCCTGGTCCAGTGTCTCCGACTTCAGCATTTTGTAGTCATGGCTGCTACCCTTCCTAATTGTGACCAGGATGGAGCTTTTGTTCAGGAGGACGAATCCTCGCCACTAGTGACTTCTACCCCTGGGTTGAGCCGGTTTAGGCATATTATCCCAGTATGGGCGTGTTTGGGACGTGACCGACCTCTAGAGCAGAGGTACTGTGCCATGGTAGCCTTCAAGATTCACCCCTGGTATGAGCCAGTTTAGGCAAAATTCACCAGTATGGGTGTATATCAGGCGTGACCGACCTCTAGAGCGAGGTGGCATGACATGTCTAGCCATCAAGTTCCACCCCTGGTATGTGCCAGTTTAGGCATATTTCACCAGTGTAGGTGTATTTCGGACGTGGCTGGCCTCTAGAGCAGAGGCGCCGTGGTATGTGTAGCTCTCGCAGCGATACTACTGGACATATCAATTAAACTTCACTTTATCACTTACTAAGTGAAATATTTTGTTTTGTTACAACATTAACTATCTTGAAACCTAGAACCAATATAACTTTTCCGGTCTCATACTTTCTCGCCCCATTTTTTTCTTGTTGACTGGCGTAACAAAGACATCAAAGGGATATATTAAACTAGGGTAACAAAGACATCAAAGGGATATATTAAACTAGGGCTAACAAAGATGTCAAGGGGATATATTAAACTAGGGCTAACAAAGACGTCAAAGGGATATATTAAACTAGGGCTAACAAAGATGTCAAGGGGATATATTAAACTAGGGCTAACAAAGATGCCAAAGGATGTATTAAACTAGGGCTAATGAAGACATCAAGAGGATATATTAAACTAGGGCTAACAAAGATGTCAAGGGGATGAATCAGGTGGGAGAGGTTTTCCAGTGCTTGAGGAGAAAATGCAGCTGACTCATGCCAAGCTGAGGGAGGGAATCTTTGTTGACCTGGAGATGTCTGAACTGTTTATAAATGAAAACACTGACCCAATTCTTCAATGAAACAAGAAAGCAGTTTTGGAAGCCTTTAAAATTTTTCATCATAATTCCTGGGAAACAGAAGATCTGAAAACTAATAACTGACAGCATACCAACAATTTAGTTGCAACTTGTCACTCAAGATCCCCTTTCTTGATTCTCATCTTGCTTTCTTTACCTAAAGCTGGTGCGCAGTGCATAAGTAACATGGGAAATGCTTCCACCGAGACATTTCAGCAACGGAAAGAAGATAGCAGGGCAATAGGAACCCACCTGTGCCTGGCAGCTACTGTTGGAATGTGATGAAAGACGAGACAGAAGAATACAAATAAAACTGAAGACAATAAACAAGGATTACATTCTCCCACAGACTTACTAAGTCTTCTTCTTCTTCTTCGTTCGCTTCTACAACCAAAACTGCTCTGTGATCCTACTGAATTTACGCCTGTGGTCCTCGTTAGGTCCCGTGGTCTCCTGTGTCCTTTTGGGACCACACGAGATCCCCGAAAGGACCACAAGGGGTTCAGAGTATCGCAGGGCTTTAGCCTGTGTTCTTGGTGGGTCTCTGAAGCAGATTGCATGACACTGTGGTTTTCGTTGCCCTAGTTTAGTCTAGAGTTGGACTTTCTCACCGGAAGACATCGACGTGTTTAGGATATCAGTGCATCCCCACTGGGTGAGAGGCGGTAGCCCACCCAGGCCAGAGTTGGACCTTCTCACCGGAAAACCTCGACATGTTTTGAGATACCCGTGTATCACCGCCGGGTGAGAGGTGGTTGCCCATCCAGTCCAGAGTTGGACTTTCTCATCGGAAAACCTCAGCATGATTAGGATACGCAAACATCCCTGCCGGGTGAGAGGTGGTTGCCTATCTAGACTGCCCTGGTCCAGTGTCTCCAACTTCAGCATTTTGTAGTCATGGCCGCTACCCTAGGATGGAGCTTTTGTTCAGGAGGACGAATCCTCGCCACTAGTGACTTCTACCCCTGGGTTGAGCCGGTTTAGGCATATTATCCCAGTATGGGCGTGTTTGGGACGTGACCGACCTCTAGAGCAGAGGTACTGTGCCATGGTAGCCTTCAAGATTCACCCCTGGTATGAGCCAGTTTAGGCAAAATTCACCAGTATGGGTGTATATCAGGCGTGACCGACCTCTAGAGCAGAGGTGGCATGACATGTCTAGCCATCAAGTTCCACCCCTGGTATGTGCCAGTTTAGGCATATTTCACCAGTGTAGGTGTATTTCGGACGTGGCTGGCCTCTAGAGCAGAGGCGCCGTGGTATGTGTAGCTCTCGCAGCGATACTACTGGACATATCAATTAAACTTCACTTTATCACTTACTAAGTGAAATATTTTGTTTTGTTACAACATTAACTATCTTGAAACCTAGAACCAATATAACTTTTCCGGTCTCATACTTTCTCGCCCCATTTTTTTCTTGTTGACTGGCGTAACACGCTCAACTGACCTGGACAAAGGCTGCTAGATTTGAAGAGTGAGACGGCTTCATCTGTGCCAGTGCAGTTTAGCAAGATGGAGGCACTTTTGATTGCACCTCGATGGAAGGCCTCCATCACACCAGCGTTCCTCTCAGTACTAAAACCAAAATCATCCCCTGTAACAATGAGATAGCGCTTCATGTCTGCAACAGAAATTGTGAACATTCATGACAGCCAATGACAATCAGAGAATCTAATGTCATATAAACTTGTGACATTCCACATGAGACAGAAATGTTGCTGTTTACACAAGTTATTTACACTATTATTTTATGGAAGATTATTTACACAAGTGTTATCATTAGTATGTTATAGAAGGTCATTTACAGAAGTGTTATTAGTAGTTAAAAGAAGGCCATTTACACAAGTGCTATTATTAGTGTTTTATAGAAGGCTATTTACACAAGTGTTATCATTAGTATGTTATAGAATATCATTTACAGAAGTGTTGTTAGTAGTTTATGGAAGGCCATTTACACAAGTGCTATTATTAGTGTTTTATAGAAGGCTATTTACACAAGTGCTAGAACTGTTGCATTTTATAGAATGTTGCTATTTATTTTCCACTATTTAATAAAGAATTCTTTCTTCATCATTTGTTCAGACATCAACACCAGTCTCTCTTTCTCTCACACAAATGTGACATCTTTTCTAAGGTTTTAACTGTATAGCATCTCTTGTAGGGGGCTGGGGTCTAGCCAGGTCTTTTGCCTGAGTGTGTTGTGTAGCTGATAATTCTGGAAGATGTGGTATTTGTTGCTCTTTGCCTGAGTGTGTTGTGTAGCTGATAATTCTGGAGGATGTGATGTCTGTGTCTCTTTGCCTGAGTGTGTTGTGTAGCTGATAATTCTGGAGGATGTGGTATTTTTGCTCTTTGCCTGAGTGTGTTGTGTAGCTGATAATTCTGGAGGATGTGATGTCTGTGTCTCTTTGCCTGAGTGTATTGTGTAGCTGATAATTCTGGAGGATGTGGTATTTGTTGCTCTTTGCCTGAGTGTGTTGTGTAGCTGATAATTCTGGAGGATGTGATGTCTGTGTCTCTTTGCCTGAGTGTATTGTGTAGCTGATAATTCTGGAGGATGTGGTATTTGTTGCTCTTTGCCTGAGTGTGTTGTGTAGCTGATAATTCTGGAGGATGTGGTGTCTGTGTCTCTTTGCCCGAGTGTGTTTTGTAGCTGATAATTCTGGAGGATGTGATGTCTGTGTCTCTTTGCCTGAATGTATTGTGTAGCTGATAATTCTGGAGGATGTGATATTTGTTGCTTTTTGCCTGAGTGTGTTGTGTAGCTGATAATTCTGGAGGATGTGATGTCTGTGTCTCTTTGCCTGAGTGTGTTGTGTAGCTGATAATTCTGGAGGATGTGGTGTCTGTTGCTCTTTGCCTGAGTGTGTTGTGTAGCTGATAATTCTGGAGGATGTGGTGTCTGTTGTTCTTTGCCTGAGTATGTTGTGTAGCTGATAAATCTGGAGGATGTGGTGTCTGTTGTTCTTTGCCTGAGTGTGTTGTGTAGCTGATAATTCTGGAGGATGTGGTGTTTGTTGCTCTTTGCCGCAGCCACATAGGTCTGTCGGGCCAATTTTAAGCTTCTGGTATAAATGGTGTCTCAGCCTACAGTTTGCTGGAAAACCACAGTCATTTCTTGAGAATAAGGCATTTGAGATAACTTATCTTGATGACCATAACAGTGTAAACTGCTCCACACTGTACTAACTTTTGATAAGCTTCTATTCTCTCTCAGTACCTTGTCACTCCCTGCAGTTCTTCATAATCATCAGAATTATACAAGCAGATACAGTCAAGTGAGAGGATACATAGAGGAAGATATAATTAGTCAAGTGAGAGGATACATACAGGAAGATATAACTAGTCAAGTGAGAGAATACATACAGGAAGATATAACTAGTCAAGTGAGAGGATACATATAGGCAGATATAACTAGTCAAGTGAGAGGATACATACAGGAAGATATAACTAGTCAAGTGAGAGGATACATACAGGCAGATATAACTAGTCAAGTGAGAGGATATGTACAGGCAGATATAACTAGTCAAGTGAGAGGATACATACAGGAAGATATAACTAGTCAAGTGAGAGGATACATACAGGCAGATATAACTAGTCAAGTCTCTTCTTCTTCTTCTTCGTTCACTTCCACCACCAAAAACCGCACTGTGAACCTACTGAATTCACGCCTGTGGTCCTCATTAGGTCCCGCGGTCCCCTGTGTGGTCCAAAATAGACCACATGAGATCCACGAAAGGACCACAAGGGGTTCAGAGTATCACAGTGCTTTAGCCTGTATTCTTGGTGGGTCTCTGAAGCGGGATTGCGTGACACCGTGGCTTTCATTGCACCAGTTTAGTCTAGGAATGGACTTTCTCACTGGAAGACCCCGACGCGCTTAGGACATCAGTGCATCCCCACTGGGCGAGAGGCGGTAGCCCACCCAGGTCAGAGTTGGACTCTCTCACCGGAAAACTTCGACGTGTTTTGAGATACCCATGTATCACCGCCGGGTGAGAGGTGGTTGCCCATCCAGTCCCGGGTTGGACTCTCTCACCGTAAAACCTCAGCGTGATTAGGATATGCAAACATCCCCGCCGGGTGAGAGGTGGTTGCCTACCTAGACTTCCCTGGTCTAGTGTCTCCGACTTCAGCATTTTGCGGTCGTGGCCGCTACCCTTCCTAGTTGTGACCAGGATGGAGCTTTTGTCCAGGAGGACGAATCCTCGCCACTAGTGACTTCTACCCCTGGGTTGAGCTGGTTTAGGCATTATCCTAGTATGGGCGTGTTTGGGACAGGACCGACCTCCAGGGCAGAGGTACTGTGACATGCATAGCCTTCAAGATTCACCCTTGGTATGAGCCGGTTTAGGCAAAATTCACCAGTATAGGTGTTTATCAGGCGTTACTGACCTCTAGAGCGGAGGTGGCACGACATGTCCAGCCATCAAGTTCCACCCCTGGTGTGTGCCGGTTTAGGCATATTTCACCAGTGTAGGTGTATTTCGGACGTGGGTGGCCTCTAGAGCAGAGGTGCCGTGGTATAGCTCTCGTAGCGATACCACTGGACATACCGGTTAAACTTCACTTTCCATCACCTTTTCCCATCGGCTCCGCACAGCAACCTTTATTTCTTTTCCGCATTTACTTCCTTAACCGGGAGGAGCTTCACTCCACGCGCGGCATTTGAAGAGTCAAGCCAGCAGTGTCTTAACCTCTGGGACAAGCCGGTTCATGCATTTCACCCGACATGACTGCACTCAGGACGTGGCCGACCTCCAGACCAGAGGTGCCATGATTTGACTGTTTGCTTCGCTCCATCCTTTCTATCACCCTTTCCGCAGTGATGCTGCGCGACAACCTCATTTGCAAATTTCTTCATTGGCCGGGAGGAGCACCGCTCCACGCACGGCAGCTGAAGATCTCGCCAACAGCGGCAGATGAGCTACCAAACGTGCCACTCATCTACCCTAAGTAACTGGTTTTCAGGCGCCAGATATTCACCCTCGCCCCTTCTCCTGTCAGTTTAAACAGTTCTGCCACGGGAAGGCCAGGAGCTGGACTTGACTGCCAGAGGCTGTTTGTGGCGCATTTGCAGTCCTTAGAACCACTAGTCAAGTGAGAGGATACATACAGGAAGATATAACTAGTCAAGTGAGAGGATACATACAGGCAGATATAACTAGTCAAGTGAGAGGATATGTACAGGCAGATATAACTAGTCAAGTGAGAGGATACATACAGGAAGATATAACTAGTCAAGTGAGAGGATACATACAGGCAGATATAACTAGTCAAGTCTCTTCTTCTTCTTCTTCGTTCACTTCCACCACCAAAAACCGCACTGTGAACCTACTGAATTCACGCCTGTGGTCCTCATTAGGTCCCGCGGTCCCCTGTGTGGTCCAAAATAGACCACATGAGATCCACGAAAGGACCACAAGGGGTTCAGAGTATCACAGTGCTTTAGCCTGTATTCTTGGTGGGTCTCTGAAGCGGGATTGCGTGACACCGTGGCTTTCATTGCACCAGTTTAGTCTAGGAATGGACTTTCTCACTGGAAGACCCCGACGCGCTTAGGACATCAGTGCATCCCCACTGGGCGAGAGGCGGTAGCCCACCCAGGTCAGAGTTGGACTCTCTCACCGGAAAACTTCGACGTGTTTTGAGATACCCATGTATCACCGCCGGGTGAGAGGTGGTTGCCCATCCAGTCCCGGGTTGGACTCTCTCACCGTAAAACCTCAGCGTGATTAGGATATGCAAACATCCCCGCCGGGTGAGAGGTGGTTGCCTACCTAGACTTCCCTGGTCTAGTGTCTCCGACTTCAGCATTTTGCGGTCGTGGCCGCTACCCTTCCTAGTTGTGACCAGGATGGAGCTTTTGTCCAGGAGGACGAATCCTCGCCACTAGTGACTTCTACCCCTGGGTTGAGCTGGTTTAGGCATTATCCTAGTATGGGCGTGTTTGGGACAGGACCGACCTCCAGGGCAGAGGTACTGTGACATGCATAGCCTTCAAGATTCACCCTTGGTATGAGCCGGTTTAGGCAAAATTCACCAGTATAGGTGTTTATCAGGCGTTACTGACCTCTAGAGCGGAGGTGGCACGACATGTCCAGCCATCAAGTTCCACCCCTGGTGTGTGCCGGTTTAGGCATATTTCACCAGTGTAGGTGTATTTCGGACGTGGGTGGCCTCTAGAGCAGAGGTGCCGTGGTATAGCTCTCGTAGCGATACCACTGGACATACCGGTTAAACTTCACTTTCCATCACCTTTTCCCATCGGCTCCGCACAGCAACCTTTATTTCTTTTCCGCATTTACTTCCTTAACCGGGAGGAGCTTCACTCCACGCGCGGCATTTGAAGAGTCAAGCCAGCAGTGTCTTAACCTCTGGGACAAGCCGGTTCATGCATTTCACCCGACATGACTGCACTCAGGACGTGGCCGACCTCCAGACCAGAGGTGCCATGATTTGACTGTTTGCTTCGCTCCATCCTTTCTATCACCCTTTCCGCAGTGATGCTGCGCGACAACCTCATTTGCAAATTTCTTCATTGGCCGGGAGGAGCACCGCTCCACGCACGGCAGCTGAAGATCTCGCCAACAGCGGCAGATGAGCTACCAAACGTGCCACTCATCTACCCTAAGTAACTGGTTTTCAGGCGCCAGATATTCACCCTCGCCCCTTCTCCTGTCAGTTTAAACAGTTCTGCCACGGGAAGGCCAGGAGCTGGACTTGACTGCCAGAGGCTGTTTGTGGCGCATTTGCAGTCCTTAGAACCACTAGTCAAGTGAGAGGATATATATATACGAGCAGCCATCTAGCCATGAGAGATACCCTAGGGGTGAGAGTTTAGGGGGTGAGAGTTGGCTCACTCAGTTGGTTAGTACGCTGTTCTCTCGTGGCTAGACGGCTGCTTGTCCTACCAGAGTCCATGCTCAAATCCCAGGTAATTCTCTTGTGATTTCTCCTTCTCTCATGTCTCACTAAAGTGCTCTGTCTAAGATTTTTTTGAGTCCTACAAAACTGTGTTCTCTTACTTTACTGGCACAGAAAGCTTACATCTATATCACTATACACTTCCTTGGGTTGTCTGTTACCTTCATGTTCTTGAAAAGAAGTGCCTAGATTTGTGAGATTACTGGTCTATGTTTTATGTCAGTAATCAGGTATGAGATTTGTAGGCATTTTTTGTTTGCCTAGTGTACAGACTTCAAGTTTGTAAGAACTAACATCATGATCAGTTTGTAATGTGGGTGCAGTATATGATAAGAAGTCAGCTGTGGCAGAATTCTTTAGTTCCCACAGTCTATCTGAGAAGCAAGCACCACCAACAAATAAAATGGAGACTCCTACCACACCAGCATGACTGAGTGTCACAACAGCCTGCTTATCAGAAGCACAGTGACAAGACTGTGTATTGGTAGCTTAATTTCAAATTATGATGATAGTGTTATCTCTTAACAACATGATCCTGTGTTACATCTGTACCTAGAGCTGGTACCATGTGATTTCTTATCTTATCTTATATCCTTCCCGTGCCGTTAGACGTCACATAGGGCTCGCAAAGTAGTTCGCCAATTTTTCCTGTCTTCGGCGAGTCTTTCAACCTCAACAAAGGATTTTATGCCTGTTAACTTGGCCTCTCTTAATAATGTCCTCTTCAGAGTTTCACGCGGTCTGCCCCTTTTTCTTCGGCCTGTTGTGTTCCACTTGATAGCTTGTTTTGGGATTCTCTGATCATTTCTTCTCATCAAGTGACCAACATATGTCCATCTCCTTTTCCTGATCACCCGTGAGACTGGTTGTTGTTCAGTCATCTGTCTTATCTCTGCATTGTTCTTGAATTCATTCCACTTGATGCCGAGTATTTTCCTTAGGCATTTGTTTTCAAAAGAGTCTAATTTCTTTTCTATTTCTTTAGTTGTTTTCCAGCTTTCGCATGCATAAATGAGGGTGGATATTACATTTGAATTGAATAGTCTTAACTTGGTTTTTGTGCTTATAACTTTTGAATTCCATATGTTCTCAAGATTCTTGAAGATTGATGCTGCTTTTGCAATTCTGATCCTAACTTCCTTTCTAGTGTCACCATCCTGGTCTATGTAGCTGCCAAGGTATGCAAATTGATTGACTTCTTCAATATCTGTCCCTTCTATGTGTATTTTTCCATTTTGATTGATGTGAATTTTCATTATTTTTGTTTTGTCCTTGTTAATTTCAAGTCCTATTTTGCTAGCCAGTGAAGACAGGCTATCTGTTTTTTCTTGCATGGAATTCACATTATTACTGATAAGAGTTATGTCATCAGCAAAATCAAGATCTTCTAGTTGGGTCCCATGTAGCCAGTCAATACCTGTGTTACCTGTGCAGCATTTTTTCATTATGAAGTCTATTGTAATCCCAAAAAGTAAAGGAGACAGTATACATCCTTGTTTCACGCCTGTTTCAATCTGGAACCATTCACTCATCCCTTCTTCTGTCTTGACTGCACAACCATATCCATTGTATAAGTCCTTAATGATGTTGACAATTTTAGATGGTATTCCATATAGACATAAAATTCTCCATAATGAATCTCTGTGTATGCTATCAAATGCCTTCTTAAAATCTATGAAATTCAGTATTAATGGTTTCTGCTTTTCAATATGTTCTTCAAGTATTATTCTGAGAGTAAAGATCTGGTCGAGACAGCTTCTCCCTTTTCAAAATCCTGCTTGTTCTTCTCTCATTGCAGTATCCACTATATCTTTGAGTCTATTCAAAATGACCTTGCAAAATACTTTTGACACAACTGATATTAAGGTTACTCCTCTCCAGTTATTACAGTCACTAAGGTTGCCCTTTTTTAATAAAATCTATATATAACTGCAATCTTACGGGTCAGTACTGTGCCCCTCAAGGTCTGTAGTATAGACAGGTAGCTAGTGGGCCTAGTGGTAGCAGCAGACCCACATGTGTCCTTCTAGGTCTGTAACATAGATGGCTACCTTGTGGGCCTAATGGTAGCAGCAGGCCCACATGTGTCTAATATCACACACAAAAAAGGCCACATCCTACAGCTGCTTCCAACAAGCAAAACCTCAGCGTGATTAGGATACGCAAACATCCCCGCCGGGTGAGAGGTGGTTGGCTACCTAGACTTCCCTGGTCCAGTGTCTCCGATTTCAGCATTTTGCGGTCGTGGCCGCTACCCTTCCTAGTTGTGACCAGGATGGAGCTTTTGTCCAGGAGGACGAATCCTCGCCACTAGTGACTTCTACCCCTGGGTTGAGCCGGTTTAGGCATTATCCCAGTATGGGCGTGTTTGGGATGGGACCGACCTCCAGGGCAGAGGTACTGTGACATGCATAGCCTTCAAGATTTACCCCTGGTATGAGCCGGTTTATGCAAAATTCACCAGTATAGGTGTTTATCAGGCGTGACCGACCTCTAGAGCGGAGGTGGCACGACATGTCCAGCCATCAAGTTCCACCCCTGGTGTGTGCCGGTTTAGGCATATTTCACCAGTGTAGGTGTATTTCGGACGTGGGCGGCCTCTAGAGCAGAGGTGCCGTGGTATAGCTCTCGTAGCGATACCACTGGACATACCGGTTAAACTTCACTTTCCACCACCTTTTCCCATCGGCTCCGCACACCAACCTTTCTTTCTTTTCCGCATTTACTTCCTTAACCGGGAGGAGCTTCACTCCACGCGCGGCATTTGAAGAGTCAAGCCAGCAGTGTCTTAACCTCTGGGACAAGCCGGTTCATGCATTTCACCCGACATGACTGCACTTAGGACGTGGCCGACCTCCAGACCAGAGGTGCCGTGATTTGACCTTTTGCTTCGCTCCATCCTTTCTACCACCCTTTCCGCAGTGATGCTGCGTGACAACCTCATTTGCAAATTTCTTCATTGGCCGGGAGGAGCACCGCTCCACGCACGGCAGCTGAAGATCTCGCCAACAGCGGCAGATGAGCTACCAAACGTGCCACTCATCTACCCTAAGTAACTGGTTTTCAGGCGCCAGATATTCGCCCTCGCCCCTTCTCCTGTCAGTTTAAACAATTCTGCCACGGGAAGGCCAGGAGCTGGACTTGACTGCCAGAGGCTGTTTGTGGCGCGTTTGCAGTCCTTAGAACCACTAGTCAAGTGAGAGGATATATATATACACGAGCAGCCATCTAGCCATGAGAGATACCCTAGGGGTGAGAGTTTAGGGGGTGAGAGTTGGCTCACTCAGTTGGTTAGTACGCTGTTCTCTCGTGGCTAGACGGCTGCTTGTCCTACCAGAGTCCGTGCTCAAATCCCAGGTAATTCTCTTGTGATTTCTCCTTCTCTCATGTCTCACTAAAGTGCTCTGTCTAAGATTTTTTTGAGTCCTACAAAACTGTGTTCTCTTACTTTACTGGCACAGAAAGCTTACATCTATATCACTATACACTTCCTTGGGTTGTCTGTTACCTTCATGTTCTTGAAAAGAAGTGCCTAGATTTGTGAGATTACTGGTCTATGTTTTATGTCAGTAATCAGGTATGAGATTTGTAGGCATTTTTTGTTTGCCTAGTGCACAGACTTCAAGTTTGTAAGAACTAACATCATGATCAGTTTGTAATGTGGGTGCAGTATATGATAAGAAGTCAGCTGTGGCAGAATTCTTTAGTTCCCACAGTCTATCTGAGAAGCAAGCACCACCAACAAACAAAATGGAGACTCCTACCACACCAGCATGACTGAGTGTCACAACAGCCTGCTTATCAGAAGCACAGTGACAAGACTGTGTATTGGTAGCTTAATTTCAAATTATGATGATAGTGTTATCTCTTAACAACATGATCCTGTGTTAAATCTGTACCTAGAGCTGGTACCCAGTGATTTACAGCCCAGATAAACTAATCTATATATACCATAAAATCTATATATAACTGCAATCTTACGGGTCAGTACTGTGCCCCTCAAGGTCTGTAGTATAGACAGGTGGCTAGTGGGCCTAGTGGTAGCAGCAGACCCACATGTGTCCTTCTAGGTCTGTAACATAGATGGCTACCTAGTGGGCCTAATGGTAGCAGCAGGCCCACATGTGTCTAATATCACACACAAAAAAGGCCACATCCTACAGCTGCTTCCAACAAACAAAAACTGACCCATTTAATGTACACAAAATCACAAAACAACAGCAAGTAACTTAGTGTCTGGTGTAAGGTATGTACACAAAATCACAAAACAGCAGCAAGTAGCTTAGTGTCTGGTGTAAGGTATGTACACAAAATCACAAAACAGCAGCAAGTAGCTTAGTGTCTGGTGTAAGGTATGTACACAAAATCACAAAACAGCAGCAAGTAGCTTAGTGTCTGGTGTAAGGTATGTACACAAAATCACAAAACAGCAGCAAGTAGCTTGGTGTCTGGTGTAAGATATGTATACAAAATCATAAAACACACTGTCAGCAAGTAGCTTAGTGTCCGGTATAAAGTATGTACATAAAATCATAAAACACACTGTCAGCAAGTAGCTTAGTGTCCGGTATAAAGTATGTACACAAAATCATAAAACACACTGTCAGCAAGTAGCTTAGTGTCCGGTATAAAGTATGTACATAAAATCATAAAACACACTGTCAGCAAGTAGCTTAGTGTCTGGTGTAAGATATGTACATAAAATCATAAAACACACTGTCAGCAAGTAGCTTAGTGTCCGGTATAAAGTATGTACACAAAATCATAAAACACAATGTCAGCAAGTAGCTTAGTGTCCGGTATAAAGTATGTACATAAAATCATAAAACACACTGTCAGCAAGTAGCTTAGTGTCTGGTGTAAGATATGTACATAAAATCATAAAACACACTGTCAGCAAGTAGCTTAGTGTCTGGTGTAAATTATGTACACAAAATCATAAAACACATTGTCAGCAAGTAGCTTAGTGTCCGGTATAAAGTATGTACATAAAATCATAAAACACACTGTCAGCAAGTAGCTTAGTGTCTGGTGTACGGTTTGAAAGGTCTACAAAACTGATCAACACAGTGCAATATAATAAAGCATGGAGACAAAGGTGTAATTTAGTTTATCTTCTGTTCACTTAATTTATGATTAGTTTATCTATTGTTTACCTATTTTATATTTCTCAAACACTTCCTCCTTGTCGCTTCTCCCGTGACTGAAGTTACCTACCAACTTCAGTCTAGCAAGTTTTGTTCCGTATACTATATTTGTAAACATTTCTAGTTTTTAGAGAACTCCTGCCGGTCCGAGAGTTTGATTCAACATGGCGGCCTACAGCTATTCTCATGTTATTGTACGTAATATCTTCTTACTCTCATTTTGTTCATGATGATCATTGGTATTTATTTTGTTTGGTTTGGTTTTTGGTCTCTTGTAAGTGATAAATTGACGACGTCGCAGTGAAGAGTTTGAAACACAGGAATCAAGCCGAAATTTTTAGTGGCGTTTAAAAACAAATAGATGGTTTTTGGCCAGCCACTGCCATGAGAGAACATGTGTATCCTTGCGCTGGTATCCGAGAGAACACGTATCCTTGTCCTGTTTCCAGAAAAATGCATCTTTCCCATCGCAACATACGCCTGTGAAACCTGGGCACTTAACAAAACAGCTGAGAAACGCATAAATGCCTTTGAATGTAAATGCTACAGAAGAGTTCTTCAAATATCATAGACACAAAAAAGAACAAGTATATCCATACTACAAGAACTTAATATTGAAGGAGGTTGGCTAGTAAAGAGGATTAAAGAGAGAAAACTTAAATATTTTGAACACATTAAACGCCATGATAATTTAGAGAAGACCGTCTTGGAAGGGTGCATAATGGGAAAGAGAGGAAGACCAAGGCGAAGATGGCAGCAAGACATCGTTGATGATCTGCAAATAGATGCATCAGCAGCAGGGCATCTTGCTTACAACCAAGAGCCCTACAGGAGTGCTGTTAGGGAGGCAAAGTTTCGCAAGGGACGTGCAAAAGACGGACTAACTGAACAGAAAAGACAAAAGAAAACACATAAATACACACAAAATAATCTGTGATCCACCCTCTGAGGCAGTTGAACACAGACTGGCTAAAGACAGAAATGGGAATATGAGGAGTGGAAGAGGCAGCCAGTCATGGAATATGGTTAGCTAGAAACCACAACAGAAGAGAGGGGGAAAGTAGCATTGTACAGGAACAAAAATATAAGGTGGGACATAGTAAATAAAAAGAAAACACATTTATAGAGACAGTTGAAATGAAAGCTACACCAGCTAGATTCAGACATTCAGCCAGTACAGTATTGGGTAGTATTAACCCTTGCTGTCCCACAGAACAGAGGAGAAAGTCCAGTAGAACAAGTGGAAAAAGACGGGGGAAATGAAAAGAAATAAGGATATAGAAACAGTTATAGTCAAACAAAGGTAAGAGCTGTTCAGAGAAAGCTGAACTGAGAGCTCTGGAGGATACAGGCTTGACTAAATTTTCTACTGGATGTGTTAAAATTATATAATAAATTGATCAGAATGTGTCAGAATTATATAATAAATTGATCTGGGTGTTAAAATTATATTATAAATTGATCTGGGTCTGTTAAAATTATGTGATGAATTGATCTGACTACTTTAACTCTGCTGGATGTGTTAAAATTATATAATAAATTGATCTGGGTATGTTAGAATTATATAATAAATTGATCTGGGTATGTTAAAATTATATAATAAATTGATCTGACTACTTTAACTCTGCTGGATGTGTTAAAATTATGTGATAAATTGACCTGATTACTTAAAACTGCTGAGCGTGTTAAATTGACTTGAAAACTGAATATCTAGAGAATGTTTTAGAATTATATGATAAATTTGATCTGACAATTGAACATTTTTAGGAAAGCTTGAGGGTGTCTCAGGGAAAACCTCTCATGCAGAGATGTCTACTAATGGAGGAAATTCTGCGACAAACAAGCACCAAGGTAACTAATGATTCTGATTTGTTCTTTACATATCATCACTGCTACCAAGTCAAGGTAACTGATAGTTTTTGTTAGGTTTTAAAAATTTAACAGCATTTCCATCATGTCTGACCATACAGACTAGAGAGGAAAATCATGGATGTGCCATGCAGAAGGTATTATTCATGAGATGTGCTCTCCTGAGAATATAGATCCTGGACAGGGATGGCTACCCACACCACCAAACTTCAGAGAAACGCATAAATGCCTTTGAATGTAAATGCTACAGAAGAGTTCTTCAAATATAGACACAAAAAAGAACAAGTATATCCATACTACAAGAACTTAATATTGAAGGAGGTTGGCTAGTAAAGAGGATTAAAGAGAAAACTTAAATATTTTGAACACATTAAACGCCATGATAATTTAGAGAAGACCGTCTTGGAAGGGTGCATAATGGGAAAGAGAGGAAGACCAAGGCGAAGATGGCAGCAAGACATCGTTGATGATCTGCAAATAGATGCATCAGCAGCAGGGCATCTTGCTTACAACCAAGAGCCCTACAGGAGTGCTGTTAGGGAGGCAAAGTTTCGCAAGGGACGTGCAAAAGACGGACTAACTGAACAGAAAAGACAAAAAAAACACATAAATGCACACAAAATAATCTGTGATCCACCCTCTGAGGCAGTTGAACACAGACTGGCTAAAGACAGAAATGGGAATATGAGGAGTGGAAGAGGCAGCCAGTCATGGAACATGGTTAGCTAGAAACCACAACAGAAGAGAGGGGGAAAGTAGCATTCTACAGGAACAAAAATATAAGATGGGACATAGTAAATAAAAAGAAAACACATTTATAGAGACATTTGAAATGAAAGCTAAACCAGCTAGATTCAGACATTCAGCCAGTACAGTATTGGGTAGTATTAACCCTTGCTGTCCCATAGAACAGAGGAGAAAGTCCAGTAGAACAAGTGGAAAAAGACGGGGGAAATGAAAAGAAATAAGGATATAGAAACAGTTATAGTCAAACAAAGGTAAGAGCTGTTCGGAGAAAGCTGAACTGAGAGCTCTGGAGGATACAGGCTTGACTAAATTTTCTACTGAATGTGTTAAAATTATATAATAAATTGATCAGAATGTGTCAGAATTATATAATAAATTGATCTGGGTGTTAAAATTATATTATAAATTGATCTGGGTCTGTTAAAATTATGTGATGAATTGATCTGACTACTTTAACTCTGCTGGATGTGTTAAAATTATATAATAAATTGATCTGGGTATGTTAGAATTATATAATAAATTGATCTGGGTATGTTAAAATTATATAATAAATTGATCTGACTACTTTAACTCTGCTGGATGTGTTAAAATTATGTGATAAATTGACCTGATTACTTAAAACTGCTGAGCGTGTTAAATTGACTTGAAAACTGAATATCTAGAGAATGTTTTTAGAGTTATATGATAAATTTGATCTGACAACTGAACATTTTTAGGAAAGCTTGAGGATGTCTCAGGGAAAACCTCTCATGCAGAGATGTCTACTAATGGAGGAAATTCTGCGACAAACAAGCACCAAGGTAACTAATGATTCTGATTTGTTCTTTACATATCATCACTGCTACCAAGTCAAGGTAACTGATAGTTTTTGTTAGGTTTTTAAAATTTAACAGCATTTCCATCATGTCTGACCATACAGACTAGAGAGGAAAATCATGGATGTGCCATGCAGAAGGTATTATTCATGAGATGTGCTCTCCTGAGAATATAGATCCTGGACAGGGATGGCTGCCCACACCACCAAACTTCAGAGTAACTCTAACTGTTCATATTACACTGGACAGAAGATATAGAGAACATCCACCAAACTTCAGAGTAACTCTAGCTGTTCATATTACATTGGACAGAAGATATAGAGAACATCCACCAAACTTCAGAGTAACTCTAACTGTTCATATTACACTGGACAGAAGATATAGAGAACATCCACCAAACTTCAGAGTAACTCTGACTGTTCATATTACACTGGACAGAAGATATAGAGAACATCCACCAAACTTCAGAGTAACTCTGACTGTTCATATTACACTGGACAGAAGATACAGAGAACATCCACCAAACTTCAGAGTAACTCTGGCTGTTCATATTACACTGGACAGAAGATATAGAGAACATCCACCAAACTTCAGAGTAACTCTGGCTGTTCATATTACACTGGACAGAAGATATAGAGAACATCCACCAAACTTCAGAGTAACTCTGGCTGTTCATATTACACTGGACAGAAGATATAGAGAACATCCACCAAACTTCAGAGTAACTCTGGCTGTTCATATTACACTGGACAGAAGATATAGAGAACATCCACCAAACTTCAGAGTAACTCTGGCTGTTCATATTACACTGGACAGAAGATATAGAGAACATCCACCAAACTTCAGAGTAACTCTGGCTGTTCATATTACACTGGACAGAAGATATAGAGAACATCCACCAAACTTCAGAGTAACTCTGACTGTTCATATTACACTGGACAGAAGATATAGAGAACATCCACCAAACTTCAGAGTAACTCTGACTGTTCATATTACACTGGACAGAAGATATAGAGAACATCCACCAAACTTCAGAGTAACTCTGACTGTTCATATTACACTGGACAGAAGATATAGAGAACATCCACCAAACTTCAGAGTAACTCTGGCTGTTCATATTACACTGGACAGAAGATATAGAGAACATCCACCAAACTTCAGAGTAACTCTGGCTGTTCATATTACACTGGACAGAAGATATAGAGAACATCTTTCTGCTGCAGTAGATGCTGGGGTCAAAGCAATAATTAGAAAAAAAACCCAGAAATGGTGATGTTACAGTTTAGGGGAGATTATAATAATCCCCAGTCAAAGGAGAAGTAAAACACTAAGACACCTCCTTACCTCCGTCAGTCTACGTGACACCCTTGGGCAAAGTGGAGTACCCGTATAGCCCCCCTGATCAGGGTGACGTGAAGCCATGGGAGCAGGTGGTGGATGGAGTGGGAGAGCAGCTGACAGATAATGTTGGTTATGGTCACCATTCTATGATGGTAGGCAGATGATCTCAATGTAGGGACAATGGCTACGATCACTGGCTAGTACAGTCACTGCCCAGAAGGAAAGCAATGGTAAACTATCTTCTGGAAATATACCAAAAACCCAAACAGCAACAAGGAAGGTCAGATAGGAAAAAGATCTGGTGGTGAGTCCCCTAGGCCAGATAGATCTAATTTTAACACTGGGGAAGAGTGTGAGACAGAGGGCAGTACTAGTAATTGTGATGACGGACAAAATCCTGACGGTGTTACTAAGGAAAACCCCTGCATCAAACTAAAAAAGGAAAATAAGAGTAGGAACATGGAATGTAAGAAGTATATATGAGGGAAAGTATCAAATAATAAGTGACGAGGTGAAAAGAACGGGGATACACATTTTGGGAATCTGCGAACATCGATGGAAAGGATCAGGACACTTTAAGAGCCAGAATGATAATATCTTTATATACTCTGGTGGAGAATTAGGAGGAAAGAATGGAGTGACTTTTTTTACTTGGACAAATCAACATCAAAAGCATTACTAGGCTACAATCCAGTAAGTGATAGAATACTCACAATCAGACTTAAGGGCACTCCTAGAAATGTAACAATCATCCAGATATATGCACCTACATCAGCAGCAGAAGAAAAGGAAATAGAAGACGTTATAACACGCTGCAAATGATGATAGACCAAGTATGAAAAAATGATATTGTATTAATAATGGGGGATTTTAATGCAAAGATTGGTACAGAAAGAGCAGAAGATGAAGGACATGTTGTAGGGAAATTAGCATAGGACATAGAAATTAGGCAGGTGACAATCTAATGGCGTAAAGCATGGAAAATGAGCTAATGATTGCTAACACACTTTTTAAACAACATCCAAGAAAGACTTTACACATGGACATCACCTGATGGGAAAACCAAGAATCAAATAGATTACATTTTAGTGCAAAGAAGGTGGAGATCAAGTATAACATCAGAAAAAACTTTACCAGGTGCTGATTGTGACATGGACCATGAGTTATTAATAGCAGACATGAAGATAAAGATAAAAAAGACAGTTGATCAAGACCACTGCTTTGATCTTACAAAAATACCAGAACAATACGGTATAGAAATGAAGAACCATTTCAAAATCCTGATGGATGTACTGGAGGAGATGACACAAGATGAATTGGCTATGCAGGCCAGAGATATCTTAATAACAACAGCTAAAGACATGGTTTCAGTAAAGAAAACACAAAAGAATGGATGGATTACAGCAGGCACACTAGAACTGATAAAACAACATAGGGAAATGAAGATGCAATGGAAAGTGACAAACAGCAACAAAGAGGAATATAACTCTTTAACAAAGAAGTATGAAGAAACATAAGAAAAGACAAAAAACAATACATACAAGATTGTTGTAAAAGAATAGAAGGACATCAGAAGTGTGGAAGAGATAGTGAAATGTTTAAAGAAATGAAGACATTGACGAGAAATGTCACACCTAAGCTAAATGTAATTTGTGATGAGATGGGGAATACCTTGACAGAGACAGAGGAAATTCTAGAAAGATGGAAGGAATATTATAGAGGAATGTATGAAACAACTGAATGTGAAAGCAGAAATCAACAGTATGAATTATTATTGAAGGAGAAAGAATCCGAACCGACAATAGAAGTTTTATGGGCAATAAAGAATCTGAAAAATGGAAAATCACCAGGATGTGATGAGATAACAGCTGAACTTATTAAAGCAGGAGGAAAGGAATGTGCAACAATCTATCATCTTATCTTATATCTTATATCCTTCCCGTGCCGTTAGACGTCACATAGGGCTCGCAAAGTAGTTCGCCAATTTTTCCTGTCTTCGGCGAGTCTTTCAACCTCATCAAAGGATGTTATGCCTGTTAACTTGGCCTCTCTTAATAATGTCCTCTTTAGAGTTTCACGCGGTCTGCCCCTTTTTCTTCGGCCTGTTGTGTTCCACTTGATAGCTTGTTTTGGGATTCTCTGATCATTTCTTCTCATCAAGTGACCAACATATGTCCATCTCCTTTTCTGATCACCCGTGAGACTGGTTGTTGTTCAGTCATCTGTCTTATCTCTGCATTGTTCTTGAATTCATTCCACTTGATGCCGAGTATTTTCCTTAGGCATTTGTTTTCAAAAGAGTCTAATTTCTTTTCTATTTCTTTAGTTGTTTCCAGCTTTCGCATGCATAAATGAGGGTGGATATTACATTTGAATTGAATAGTCTTAACTTGGTTTTTGTGCTTATAACTTTTGAATTCCATATGTTCTCAAGATTCTTGAAGATTGATGCTGCTTTTGCAATTCTGATCCTAACTTCCTTTCTAGTGTCACCATCCTGGTCTATGTAGCTGCCAAGGTATGCAAATTGATTGACTTCTTCAATATCTGTCCCTTCTATGTGTATTTTTCCATTTTGATTGATGGGAATTTTCATTATCTTTGTTTTGTCCTTGTTAATTTCAAGTCCTATTTTGCTAGCCAGTGAAGATAGGCTATCTGTTTTTTCTTGCATGGAATTCACATTATTACTGATAAGAGTTATGTCATCAGCAAAATCAAGATCTTCTAGTTGGGTCCCATGTACCCAGTCAATACCTGTGTTACCTGTGCAGCATTTTGTCATTATGAAGTCTATTGTAATCCCAAAAAGTAAAGGAGACAGTATACATCCTTGTTTCACGCCTGTTTCAATCTGGAACCATTCACTCATCCCTTCTTCTGTCTTGACTGCACAACCATATCCATTGTATAAGTCCTTAATGATGTTGACAATTTTAGATGGTATTCCATCTATCATGCACTATGTAAAATGATGTTGACAATTTTAGATGGTATTCCATCTATCATGCACTATGTAAAAATATATTGTATGGGGGATTTTAATGCAAAGATTGGTACAGAAAGAGCAGAAGATGAAGGACATGTTGTAGGGAAATTAGCATAGGACATAGAAATGAGGCAGGTGACAATCTAATGGCGTAAAGCATGGAAAATGAGCTAATGATTGCTAACACACTTTTTAAACAACATCCAAGAAAGACTTTACACATGGACATCACCTGATGGGAAAACCAAGAATCAAATAGATTACATTTTAGTGCAAAGAAGGTGGAGATCAAGTATAACATCAGAAAAAACTTTACCAGGTGCTGATTGTGACATGGACCATGAGTTATTAATAGCAGACATGAAGATAAAGATAAAAAAGACAGTTACTGGATCAATACCACTGCTTTGATATTACAAAAATACCAGAACAATACGGTATAGAAATGAAGAACCATTTCAAAATCCTGATGGATGTACTGGAGGAGATGACACAAGATGAATTGGCTATGCAGGCCAGAGATATCTTAATAACAACAGCTAAAGACATGGTTTCAGTAAAGAAAACACAAAAGAATGGATGGATTACAGCAGGCATACTAGAACTGATAAAACAACATAGGGAAATGAAGATGCAATGGAAAGTGACAAACAGCAACAAAGAGGAATATAACTCTTTAACAAAGAAGTATGAAGAAACATAAGAAAAGACAAAAAACAATACATACAAGATTGTTGTAAAAGAATAGAAGGACATCAGAAGTGTGGAAGAGATAGTGAAATGTTTAAAGAAATAAAGACATTGACGAGAAATGTCACACCAAAGCTAAATGTAATTTGTGATGAGATGGGGAATACCTTGACAGAGACAGAGGAAATTCTAGAAAGATGGAAGGAATATTATAGAGGAATGTATGAAACAACCGAATGTGAAAGCAGAAATCAACAGTATGAATTATTATTGAAGGAGAAAGAATCCGAACCAACAATAGAAGTTTTATGGGCAATAAAGAATCTGAAAAATGGAAAATCACCAGGATGTGATGAGATAACAGCTGAACTTATTAAAGCAGGAGGAAAGGAATGTGCTACAATCTCTCATACACTATGTAAAAATATATGGCATTGAGGTATTTGGCCAAAAGAATGGAAGAGAACTGTATTCATACCACTGCCAAAAAAGGGTAACCTGAAATTATGCACAAACCACAAAACTGTTGCCCTGATGTGAGAGGGAGAAGACTTTCTGTTCCTTTTGGCTCACATGGTTGTTCGTGTTGGTTGAATCTATGTAGTGTTTTCAGAACGTTGGTTGTCATTTTTAGGACAAATGTAATTCTTGTTGGAAGGTTGTGCCTGGAGTTTTTCAGAATGATGAGGTCAGTGTGCTTGTTTCAGTGTTAGTTTGATTCCAGTGGCAGCGCAACTAGCCAGAATGGCCTGCGTGTAACATTTGCTAGGTTTCTTCATGTCAGTTTCAATTTCCATATATTCATTTGCAATCATTCATATACACATTTGGTTTTCCATTAAACCTTTTCAATGTTATTGCAGATTCTGACTTGTCATATTTGGAATTATTGTTAAATGTAGCATTTGTCATTTATCATGGTTGAGCTGTCACTCTTGTTAGACTGGGCATGTTCCATGTTAAGTTGCCAATGTGGCTGGTCTTGTTAATGTTAACCTGGATTTTTGTTGGTGTACAGTTACACAGTATGTATCTATGTAACGATTCAGAGTCGTAGTGTTGCAGTAAGCCAATAGCTGCTTAAAATAGGGCAGTGTAGAATTCAGATAAAGGAATACTACTTCAGTGATAACGTTATTTATACAGATGGATCAGTGGTTTGGGGCAAGATGTGTGCCTGGGCCATTACAGTCAACTCAAATGACAAAACATTGAAAGAAGTCTGCATGCTTTTACTGCAACAACAAGCAACCTAACACAGGAAACCATGGCTGTACAAAAGCTCACAAGACTACAGGCAAGCAGACATCTTGGCTGACTCAATGAATATGCTAAGGAAAATTCAGACTGGCTCTAAGGCAATAGTAGCTTGAATCCCTGCAGATTCACAGATCCAATAGTGGTTTGAATCCCTGCAGATTCACAGATCCAATAGTGGTTTGAATCCCTGCAGATTCACAGATCCATTGACTGACCTTCATTTTTGTACCAAACCATGCAGGAGTCAGTGGAAATGAATGAGTAGAAAAACTGGCAAACTCAGATGTCACAGAGGAAGAGCAGGCGATGGATCAAGCAGATATCATCAGTGCTTGAGAGATGTCACAGAGGAAGGGCAGGCAGTGGATCAAGCAGATATCATCAGTGCTTAAGAGATGTCACAGAGGAAGGGCAGGCAGTGGATCAAGCAGATATCATCAGTGCTTAAGAGAAGCTGGTCAAAGAAAAGACTTAAATGACAACGTGAATCAGCGTCGTGAAGATTAAGAGAGATCACAGGTAAAACCACCAGACCACTGAATATAGTTCTGTGACCAATTTCAGTAGTTTGGTGATCAAAGATGATAACAGTGAATGTCGATGTTAACCACAGACTGGTGAGGGTAAACTTATGTCCAGAATATAGACAGTAAGATTGTCCTCTCAGTACAAGGCTTGTCAGTGAGTTACAGCACAAGTAGAAGTACCTCATGTCTGGGGTGTAGACAGTAAGATAGGACATTGTCCTCTCAATGCTAGACTTATCAAGTTACAGCACAAGTAGAAGTACCTCATGTTCTGGGGTCTAGACATTAAGATAGGACATTGTCCTCTCTATGCTAGAGTTATCAGGTTATAACACAAGTAGAAGTACCTCATGTTCAGGGTGTAGACAGTAAGATAGGACATTGTCCTGCCAGTGTTAGACTTGTCGGTGAGTTACAGCACAAGTAGAAGTGATAAATTTCTCATCATTCATAGATTTGTATTGGTAGATTGTTAAGCTATAATTTAGAATGATATTTTTCAGGATTTGAAGTCTACATTGCCTTATATTCTTCATGAAATTTTTGACTTTGAGAAAGATGAGAATCAAGGATGGCAGCTTGACCGACTGTTTCAGTCTCACAACCCAGAATTATTTGATCAGATTCGACATTTACTTTCACCAGAAGGACCCTTGATGAGTGTTATAAATATTCTTCATGCTGACCCATATGCAACTTATGAGTTTCCTGTGACATGTTTACCGGTAAATATATCATGTATAATTTGTACATTTTAGCTTACTTGATAAACTGCATGTTAAAGGCTGAAGTTTTATCATCATCATCATCTTGACTGTGATCAAGTTATAAGGTATTGCAGTCTCCATCATGAAAGCAGAAACTTAATATGCTGCTGAGGGAAGAAGCTTTCTACAGCCTCTGTTGTATATTTTTTGTTTGTACACTGGCATACAGTCACAAGAAGTACAAAACTGTCCTTGTTGTTTTACCGGTGAAGTGCAGTCTGATGTCAAATGTTACACAAAGAAAATGCTTGTTTTTCACTGTTGTAACAGTGTTTTTACTTTTATCTTGAACATTGTATTTATATCAGCCTCATCAAAATGTTTCTGCCAGTTAAATTTCTCACATTCTGTTACACAATCATGTGCCAACTTATGACTTACCAAATGCATGTGGCAAAAGTCGCGTAGGAAAAATTAGAAAATGTTCCAGAAATGATCAAATCTGGGTACTATAGCTTTTTTGAGACTGCACACATTAAGTTATCAATTAGGGTAGTGCTTCTATCCATGCGGTACTACACTGTACATATTTGTAATTCTACGAACTCCCTGTAACTTTGAGCAGTTGTTCTTTGCAGCTGATGCTGTAGAGATGTTGAGGCACAGCTTCATATCGGCGTGGGAGAAGTTATGGCAGCTACTTTTTCAATCTCGGAGTACAACTAAAAAGCAGTGGGTGTGCAATGCTTCTTTAGTAGACTCCACCACCATGGGAACTATGGCAATACCTGCCCCATTAGCCAGACTATGCCTGTTACTGGGGATACACGGAGAGGTGGGACAGGGTCTTGGTCAGCTATGGGTCGCTAACCCTGATGCTGGCATATCAGGTGTGGGTCGCTGATTACCTTATCGGTTGTCTTCACCCCCATATCATTACCACAAATAAGCTACAAAATACCATTATACTTTTAAATAGAGTAAAACCATACAGCAAGAACATACTGGGAGACTATCAAGCAGGTTTTAGGAAGAATAGATCAACTGTAGACCAAATATTTTGTCTACATCAGAGAGCAGAAAATTACTCGGAAAATGGACAAGAAGTACATAATATCTTCATTGACTTCAAGAAAGCTTATGACAGCATAGATAGGAGCAGCTTAAGGAAAATTATGAAGGAAAGAGTTTGAGGTACCTAATAATCATTTTGACCAGAATATGCATGGAGGATAAATACAGTAAAATAAAAAGGAAGAAAATCAGAACCCTTCTATATAAGAACTGGTTTAAAACAAGGTAATACATTATCTCCGTTACTATTCAACCTAGTACTAGAAAAGGTAGTCAGAAAAGTGAAAGAAGAAAGCAGTACAGAAGAACAAGCTAAAATACTAGGATATGCTATATGATATATACCTGGTGGGGGAAACTGCAAGAAGTCATCAATACTTGCATACACCTGAGAGATGTGGCACTAAAAGTGGGTTTGACCATTAACCAAGATAAGACGGAATATATGAAGATATCAAGAGACCAGAAGCAGAATGATCTAGATTATATAAATGTTGGATATATGATCATTAGGAAAGCAGAAACATACAAATATCTAGGCACAACCTTCAACAGAACCAACATAGTAAGCGAGGAAATTAAAATCAGAGTATAGATAGGGAGTAAAATATACTTTGCCTTGCAATACCTATTAAAATCCAAAATCCTGTCCTAAAACACCAAAATAACAATCTACAAAACTATAATAAGACCAGCAGTCATCTATGGATCAGAAATGTGGAGTACAAAAAGAAAGATGAACAACTATTGCAGATCTTTGAGAACAAGATCCTAAGAAGAATCTTTGGGTGCACAAAGGATACCAACAATGGAGAATAGAAAGCTAGAAAGAACACTGAACTGAACAGCTTATTTAAATCCCAATGAATTATAAATGTCTTGAAACTGAACAGACTATGCTAGGGCATATAGAAAGAATAGAAGAACAGACAAATGAAAATGATGCATGCACAAAAGATAAGGGAAACAAGACCAAAGGGTAGACCAAGGCAGAGATGGAAAGACAAAATAGAACAGGATATAAAAGAAATTGGTATCAGCAACTGGAGAGAAGAGATTAGGAATA
Source organism: Achatina immaculata (assembly GCA_009760885.1). Classification (NCBI taxonomy): domain Eukaryota; kingdom Metazoa; phylum Mollusca; class Gastropoda; order Stylommatophora; family Achatinidae; genus Lissachatina; species Lissachatina immaculata. The sequence continues at coordinate 47,511,615 of CM019693.1, read as the reverse complement.
GAGAGGAATGGAAACAAACTTTATCTACAGCAATGAGCCTTAATGGCTGGGAAAGCTGAAGAAGAAGAAGAAGTGCACAATATATGCGCAGTAAAGCAGTTTTTTTCCCGGCACTGTGTCCTGATTGTCCACTTCCTATTTTCTATTGTCATTTACTGTGCAACTTGTTACTTGTGAAGTGATATTTCCTCTGAAGCATCATGGCCCCTAAACTTTCTCAAACCAAGCCTGTGCTTCCTTGTCCAGGAAGAAACATCGTATGATTAATTTCTACATAGTTATTGTGAGTTGGTAAAGATCTTTTCATCCTATATCATGTTACAATAGTATCTGAGCTCTTCCTATAGCAACTGACTTAACATCCAAATCATTTAGGGCTCCTCCTGCTCCCAAGTGCATCCATGAGTCAGTACGTGAAATGAGGAGTGTTTTTAAAAAAGTGAATTTTTATATAGTCTGCCAATCAACACAAAGGGTACAGTGCAACTGCTGAGCATGCCTAGTGGCAGTTCTGGACAACAAACAGCCATTTGCTCAATTCCTCTATGAGCATTAGTCATCGAGCTACATTCGCTGGAGTGAGCACATGCACAAGCTGTTTGTCATGTTAGTGACAATGAAGGAGCTTGAAGAATGTATGTAAGTGAATGAGAGAGAGAAAAATTATGCAGCATACTTGGTAAAAATTTTACAGAGACATGGCAGTTGCTTAACCAAGCATATGGAGAGGACTATGAAACAAATGCAGTGCAATAAGTGATTTAACCATTTTACAGAGGGCAACTTTTTTAATAAATAGGAAACAACAAGGCTTTTGTACAGGGAAGTGACATAAGACAGTTTTGTAGGATTAGATCTCGAAGAAATCATAGGCAAGTCACAATATTCATGTCGACTGGACAGGTAGTAATGACCTCACTTTCAAACACCTTTTTTTAGGGGGGTACGAGATAGTGTAGTTCATTGGTACACTGTTCTCTTATGACTAGATAGTGTAGTTCAGTGGTACACTGTTCTGTTATGACTAGACAGTGTAGTTCATTGGTACACTGTTCTCTTATGACTAGACAGTGTAGTTCATTGGTACACTGTTCTCTTATGACTAGATAGTGTAGTTCATTGGTACACTGTTCTCTTATGACTAGACAGTGTAGTTCATTGGTACACTGTTCTCTTATGACTAGACAGTGTAGTTCATTGGTACACTGTTCACTTATGACTAGACAGTGTAGTTCAGTGGTACACTGTTCTCTTATGACTAGACAGTGCGGTTTTTGGTGGTAGAAGTGAACGAAGAAGAAGAGAAGAAGAAGAAAGCTTATGACAGCATAGATAGGAGCAGCTTAAGGAAAATTATGAAGGAAAGAGTTTGAGGTACCTAATAATCATTTTGACCAGAATATGCATGGAGGATAAATACAGTAAAATAAAAAGGAAGAAAATCAGAACCCTTCTATATAAGAACTGGTTTAAAACAAGGTAATACATTATCTCCGTTACTATTCAACCTAGTACTAGAAAAGGTAGTCAGAAAAGTGAAAAAAGAAAGCAGTACAGAAGAACAAGCTAAAATACTAGGATATGCTATATGATATATACCTGGTGGGGGAAACTGCAAGAAGTCATCAATACTTGCATACACCTGAGAGATGTGGCACTAAAAGTGGGTTTGACCATTAACCAAGATGAAATGGAATATATGAAGATATCAAGAGACCAGAAGCAGAATGATCTAGATTATATAAATGTTGGAGAGATGATCATTAGGAAAGCAGAAACATACAAATATCTAGACACAACCTTCAACAGAACCAACATAGTAAGCAAGGAAATTAAAATCAGAGTATAGATAGGGAATAAAATATACTTTGCCTTGCAATACCTATTAAAATCCAAAATCCTGTTCCAAAACACCAAAATAACAATCTACAAAACTATAATAAGACCAGCAGTCATCTATGGATCAGAAATGTGGAGTACAAAAAGAAAGATGAACAACTATTGCAGATCTTTGAGAACAAGATCCAAAGAAGAATCTTTGGGTGCACAAAGGATACCAACAATGGAGAATAGAAAGCTAGAAAGAACACTGAACAGCTTATTTAAATCCCAATGAATTATAAATGTCTTGAAACTGAACAGACTATGCTAGGGCATGTAGAAAGAATAGAAGAACAGACAAATGAAAATGATGCATGCACAAAAGATAAGGGAAACAAGACCAAAGGGTAGACCAAGGCAGAGATGGAAAGACAACATAGAACAGGATATAAAAGACATTGGTATCAGCAACTGGAGAGAAGAGATTAGGAATAGAGAGGAATGGAAACAAACTTTATCTACAGCAATGAGCCTTAATGGCTGGGAAAGCTGAAGAAGAAGAAGAAGTGCACAATATATACGCAGTAAAGCAGTTTTGTCCCGGCACCGTGTCCTGATTGTCCACTTCCTATTTTCTATTGTCATTTACTGTGCAACTTATTACTTGTGAAGTGATATTTCCTCCGAAGCATTATGGCCCCTAAACTTTCTCAAACCAAGCCTGTGCTTCCTTGTCCAGGAAGAAACATCGTATGGTTAATTTCTACATAGTTATTGTGCTGATTTACACTCTGTTTATATTTTAAGAGTTGGTAAAGATCTTTTCATCCTATATCATGTTACAGTAGTATCTGAGCTCTTCCTATAGCAACTGACTTAACATACAAATCATTTAGGGCTCCTCCTGCTCTCAAGTGCATCCATGAGTCGGTACGTGAGATGAGGAGTGTTTTTAAAAAAAGTGAATTTTTATATAGTCTGCCAACCAACACAAAGGGTGCAGTGCAACTGCTGAGCACGCCTAGTGGCAGTTCTGTATGACTAGACAGTGTAGTTCATTGGTACACTGTTCTCTTATGACTAGATAGTGTAGTTCATTGGTACACTGTTCTCTTATGACTAGATAGTGTAGTTCATTGGTACATTGTTCTCTTATGACTAGATAGTGTAGTTCATTGGTACACTGTTCTCTTATGACTAGATAGTGTAGTTCATTGGTACATTGTTCTCTTATGACTAGATAGTGTAGTTCATTGGTACACTGTTCTCTTATGACTAGATAGTGTAGTTCATTGGTACACTGTTCTCTTATGACTAGACAGTGCTTGTCCTACTGCAGTCCATGATTTGAATCTCTTGTGATTTTTCTTTCCCTCACGTCTAAAAGTGCTTTGTCCACAGTTGTTTCGAGGTCTAATCCTACAAAACAGTTCTGTTACTTTAAAGAGGGCAGAATGTTGGTAGGGGAAGATCCCAGGCCTGGAGACCTTCTGTGTCAGCATACAGCCACCATGTTGAGAGAATTCATGGAGATCATTGTTTAAGTATCCGTGGAGTTGCTGATGAAGCAGGCATCAGTATAGGATCTTACAATCAAATTTTGACTGAAAAACTTCAAGTGCATTGCGTCTGTGCAAAATTCTTGTGGCATTTGACGATGAGAAAGAGAAGTTGAAATCGGTAAAGAACTGCTTTGCTGTTAAGTATGGTTGTGGAAACTTATGAACATCATAATAGAACATGAGATGTGGGTTTATAGCAGTGTATAAAACAGGAATAAGTAGGAGCAGCTTTATTACTTAACGGTTACAAAGTTGTGACGTTTCGGCGTGAGCCTTAATCATACAAAAACATACAGGACGAAGAAGTAGAGAGAGGAGATAAAGTATGGATTCACATGAATGCTATTTAAAATAATTTTTAAAAAAATAATAATAAATAAATAAATAATAAATAACGTAAACAAATAAATAAATAAATAAAAATAAAAAAAAATTTTGTGTAGCTTGTCCGGCGGTGTGTGTCAGGAATGGATTTAGTAGAACGTGGATACTTTAAATAGGGACCTGTGACATGTGGTCGGTGGGTTGTAACTGGGGGTGGTGGATGGGGAACCGGGGAAGGGAGAGAGAGTGTGTGATGCAATATTGACCTAGCTAGGAGAAGTTGAAACAGATGATTGGGGAAGAGGGGTTGCAGAGTGATGCTGTGAGGAAGTTTGAAAAGTAAGAAGGGGTGAACTTTGTGGAAGGGTACTGTAATGATTGAAGAGAATGTTACGTGTAACTAAACAGCGAGTTTAACCCATGTGGTTCCAGCGTCCCATAATTTTGAATGCAGCAGTTCTCAAGTGCCAGGCGGCTTGTGTCATCTGCGTGACATTGTTTGATGGCTGTAACCAGAAAGTCAGATTTGCCTCTGTGGTTGGGGCCATTGAAATGATTTGGGACTGGTTTCGAAGCATGCTGGGCGATGTCGTACAGATGTTTTTGCATGCGGTCCCCTAATCTGAGGCCAGTCTCACCAATATATGTTATCCTGCATCTTTTGCAAACGATGACATATATCACATTACGGGACTCGCATGTGAATCCCTCATGAAAGGTGAGGATAGTTTTGGGAAAGGTGATTGTTTTCGTTTCCCAGACTACAGGGCAGGTAACGCTATCCTCACCCTGTTGCTGTGACAGAACATATGGGAAGGACTGTTGCTGTGACAGAACATATAGGAAGGACTGTTGCTGTGACAGAACATATGGGAAGGACTGTTGCTGTGACAGAACATATGGGAAGGACTGTTGCTATGACAGAACATATGGGAAGGACTGTTGCTATGACAGAACATATGGGAGGGGATGTTGCTGTGACAGAACATATGGGAAGGACTGTTGCTGTGACAGAACATATGGGAAGGACTGTTGCTGTGACAGAACATATGGGAAGGACTGTTGCTGTGACAGAACATATGGGAGGGGATGTTGCTGTGACAGAACATATGGGATGGGATGTTGCTGTGATAGAACATATGGGAGGGGATGTTGCTGTGACAGAACATATGGGAGGGGATGTTGCTGTGATAGAACATATGGGAGGGGATGTTGCTGTGACAGAACATGTGGGATTGGATGTTGCTGTGATAGAACATATGAGAGGGGATGTTGCTGTAACAGAACATATGGGATGGGATGTTGCTGTGATAGAACATATGGTAGGGGATGTTGCTGTGATAGAACATATGGGAGGGGATGTTGGTGTGATAGAACATATGGGATAGGATGTTGCTGTGACAGAACATATGGGATGGGATGTTGCTGTGACAGAACATATGGGATGGGATGTTGCTGTGACAGAACATATGGGAAGGACTGTTGCTGTGACAGAACATATGGGAAGGACTGTTGCTGTGATAGAACATATGGGAGAGGATGTTGCTGTGACAGGTATTAACTCTTAAAAACCAAGAGACTGATGGCATTGTTCTCAGCTCAGTGTCCTGGAAAGATCATGCCATTGTTGGTGTACATTTCAGCAGAATTTTTTGTTTATTAAGCTCTAAAGACTTTTGTATTAAGGGGAAGTCATTCTGGTAATATTTCTAACATGTCACTCCAATGTGGGCACTTTGATTTCTTTTCTTTGTGATGTTTTTGTCTCAAAAATTTGTGCAGAAAGTTGACAGGATCAGCTGATTGTTTATTTTGTAAGCAAACTGCCAACAATGTCAGATAATCTGAACTGATTTATTTAAAAAAAAAAAAAAGCTAGGGAACTAGCCACAGGAGAAATGCCAGGCATTAACTCCTCAATAAAGATTTGTTGCTGTGTCAGGCATTAACTCCTCAATAGAGATTTGTTGCTATGTCAGGCATTAACTCCTCAATAGAGATTTGTTGCTATGTCAGGCATTAACTCTTCAATAAAGATTTGTTGCTATGTCAGGCATTAACTCCTCATTAGAGATTTGTTGCTATGTCCGGCATTAACTCTTCAATAAAGATTTGTTGCTATGTCAGGTATTAACTCCTCAATAGAGATTGTTGCTATGTCAGCCATTAACTCTTCAATGAAGATTTGTTGCTATGTCAGGCATTAACTTCTCAATAGAGATTTGTTGCTATGTCGGGCATTAACTCCTCAATAGAGATTGTTGCTGTGACAGGTATTAACTCTTAAAAACCAAGAGACTGATGGCATTGTTCTCAGCTCAGTGTCCTGGAAAGATCATGCCATTGGTGGTGTACATTTCAGCAGAATTTTTTGTTTATTAAGCTCTAAAGACTTTTGTATTAAGGGGAAGTCATTCTGGTAATATTTCTAACATGTCACTCCAATGTGGGCACTTTGATTTCTTTTCTTTGTGATGTTTTTGTCTCAAAAATTTGTGCAGAAAGTTGACAGGATCAACTGATTGTTTATTTTGTAAGCAAACTGCCAACAATGTCAGATAATCTGAACTGATTTATTAAAAAAAAAAAAAAGCTAGGGAACTAGCCACAGGAGAAATGCCAGGCATTAACTCCTCAATAAAGATTTGTTGCTGTGTCAGGCATTAACTCCTCAATAGAGATTTGTTGCTATGTCAGGCATTAACTCCTCAATAGAGATTTGTTGCTATGTCAGGCATTAACTCTTCAATAAAGATTTGTTGCTATGTCAGGCATTAACTCCTCATTAGAGATTTGTTGCTATGTCCGGCATTAACTCTTCAATAAAGATTTGTTGCTATGTCAGGTATTAACTCCTCAATAGAGATTTGTTGCTATGTCAGCCATTAACTCTTCAATGAAGATTTGTTGCTATGTCAGGCATTAACTTCTCAATAGAGATTTGTTGCTATGTCGGGCATTAACTCCTCAATAGAGATTTGTTGCTATGTCGGGCATTAACTCCTCGTTTTATGTGACTTGTTTCAGGCACCAACCAGGAATTTGATTGAAGAAGGTGCTATCCCTGCATTTTATACCAACAAACTACATAAACAACAGTTCAGTGCTCCAGTCTTGATGTTAAATATCCTTTTATTAGTTGATATACAGAATGTTTCTTGTCTTACATTGTACTTGATGTAGTGTTTTGTGTTTACTGTTACACTCATGTTGCTTTGTAGCAGATGTAGTGTTTCTTGTTTAATTTGTGGCTAATATGATATTTTGTTTTTACTAAACTTGGCAGACAACTATGCGAGCCCTATATTTTGTTTTTACTAAACTTGGCAGACAACTATGCGAGCCCTATATGACGTTTAATGGCATGGGAAGGATGTAAGAAGATTACCTTGTGTTACTGTATAGCTAATGTAGTGTATCATGTTAATTGTTACGTCTCATGTTATTATTAAAATGTGCCATGCTGGATGGCATTGCAGTCATGCTTCTCCATCTTGTGTGGCCCTTGGTGTTTTCATTCATTTCAGACATTTTTTTTTCATACCACTTGTTCAGTGCATTGAGATATTTTTCCCTTGGCCTTCCTCTTTTCATTTTTTCTTTGAATTTTTCAGTCAATATTGAGTTCCACAACTTCTGTCTTCTCATGACATGTCCAATTTCTCCATCTTCATATTCCTCATGACATGTCCAATTTCTCCATCTTCATATTTCTCATGACATGTCCAATTTCTCCTTCTGTCTTCACATGACATGTCCAGTTTCTCTAACTTCTGTCTTCACATGACATGTCCAATTTCTCTTAACTTCTTTCTTCTCGTGACATGTCCAGTTTCTCCAGCTTGTCTTCTCATGACATGATCAAGAAGTTTAGCTGTCTTTTTATTATAATCTTAACTAGGTTTTGTTGTTCTTAAACTTGTGTGAGGACATCTTCATTTGTTTTTCTGTCTGCACAGGGTATTTGTTGCATTTCTCCGAAACTAGTTTCTTGTGCTTTCAAATTCTTTGTCACCTTTTTGTTAATAGTTCAGATTTCACAGCATTACAGCAATATTGGCTGTAGACAGGAAACTCTCTCTTGTAGAGAGCAAAACAACAGCACAAATCATCAGAGAAATACCCCTTTTAAACTTCTGGTGCTCTGGGGGGGGGGAGTGGGCTGGGCCCCTCTTAGTCATGACTTCCAGAGGTCTGTGAGTTGTTGGCTATAACAGCTTCACGAGGCTGAAGACACTGTTTGAATTTTCAGGGAGTTGTTGGCTATAACAGCTTCACAAGGCTGAAGACACTGTTTGAATTTTCAGGGAGTTGTTGGCTATAACAGCTTCACAAGACTGAAGACTGAATTTTCAGGGAGTTGTTGGCTATAACAGCTTCACAAGACTGAAGACCTGAATTTTCAGGGAGTTGTTGGCTAAAACAGCTTCACAAGGCTGAAGACTTTCGAATTTTCAGGGAGTTGTTGGTTATAACGGCTTCACAAGGCTGAAGACACTGTTTGAATTTTCGGGGAGTTGTTGGTTATAACAGCTTCATGAGGCTGAAGACACTGTTCGAATTTTCAGGGATTGGTTGGTTATAATGGCTTCATGAGGCTGAAGATACTGTTTGAATTTTCAGGGAGTTGTTGGTTATAATGGCTTCACGAGGCTGAAGACAGTGTTTGAATTTTCACGTCTGTTAACATGTCAACATTCCTAGCTGTTTGTTCAGTGAATTTAGATAAGCTTTCTTATATTACTGTAACCACGTCTTTGACCACACTTCGCGTATGTCACCCTTGCTTGTACAGCACATCATACTTGATGATTTGTATGACACACCCTGAGGAAAGTGAAAATGTAAACCATTCTTGCTGCCCATTGATGCAGTACAGGATGTTATCGTCCATTATATTACCTTGATTATTGTTACTGTGTTGTACAGGGTCATCACGAATTTATAACAGTCTTCCTGGGTCAATGTTCCATTGTTCTCCACATTTGTGTCATATGTGCACAATGATTTCTCTGCTGTTTCTGTGAGCCTTTTCAATATGCATATTCTTGCTTGTCCTTTTATGCCCAGTTGTTTACACATATTGTATGCTGATGTTACCACAAGTCCTCTTTCCCCCCCCCCCCCATCAGCAGCAGTTACTTAGGTTATATAGCACTCTGATGCTGTTTTGTTTACTTTTCTTAACATCGTTTTTTTTATCTGTCATAAAAGCTGCTTTTGCCTTACCTGTTATGATTTTATTTCATGTTGCCATTATCTGTTGTTGTTGTTCTGTGGTAACTGAGTTCAGTTGTTTTGTTCACAAATTTCTGTAGACTGGTTCCACTTTCTGCTGTTAGAACATCCGCACATCTCAGGCTGCTGATATCCTATAGTATGTTTCTGTGTATGATTAATAATGAGGCCTATAGGATGTTTCAGTGTATGATTAATGATGTGCCCTATAGCATGTTTCTGTGTATAATTAATGATGAGTCCTTTAGCATGTTGCTGTGTATGATATGATTAATTTATTTAATTTTATTTAATGAGCACCACTGTATCCTAGCTTTTTCAGGGTTTATCACAGCATTGTTATCCTCACACCAGCCTGTTATCCTCACACCAGCCTGTTATCCTCACACCAGCTTGTTATCCTCACACCAGCTTGTTATCCTCACACCAGCCTGTTATCTGATCCACCCTGCTCTGTACCCTTGTGGCTAGCTCCACCTCCCATGCTCATATGTTAATATATCATCAGCATGAGTCAGCACTCACCTACAACATTCCCAACTAACAGCACAATGCCAGTAGAATATACAGGAGACAAGGGAGACCTCTGAGGCAGCTCTGTTGCAGTGGTTTTGGGCCCTGAGATCCATGATCTCTATCTCAAGGCAACTGATTGCTTTAACAGCATTGAAGCTATCCATCAAACTAGTCTTATATTTACTCCAAACTCTGTCAGAAGTGTCAACAGCATTGTATAATCCACTCTGTTGTAAGCATCCTCAAGATCAAGTGGCAATGTTTCTCATTGTTTTATGGTGTCTTCTTTTTTTTCTGGAATCCCTCATATCTCTTCCTGGATGATAACTTCCTCATGTATTCAGTAGTAGCCTGCTGGTCTCTAGAGAGCCTGATAGTTTTCTGACTATAATCCTCTCAGTCACGTTGCCGCATATGTTTTGTAATGTTATTATTGGATAACCATTCAGTTTTATATTGTCTTTACCTATTTTTGGCAAGGGAATCAAGTAACTCTGCAGCCATTCCTTGGGTATCATGCCAGTCTTCAACCACAGGTTGTAATCTTCTGTCATCTGCTTTACTACCTTGTCACCAGCTTCTTTGAGATGTCCATATCAGATGCCATATTGACCAGGTGCACTATTTTTGGCAGATTTAATTGTCTGTCTTACCTCCTCCCAATTCTATGTGGCTTTCTAGGGCTTCTGTTTCTACAAAGGTTGATATTGTGTTTCTTGCCATTGTAATACAAAGATTGATATTGTGTTTCTTGCCATTGTAATACAAAGGTTGATATTGTGTTTCTTGCCATTGTAATACAAAGGTTGATATTGTGTTTCTTGCCATTGTAATACAAAGGTTGATATTGTGTTTCTTGCCATTGTAATACAAAGGTTGATATTGTGTTTCTTGCCATTGTAATACAAAGGTTGATATTGTGTTTCTTGCTGTTATACTACAAAGGTTGATATTGTGTTTCTTGCTGTTATACTACAAAGGTTGATATTGTGTTTCTTGCTGTTATACTACAAAGGTTAATATTGTGTTTCTTGCTGTTATACTACAAAGGTTAATATTGTGTTTCTTGCTGTTATACTACAAAGGTTGATATTGTGTTTCTTGCTGTTATACTACAAAGGTTGATATTGTGTTTCTTGCTGTTATACTACAAAGGTTAATATTGTGTTTCTTGCTGTTATACTACAAAGGTTAATATTGTGTTTCTTGCTGTTATACTACAAAGGTTAATATTGTGTTTCTTGCCATTGTAATACAAAGGTTGATATTGTGTTTCTTGCTGTTATACTACAAAGGTTGATATTGTGTTTCTTGCCATTGTAATACAAAGGTTGATATTGTGTTTCTTGCCATTGTAATACAAAGGTTGATATTGTGTTTCTTGCCATTGTAATATCTTAATATCTTAAAAAATATCTTGGAGCAGTAATAACTTCAGATGGGAAATGCAGAACAGAAATTAGGAACAGAACAGGCCAAGCAAAGACTGCATTTCAGAGAATGAGAAACATATTGACCAACACATCCTTATCAATGAATGTTAGAAAACGAGTCCTAAAATGCTATATTGAACCTATCTTGTTATATGGAAGTGAATCATGGACAATAGGCAAGTCTGCACAAAAATCATTGGAAGCAGCAGAAATGTGGTTTATTAGAAGAATGTTGCGAATCCCCTGGACAGCAAAAATAACTAATGAAGAATGTAGGAGAAGAGCTGGAGAGACAAAAAACCTTGTCAAAAAGATAAGAGAGAGACAATGTACTTTCATAGGACATGCAATGAGAAGAGGGGGCATTGAAAATATTATAACAACAGGAAAAATAGAAGGAAGAAGATCAAGAGGAAGACCAAGAGAAATGATACTGGACAGTCTGACGGGATGGTGAGAGAGGAGATCACCAACTGAGCTGATGGCCTGCATGAAGGATCGCGTACTCTGGAGAAGCATAATAGCCAACGCCAGTCGGCACGGCACATGATGATGATGATGATGCCATTGTAATACAAAGGTTGATATTGTGTTTCTTGCTGTTATACTACAAAGGTTAATATTGTGTTTCTCATCATTATATACTTTTCAAGATTACCCTGATGTGATTGTTTGACGTATCATTGGAAAAAGGCTCTCCCTTTCAGCTCATCACATCTCAGTACATTACCTTCCTCATCGGTTGTGTTGTGATCTCAGTACATTACCTTCCTCATCGGTTGTGTTGTAATTCTTTTGTACTCCAGGCTTGTTGTTCATCTTCCTCTGCACTTGCCAGAACTTATGCAGAGACTTCTCAGCTTGTATCATCTTATTCCATTCCCGCACCTTTGACTCCATAGCAAGAGATTTGAATGCATTTGTTGCCTCCCACATTTCCTCCTCTGCTTCATTAAGTTCTTCAGCTGTTACATGGTGATGTCCTAGATCTCTGCCATCTTTGTGTCGGGCCTTGCTTGATCAGCCAGGCGTTTTCTATTTGTTCTGTCCACCAAAGTGGTTGACTCAATTCCCTGTTCTCTTCTTTCCTGTCCCACGTTTTCATTCTAATCTTTCCTGGAGCTTGCTCATCTGGGAGCTCATATTTAAATGCGTGTCTTGTCTTTTTGTAATTACCTTTCCCAGTTTTATTAATTCTCACAGTGCAGGGCAGATGGTTCATAAAATTGGGAAATGTTACCAAAAATTGTGAAGTGTTGAGTACAAGATATTAAAAGAATACATGTCATGCAGTATCTAGGGATCAGATTTGATCGATCCTTGTTCTTTCCACATTTGGACAATATAATACAAAGGGTCAGGAAAGTGTTGGGAGCAGTTAGGTTATGGCTACAGCAAACTTTCCACAGAGCACTCTGTTCTTGCTGATGCAGGCACTGGTGATGTCACCCCTGGAGAGTGGTCTAGGCTTACTCACCCTGTCACATGCACAACTGAACAGACTAGAGCCATACAGAACAAGGCAGGGAGAGTGGTCTTGTGTTGCAGCCATGAGCTTTCTGCTTGATAAGCTGAGTGTGAGGTCAAAACACAAGAATGCTCAGATCACCTCACTGTTGCTGGCATGAAGGACATCCTCTCCATAAGGAGCTTGGGTTGATAGAGGGCAGACACATCAAAGGAAGCAGATCCTGGATGGCTGAGTCTGAGGATACAATAATGTCAGTGGGCGATCTAGATGAGGTGCCTAAAAGTGATGATTGGTTATTGGTCCAGGACCGACCTCAGCTAACAAAGGTTATTGTACAGAAGAGCCATGGATGTAGAGACTTTGGGTTCAAGATCTCATCCAGCATCACTGTGGGTCTTCCGACACAGTAATATATAAATATGGCTCATTGCCTCGGAACAGCAAAAGTGGATGGGGTTTTGTTGTCTGCCATAATGAAAAAGTAGTGGCACAGGGTTTGGGAGACTTTGAAGTCAGCGCATCAAGCGTGAGGCTGTGTCAGTGGAATGTCTAGTTGCTCATGCTGTGGTTCATGGCGTCAGTGTGACAGATTCACAGACTATGCTTCGTAACATTGAGAAAAAATTGCTTGGAAAAGAATGGGTTATCTCTTAAGCCAATCAACTTTGAGGAGCTTTGTTGTCCAGGGCTTGCGGGAGTACATGGCACTAAAGTGGCAGACAGGCTTGCTGGACAGACTAAAATAAATGACGGGCAGAGAGTGGACAAGGGTGACATTGCTAACACTGTATTGGACAGACTGCAGGAAAATGAAGAGCGGGAATGGAAGAACAGTGTAATTGTGAAGCGATTGCTGGAGCTAGAACAAATAAGGGTGCTGGTGGGAAATCCGAGCTGTGTGGCAGAAAATGCATCGTAAAGAACCAACTTTAAATGGGAACTATTAACAAACATACTCTTGGATGAATGGTGCGGCTTGTGGGGTTGTCTTGAATGCAGTGACTCCAGAGTCTAATTTTGAATCTTTGAACCTTTTGATGTGATTAATTATGAGACCTGTAAGTAAGTTTCTGTATGATTAATGAGACCTATAGCAAGTTTCTGTGTATGGTTAATAACGAGGCCTATAGTAAGTTTCTGTGTATGATCAATGATGAGACCTATAGCAAATTTCTGTGTATGATCAATGATGAGACCTATAGTAAATTTCTGTGTATGATCAATGATGAGACCTATAGCAAATTTCTGTATGTGATTAGTGGTGAATTATGTGGCATAAATCATCAACCATGGCTTGTAATTCTTTCACATGTCCTATGCTTTAGAGTACTCCTTGTAATGTTTTCATCATGTGCTTTAAACTCATCAAACAATTCTGTGACTTTAACTCATCAAACATTGCTTTGAACTGCATGACCTTAACTCATCAAACATTTCTTTGAACTGCGTGACCTTACTCATTAAATATTACTTTGAACTATGTGACCTTAACTTATCAAACATGCATTTGAACTGTTTGCTTTTCATTTGGCCTACGCTTTAGTCAACCCAGTCTGGCAGTGTAGAAATGTTGGATGGGGAGATCTGTATGACTTTATCTATCCAGCGATTGTTGACAGCCTGTTAGTATACTTTCTGCCATGTGACAAGAGCACACTACCAAGTGTTCCTTATGCCAGTGGCCATGTTATTAGATCACCCCTCACATCTGCCAGCCCAGGGTATGTACAATAGAGAGATCTTTTATCATTGTTTTACTAGCTCAGGCTATGTATTGTAGAGAGATAGTTTCTCATTGTTTTACTAGCTGAGGGTATGTACAGTAGAGAGATAGTATCTCATTGTTTTTACAGTTGAGGGTATGTACAATAGAGAGATAGTATCTCATTGTTTTTACAGTTGAGGGTATGTACAATAGAGAGATAGTATCTCATTGTTTTTACAGTTGAGGGTATGTACAATAGAGAGAGAGTATCTCATTGTTTTTACAGTTGAGGGTATGTACAGTAGAGAGATAGTATCTCATTGTTTTTACAGTTGAGGGTATGTACAGTAGAGAGATAGTATCTCATTGTTTTTACAGTTGAGGGTATGTACAATAGAGAGATAGTATCTCATTGTTTTTACAGTTGAGGGTATGTACAATAGAGAGATAGTTTATCATTGTTTTACCAACCAAGAGTATGTACAGTAGAGATAGTTTCTGATTGTTTTACCAGCCCTGGTATGTATAGTAGAGAAAGTTTCTCATTGTTTTAAGAGCTCAGGATATGTACAATAGAGAAAGTTTCTTCTTGTTTTACCAACTCAGGTTATGTACAGTAGAGAAAGTTTCTGATTGTTTTGCCAGCTCAGGATATGTACAGTAGAGAAAGTTTCTGATTGTTTTACCAGCTCAGGATATGTACAGTAGAGAAAGTTTCTGATTGTTTTACCAGCTCAGGATATGTACAGTAGAGAAAGTTTCTGATTGTTTTACCAGCTCAGGATATGTACAGTAGAGAAAGTTTCTGATTGTTTTACCAGCTCAGGATATGTACAGTAGAGAAAGTTTCTATGTATAAACTAAGAAAAAAGTAGGAACAGCTTTATTACTTAAAAAGTACACAGTTGTGACATCTCGGCGTGAGCCTTAAAAACACACAGGACAAAGAACTAGAGAGAGTAGTAAATATAAATTGACACCAGCCTTTCATTGAAAGACAACAAAAATGTGACAAACTTTCTCATATTTTTGAGAAACATTTCTTTAAGATGCAGCAGCTTGATAGGGTGGAGGACTCGATTTAAACTGTGGAAGATAGATCAGATGAGACGGATAGAACTGTGCCAGCTTCTTCTTCTTCTTCTTGTAGATCAGATGAGACGGATAGAACTGTGCCAGCTTCTTCTTCTTCTTCTTGTAGATCAGATGAGACGGATAGAACTGTGCCAGCTTCTTCTTCTTGTAGATCAGATGAGACGGATAGAACTGTGCCAGCTTCTTCTTCTTCTTGTAGATCAGATGAGACGGATAGAACTGTGCCAGCTTCTTCTTCTTCTTCTTCTTCTTGTAGATCAGATGAGACGGATAGAACTGTGCCAGCTTCTTCTTCTTCTTCTTGTAACCTTCCCGTGCTGTTAAATGTCACATAGGACTCACAAGTTAGTTTGCCAGGTTTTCTGTTTTCAGCAAGCTTTTCAACCTCATCAAGGGATTTTGTGCATACTGGCCTCACTTACCAATGTCCTCTTTAGAGTTTCACATGGCTGACCTCTTTTTTTTTTTGTTTTTTTTTGTTTGTTCCACTTGATAGCTTGATTTGGGATTTTCTGTTTCTTCTCATCATATGTCCATCTCCTTTTTTCTGATCACCGATGAGACTGGTTGTTATTCAATCATCCGCCTTATCTCTGCATTGTTCTTGAATTCGTTCCGCATTATTCAGAGTATTTTCCTTAGGCATTTGTTTTCAAAAAAGTCTAATTTCTTGTTTATTTCTTTAGTTGTTTTCCAGCTTTCACATGCATAAATGAGGATGGATATTACATTTGAATTGAGTAGTCTTAACTTGGTTTTTGTGCTTATAACTTTTGAATGCCATATGTTCTCAAGATTCCTGAAGGTTACTGCTGCTTTTGCAATTCTAATTCTAACTTCCTTTCTGGTGTAACCATCCTGGTCTATGTAGCTGCCAAAGTATGCAAATTGGGTGACTTCTTCAACAGCTGTCCCTTCTATATATATTTTTGCTTTTTGATTAATGAGAAGTTTCATTATTTTTGTTTTTTTTCCTTGTTAATTTCAAGTACTGTTTTGCTAGCCAGTGAAGACGGGGGGGGGGGGGGGGGGGGGGGCTCTAGGAAGGCTTGAAGAAGTGGTATGAGCTTTTACAATAAAGAAATGAATTCATGAAAGGAAGAAAGACAAGTAAACTCGGGGCAAAATCTTCATTCTTCTCACGTGTTTGTGTCAAACTTGCTATTACTAACTTACTGCTTCCATTAACCATTTTTTTTTTTTTTTTAAATAACATTGCCGTTGTACAGCAAAAGAACACATTTACTATGGCCAGTCTTTGACAGAGAGTGAGCTGTCAGACCACAGCTATATTTAGTTTGGCCTGCTGTTGAATTTGCTGTTCCAGCTGCCTCCCTTTTTCTATATACGCATTGTGCCACCACATTCTAGGAACATTTAATGCTTCCAAAAATTCTTTAATTGTATCAAGAATGTCCTCAGCCATGAGGAAATTCATGTCTAAAAGTAAGACTGTGTAGAAGAGAGAGAGTCAGATTCAGTCAACGTCAGTGAGTGTTCAGATGGACTTTAGACTTTCGTGGATTATTCAGAATGATCATGTCTTTTATTCAATTTCTTTTAATAAAAGCATTTGGTTATTGGTGAGTAAAATGATTTTCTTGATCTTGTGGTGAGTTTTTAGCATTACGTTGTGATAAAGCCTCAGGATGGATTGCTGACTGAATCTTAAATGTAGAACTATTGATGATGCTGAGAAGGATGCAACCATATTTAAACAAAATGAAGCTACTTCCAGTGGCAGCATTATACAAGGAGCATCTGTTTATGGGCTTCACATGTACAGACCCAGAAGACAAGCATCTGCCACAGTGTGTGTGTCACTTTATGATGTATTGTCCAACAGGGCCATGAAAATTGTTAGAAATCTTGATACTAAATGTAAAAAAAAAGAAACAATCATTTGTTTCTAAAGTAAAGAAGCAGGAGCTTTGGGAAAGCAAGAAAATGGTAACAAAGACTGCAGCAACTTGTAGCATTGACAACACAGTCAGGTCCTCATTTGAGGTTTCTTAGCAAATAGCAAAAACTGGAAAAAATCAAAGTTGATCAGTGAGAAAGCTGGCAAAGATCCTTCACTGATACCTTTGTCAAATGACACAGTTAAGAAGCTAATCAGTGCTTTGTCAGCCAGTATGAAGGAACAGTTATTAGAAAGGGTTTGCAATGAAAAAGCACAGGCGTAACAGAGACCTTGTTGTGTTGTGATATAAGCAGGAGAGAAATATTTTCCAAGACTTAACTGTTCATCTCATTGTTGGTACTAAAGCAGATTTCAGGAATTTATAACATCCCATGACATGAACTGATTAAACTACCTGGAAATTAGCACAGATGGAATATGAGCTATGTCTGGAAAACTTGCTGGACTTCTGGGACACATTAATCAAATCATACCTTTGGTGATCTGGTACCACTGGTGCATACACAGCTTGGAAGATATCATAAGAACCAAAACAGACTTTAAATGAGTCAGTCAGAATTGACAGTTTTATATAATAAAAAAGCAAATCAGTTGAAAATACAGTTTTAGTTGTACACAAGGAAGAAACCTACAGCTGCATATGCCATATACCACAGGCACAGCTGACTATGATTTTGTGTACTATACATTTCATATTCTTTGTGGTGGAAGGTTACTGGATAAAGAGAAAAACTTTTTTTTTTCTTCTGTCTACACTTGTGGGGGGGGGGGGGGGATGGCAGTAATAGCTGAGAGAAAAGAGAAGAGGGGAAGGAACATGAAGTGAAAAGTGAGCGGTAGTGGATATTCTGATACATGGGTTTTACTGGGATAAAAATATGATCCAAGGGTATCTTAGATAAAAACTTTGTGTAAGCGGTGTCTTAGATAAACAGACAGATGTTAAATTTGTGTGAGCCCTGCCTTAAATGAGCAGGTAAATGTTAAGTTTGTGTGAGCACTGTCTTAGATAAACAGGCAGATGTTATGTGTGCTTACCCACTGTATGTTAAATAAGCAGGTAGATAGTAGAATTTATGTAACTATGTCCCAGACAAATGACAAGATACAGAATTAGTGTAACAGTACGTGACATTTAAGAAGATATAAAGATGCCTGTTAGAGACAGACTGTTATCAGGACCAGCAAACCACAGTTAGTTGGCTGTATTGGATAGTGCTGTCAGAAAACACATAGTTGTCATTCCACTGTTTGAACAATATTTACACACAAAACAGCACTCATTTGTTATGACTTTTGTTGACTTGATATATGTTGAAATATCTTATTTGTTTCTTGTCTTTTATTGACCAGATAAAAAGAAAGGCCAAAGTGTTGTGATGTTTTTGTTCTCTTACCTCCCCAGACGACCCTATGGTGTTTCTGTTGGCCAGGGCTCACCTCCAAGTGGAAGTTTGGCTGTCTTAAACCGCAGTCTGTTCAAGTCTAGCTTTATTCAGGCACAGAAACAGCACCAGCAGAGTTTACCAGTTTTTGACCTGGCTGAAACAGAAATCTGGCGATCTGAGACCCTACTGCAGGTTCTGTTTACAGCTTTTTGTTTCAGACAAATTCCACCAACCAGCACTTGTCAGCAGACATTGTGCCAGGCACATAACACTTGTCATTATGCAGCACATGTCATCAGGTATCATACCAGGCACAGAACACTTGTCATTATGCAGCACATGTCATCAAGTATCATACCAGGCACAGAACACTTGTCATCAGACAACGCGTTGCCAGACATCAAACTGTACCAAACACAACACTTTACCAAATATTAGACATTACTAGACCCCATAACACATATCACCAGGCAGCATAAATTACTAGACACCACAATACATCAGCTAGCATTTTTTTTGTATCTCACCAAAGTTTGTTAGAATATTGTTTTTCATGGTGGAAGCATGTTCATTTTTTAAATGTATAAACTAGGAAAAACATAGGAACAGCTTTATTACTTAACGAGTACACAGTTGTGGACGTTTCGGCATGAGCCTTAATCATACGAGGGGAAGTCACTAAGTAACTCGCAAATGCCCGTTACAAAAAAACTAAATGCGACGGTAATTTGAAAACTTTAAATTTTTGAACCTGCATTATTCCCCTATTTCTCATCGTAATTGCTACCAACATTGATACATTTGTCCCATCATGTAATCAATGATGCAATACCCATACCCATTTTTTTTACTTCTGTTTCCACCTCAAGAATCTTCTCCCACCAAGGTGGTTTTTCAATGGACCAAACAGGTGAAAATCACTCGGAGCTAAGTCAGAACCATAGGGTGGATGTTCAAGAACTTCCCAACCCAACTGGGTAATTTTCTCTTGGGTTAACTGAGCCGTATGTGGTCTGGCATTGTCATGAAGGAGAAGCACACCTTTAGTCAGCAGATCAGGACGTTTTCTTCGAATTGCATCCCGTAGCATCCACAGAACTTCACAGTACGATACAGAATTCACACTGCCACCATACTTCTGGAACTTGGTTAACAACACTCCTTGATAATCCCAGAACACTGTCAGCATAACCTCCCCCGCAGAAGGCGTAATCTTGAATTTTTTTTGCACATGGCGATGACGGGTGTTTCCATTGCATTGAGGTATGTTTTGATTCGGGTTGGTATTGGTGCACCCAAGAGTCGTCTCCAGTAATAATCCTTTGGAGCATGTCTTCACCTTCATATGCATAATGACAGAGATACCGCAATGACAAACAAAATCAGTTCATTTTGTGTTCATCATTCAGATCTCTGGGTACCCAACATGAGCAAACGTTCCGAAAATTCAATTGCTCATGCATTATTCTGTAGGCTAAGACATGTGAACATCCGATTGCACTTGCTACACTGTCTATCATTACTCATCTATCAGCTCTGATAATCTCATTCACATGTTGCATAGTCACTTCTGTTGCAATCTGAACAGGATGGCCAAGTTGGACTTTGTCAGCAATTTCGGTGTGTCCCTGAGAAAGTTATTTTACCCAATTATAGACCGCTTTATATGATAAACACTTTTCAGCATAAAATGTAATCATTTCTTTATGAATGTCCTCAACTGAATGTCCTCTAGCCCACAGAAATTGCACTACACTTCTCTGTTCTTCTTTGGTACACACTAACAGTTGGGTAGCCGTTTTGTTATTGCTTTGTGCATGCACGTAACTCCCATCCCCCCCCTACATACAACTATTATAAAGTTGGATGATGGTACTATCTAAGGATATATTTAAATACTACCTGATAACTGCCACTGATAAAATATATCAATTTGCGAGTTACCTAGTGACTTCCCCTCATACAAAAACACACAAGACAAAGAAATAGAGAGAGGAGATAAAAGTATAAATTCACATGAATGCTATGTTTAAAAAAAAGGAAATAAAGTGAATAGAGTATTTGTCTGTAACTTGTAAGTGCTCTATTCATTTTATTTAATTTTTTAAACAAAAATCCTTACAAGTTACAGCTAAGTGCTCTATTCATTTGATTTTTTTTTTTTTTAACATAGCATTCATGTGAATTTATACTTTATTTCCTCTCTCTGTCCTGTGTGTTTTTGTATGATTAAAGCTTACTTCGAAATGTCACATCTGTGTACTTATTAAGTAATAAAGCTGTTTGTACTTTTTTTTCCTAGTTTATACATTTTGGTATCACAGCTTTACCACGGTGGCTCCGTGTATAGTTATATACTTATACGCTAATTATTGTTCATTTTTTAAATACAGTGCAGTAATATATGAAGATTGAATGCATAAAAGAGACTGGATTACGTTTGAGAGATCAGTTACACAAACAGTCAAATGACATCTTCAGCAAATGTCTCTATATACAGTCAGTGAAAGCTCAAAAGAAAGCATACTTTCTTCCAGACTCACCTGTCTGTTCTTCTTCTTCCAGTGATCAGATTTACAAAGCACAGAAAAACACATAAAGTTTTCCAGGCCGGTAGTCTAGCCAGGGCAGACTTAATTCTCAGTGTTTGAGCTTTCTTTCTTACGCCGTCACATATTTTACCAAAAGCTCTTGGCATTCACTAACAGTGGGGAAGAATAATGAATCCACAGTTGAGCTTATGGAGATGAGCATAGCCACCCCACTTAACATGAGTATCCATGCCTGTACAAAGATGGGATGTAGATGTTCATTACTGCTTGACAGTCAGCTGTGCTGGCTGTGGAGCATGTGCAATAAGCAGTGATAACTTAAATATACTGTTCAAACAAATAAACGCAACACTGCTGTAGTCGTAATAGACACCAAATTTCTAACTTGTATCGCAGTTTTATTTTATGGAATTGATATTTCAGTCTTGGCATGAAGAAATTTTAAAACTTTAACAGTGAAATGATGTTCATTAAATCTGGTTTGAACTTTTATTCTTTGCGGCTGAGGCCTCCGTTTCAGTAAGGTGTATGGCCTCCTCTGGCCTGTATCAGAGAACGACATCTTCTTGACATGGATCCGATTAGCCGTTGGATCTGTTGTTGTGGGATGCCTGCCCACTCTTCCTGTGGTGCAAGTGACAAATGTCGGAGATTGGTTGGTGCCACATCTCGCTGGTGGACTTGTCTGATGAGTTCATCCCATAAGTGTTCTGTTGGGTTCATGTCTGATGACATGGATGGCCACGGAATGGTCTTGACGTTGTTGTCAGTGAGGAACTGGGTGGTGAGTTGTGCCACATGAGATCGAGCGTTATCCTGCTGAAAAAATCAACCCTGGTGCAGCCAGAAGTGAAAGGACATGAGGATGAAGAATTTCAGCGACGTATCGTTGAGCATTCAGGCGTCCTTCAATTTGCACCAGGTCACTTCTTTCCATGAGGTTGATCGTCCCCTACACCAGTACACCTCCACCACCATGTAGAGGAGCCTCATCCACGCAGTTCTGTGCGTAGCACTCATGGACTCTGTGGTAAACTCTTCTCCGTCTATCATATCGCTGGAGCAGAAAAAATGATTCATCACTAAACCAAACCCTTCTCCAATCATTTACAACAGTCCATTGACAATGCTGGTTTGCCCGCTGCAGTCGTTTCTGGTGATGCCAGTCCGTAAGAACAGGACCTCTGTAGGGTCTTCTAGCCCAAAGACCAGGGCCGTGCAGCTGGTCCCTGACCATTTGATCTGTCATTCGATGAGCTACTGTCATTGACTGGACTGTTGATGACGCACATGCAAATCAGTTCTTGAGGTGACCCAGTTTTATGAAGCGGTCTTTAGCAGTAGTTGTGACTATGGGTCTTCCACTGTGTGGCCAGTCTGCAGCAGAGCCAGTTTATTGAAATCATCTCCAAAGCCGACTAATGGTGCTTCTAACCACATTAAATTGTCTGGCCACCACACTTTGTGACTCTCCAGTCTGTAAACATCCAATGATGATGAGTCATCGTTCTGTAGTGAGATGAGCTATACTTGGGCACTGAATTTTCAAATGAATTGATTTGAAGAGTGTTAATCTTTTATAGGCATTCAATAACATGGTCAGTGAGTTTTGTGTTCAGTAAGTCTCACGGGATTCTCGTGAACCTGTCATGAGTTATCGTCAAAAATGCTGTTTTGACTAGTGTTGCTTTTCTGTGCTCATGAATCATTTGCTGAGTACTATTCAGGTCAGCATGTGAAGTTGATGTCCAAGTGAATGTTTCAGGCAATTTGCCTTTGTCTGATCACCA
This sequence comes from Achatina immaculata, assembly GCA_009760885.1. NCBI lineage: Eukaryota > Metazoa > Mollusca > Gastropoda > Stylommatophora > Achatinidae > Lissachatina > Lissachatina immaculata. Next base: position 47,488,796 of record CM019693.1, on the reverse strand, counting down.
GACTTCAGTTTAAATCGCAACATCGTATTTGTTGCCTGTCTTTTTTTTTAACAGTATAGCTTAAATCCCTGAAGACTGGCAACGTGGTGCAGCCCAGACAAAAAAAACTTTTAACTAGATAGACTACATATTAATCAACAGACAGTTCCTGAATGCATTACTGACAACAAAAACCATGCCGGGAGCTGACTGCAATAGTGACCATGACCCACTCTGTGGAAAAATTATAACAAAGCTAAAGGAAGCATGCAGAAAAATGAGAAACATCAAACTGAATACAGAACTCCTTAAAAATGACCAAGAACTGCGAGAACAATACAGAGTTAATATAACAAATAGATACAATGCAATAGCAAAGATAAATAGTATAGATGAACAGTGGGCACTGTTAAGAGATTCTATTCATCAAACTGTTAAGGAGATAATACCACCAAAAATACAAGGCCCTAAAAATAAATGGATGACAGACGACATCTTAGGACTGATGGACAAAAGGAGGAGGAGTAAAAATGACCAAGAAAAATATGGCAAAATAAATAAAGAAATAAGACACAAATGCAGAGAAGCAAAGGAAGTATGGTTAAATGAACAGTGCAGACAAATAGAGGACTCACATAATAAAGACAGCAAAAACATGCACAAACAAATTAATGAACTCACAGGCAGGAAAACAAAATATACCACAGGATGCCTGAAATCGAAAGAAGGTAAAATGTTAATGGGAAAAGAAGACATTGTGGACAGGTGGACAGAGTACATCAGTGAGCTGTATGGAGGAGAAAGACCAGAATTAACACCAACACTGAAAACTGTGATGAACCACCAATACTTGAAGATGAAATCATAGATGCCATCAGAAAAGAAAAGCGACTGGGTCTGATAATATAACAATAGAAGAAATAGAGGCGCTAGAGGAGATATGAATAAAAATAATAACCAAGTTACTGAATGACATTTACAACAGTGGTTATATTCCCAGTGACCTGCTTAAATCCACGTTTATAGCACTACCAAAGAAACCAGGTGCAAAGGAATGTGATGACCACTGGACTATCAACCTCTCATGTCACACAACGAAGCTACTTCTGAGAATCATTATGAGAAGAACAAGGAAATGGAAATAGCAGATGAACAGTTTGGATTTGTTGAAGGAAAGGGAACACACAATGGCATTTATGCTTTACAAACACTAACAGAAAGAGCTTTAGATGTACAGAAAGATCTCTACTTATGCTTCATTGATTACACCAAGGCATTTGACAATGTGAAACATAATGAAATTATTAAAATGCTTGAAGACATCAGTATGGACTGCAAAGACCTGAGGATTGTAAAACATCTATACTGGCAACAAGAAGCAGCAATTCGAGTTGAAAATAGAACTGGAAAATATCAACCTATAAAACAAGGGGTGCGACGGGGATGTGTACTATCTCCAGACCTTTTTTCTCTGTACACCGAGAATAATCTAAGAACAATCATCTCAGAACCAGGCATAAAAATTGGAGGATACAATATTAACAACCTTCAGTATGCTGATGACACATTACTGATAGCTGAGAACCAACAAGACCTGCAAACTCTTGGATAAAGTCACTAAAGGAAGTAAACAGAAAGGCTTTACTTTAAGCACCAAAACTATGGAACTATTCTAAAGCAGGTGCAGAAATTCAGATGTCTTGGAGCAGCAATAACTTAGATGGGAAATGCAGAACAGAAATTAGGAACAGAATAGGCCAAGTAAAGACAGCATTTCAGAGAATGAGAAACGTATTATCAATGAATGTTAGAAAACGAGTCCTAAAATGCTATATTGAACCTATCTTGTTATATGGAAGTGAATCATGGACAATAGGCAGGTCTGCACAAAAAAAGAAAGCAGCAGAAATGTGGTTTATTAGAAGGAAGTTGCGAATTCCCTGGACAGCAAAAATAACTAATGAAGAATGTGTGAGAATAGCTGGAGAGACAAAAAAATCCTGTCAAAAACGTAAGAGAGACAATGTACTTTCACAGGACATACAATAATTAGAGAGGGGGCATTGAAAACATTATAACAACAGGAAAAATAGAGGAGAGAGGATCAAGAGGAAGACCAATAGAAATGATACGGGACAGTCTGACAGGATGGTGTGAGAGAAGATCACCAACTGAGGTGATGGCCTGCATGAGGGATCGTGTACTCTGGAGAAGCATAATAGACAACACCAGTTGGCACGGCACATGATGGTGATTTTGATAGCTTAAGTTATCACTTCTAACACTAGTCCTGTGTGACAGAGTAGCTAAGATACGTTTCAAGATTCTGTGTCACACAGGAGATGTCACTTCTAACACCAGCCCTGTGTGGCAGAGTAGATAAGATGTGTTTCAGTATTCGTGTCACATGGTAGATGTCACTTCTAAAACTAGTCCTGTGTGACAGAGTAGCTGGGATGTTTCAAAATTCTATGTCACACAGGAGATGCCACTTCTAACACTAGTACTGTGTGACAGATTATCTAAGATGTGTTTCAAGATTCTATATCACACAGGAGATGTCAATTCTATCACTAGTACTGTGTGACAGATTATCTAAGATGTGTTTCAAGATTCTATATCACACAGGAGATGTCACTTCTATCACTGGTCCTGTGTGACAGAGTAGCTGAGATATGTTTCAAAATTCTGTCACACAGGAGATATCACTTCTAACACTAGTCCTGTGTAACAGATCATCTAAGATGTGTTTCAAGATTCTATGTCACACAGGAGTAGGTGATTCAAGTCCAGAAACAGAAAAAAAAAAACAACTTACCGAGCCCTGGAAGTCATGGCCCAGAGCATGTCAGTTATCGGGCCAAAACACTTGTCTGAAAGTGGGTCCTTAATCTGATGACATAGGGAATTGTCTGCAGTAAAGCATTTTCTGCATTTTGTATAGTCTACCTGTACTACAACAATGCTGAATCAATCGTTTGTGTTGGATACAGATGTTTATATCCCGGATAAAACTAAATGCTGGTTACATTTGTGGATACAATTGTTTGTGTGCTGGATACAATTAATTATATGCTGAATTCAGTTGTATACGTGATGGATACAATGTTTGTGTGCTGGATACAGTCATAAGTTACTATAAGCTGTATTATGTGCTGAATATGCAGGCTACTTCTTATTCTTCTTTGTTCACTTCTACTACCAAGATCGCCCTGTGATCCTACTGAATTTACTCCTGTGGTTCTCGCGATAGTCTCATTTAGGATGGAGGCTCAGAGCATCATGGGGCTTGGGCCTATATTCTCGGTGGGTCACAGAAGTGGCATTGCATGACACTGTGGTTTTCGTTGCACCAGTTTAGTCTAGAGTTGGACTTTCTCACTGGAAAACCTCGACGTGTTTAGGATATCAGTGCATCCCCGCTGGGTAAGAGGTGGTTGCCCATCCAGCCTAGGGTTGGACTTTCTTACCAGAAAACCTCAGCATGATTTGGATAAAATACATCCCCGTCTGGTGAGAGGTGGTTGCCTATCTAGACTGCACTGGTCCAGTGGCTCTGACTTCAGCATTTTGTAGTCGTGGCCGCTACCCTTCCTGGTGGTGAACAGGACAGAGCTTTTGTCAGGGAGGATGAATCCTCGCCACTAGTGAGTTTCACCCCTGGGTTAAGCCGGTTTAGGCGTATTATCCCAGTATGGGTGTATATAGGACATGACTGATCTAGAGCAGAGGTACCGTGTTATGCGTAGCCATCAAGTTTCACCTCTGAGTTATGAATGAATGAGTGAATCTTTATTTTTAAAGGGTAAAGAATTGGGCACGCATGCCCATCTTACATTCTGCCCTTTGTCACTCCATCTTTCATTCTTCCCACAGACTCAGTTTAATACAAGTATACAAATTACATTAGGAAAAAAACATAAAAAAAGAGTAAGATAAACTATCACATTCAAAGTAAAAGATAAGAAATTAAGTTAAGCCAGTTTAGGCATATTGCCCCAGTATGGGTGTATATAGGATGTGGTTGGCCTCTAGAGCAGAAGTGCCGTGGTATGAGTAGCCCTCACCGCGAGTCTACTTGCCATACTGATTAAACTTCACTTAATCATTTCCATCACCTTTTCCTTAGTGGTGCAGCACGGCAACCCTAATCGCATTTTTCTTCATTGGCCAGGAGGAATTTCACCCCACGCACAGCAGCTGAAGAATCTTGCCAGCAGAGTCTTAGTTTAACCCTGGGTTAAGCTGGTTTAGGCATTGAGCCAGTATGGGTGTATATAGATGTGGCCAGCTTTGAGAGCAGAGGTGCTGTGATATGAGTAGCCCTGATCATGAGGCTACTGGCCACTTCACTTAATCGTTTCCATCACCTTTTCCACGATGGCGCTGCGCAGCAACCCTAATCGCATTTTTCTTCATTGGCCAGGAGGAGTTTCATCTCACCCATGGCAGCTGAAGAATCTTGCCAGCAGCGAGCAGCTTCCCTTCTCGTAGCTGAGCTACCAACCAAGACTAATGAGTCTCATCTACCCGAAAGCATCTGGTTTTCATGCACCAGATGTTCGTCTTTCGCCCCTTCTCCTTTCAGTTTAAACAGTTCCACCACGAGAAGGCCAGGAGCTGGACTTGGACTGTCAGAGGCTATTTGAGATGCACACCTTCGAGACATTTAATAGGAATGGAGAGTGTATCCCTCACCCCACCTCTGGCCATAACAGTCCTTAGGACCTATGCAGGATACACTTATTCATGTGCTGGTTACTGCTACTTACTAATTACATTTGTTTATTTCCAGGATACAGCTATAAATTTGATATACTTATTTATGTGCTCACTACATTTGTTTAATTTGCTGGATACATTGTTTATATGCTAGATGCAACTATGTGCCGGATACAGTTGTTTATACGCTAGATACAACTATATGATGGATACAGTTGTTTTATATGCTAGATACAACTATATGCTGGATATAGTTGTTTTATATGCTTTTTTCTTACATACGTCCCATACCATTAAACATCACATATGGCTCGCATGGTAGTTCACCAAGTTTTCCTGTTTTTGGTGAGCTTTTCAGCCTCATCAAGGGATGTTATGCATACTAGTTTGGCCTCTCTTAACAATTTCCTCTTTAGAGTTTTCCCGTAGTTGACCTCTTTTTATTAGGTCTGTTGTGCTCCACTTGATAGCTTGTTTTGGGATTTTCTGACTGATCCTTCTCATCACTGACTGATATATGCCCATCTCCTTTTTCTGATCATCCATGAGACAGGTTGTTGTTCTTGAATTTGTTCCACTTTATGCAGAGTATTTTCCTGAGGCATTTGTTTTCAAAAGAGTCTAATTTCTTGTCTGTTTCTTTAGTTGTTTTCCAGCTTTTGCATGCATAAATGAGAGTGGATATCACATTTGAATTGAATAATTTTAGCTTGGTTTTTGTGCTTATAACCTTTGAGTACCATATGTTCTCAAGATTTTTGAACGTTGTTTATATGCTAGAAACAACTATATGCTAGATACAACTATAGTAGAAAAGCATGGATATCAGATAACACATGGAAATACATAACATGAAGGAAGAGCAGCCAAGTTAGCCATGTTTAATGTAAAGACAGATCTTGGAAAAGTTTTGGCAAAAGCAACATACAAAGAACTAGACAATAAAGTAAAAAGTTCAGCTAGAAGAGACAAAAGAGAATATATTGACAATATGGCAAAAGAAGCAGAAAATGCAGCAAAAACTGGAGACAACAAAACTCTATATAACATACAGAAGAAGCTAACAGGTGCTATATATCCAGAGAAAGACCAGTCTTTAGCAAAACAGGCAACCTATTAACATCAAGTAAAGACCAAAAGCAAAGATGGGCCGAACACTTCCAAGAAATACTTAATTGACCACACCCAAATGAATAAATAAATCTTGAAACTGATTTACCAGTCCCACAACTAAATGTCGACTTAGATGAAGTTACACTTAATGAAACTGAGACAGCAGTGAATCTAATGGCTAACAACAAAGCTGCAGGTGAAGATGAAGTAACAGTCGAGATGTTAAAAACTATTAACAGTGACAACATGAGCCAACTACAAAGAATGTTTGATAAAATTTGGAAAGAAGAAAAAGTCCCTTCCACATGGAAAAAGGGAATCATTGTTAAAATACCCAAAAAAGGCAACCTCAGTGACTGCAGTAACTGGAGGGATGTAACCTTACTATCAGTTGTGTCAAAGGTGTTTTGTAAAGTGATTCTGAAGAGAATTAAGGATGTAATGGATACTGCAGTGAGAGAAGAACAGGCAGGATTTTGAAAAGGGAGAAGCTGTCTCGACTAGATATTTATTCTAAAAATAATACTTGAAGAACACATTGAAAAACAGAAACCATTAATCCTGAACTTCATATACTTTAAAAAAGCATTTGATAGCATACACAGAGATTCATTGTGGAGAATTTTAAGACTATATGGAATACCGTCTTAAATTGTCAACATCATTAGAGATCTCTACAATGGATATGTTTGTGCAGCCAAGACAAAAGAAGGAATGAGCGAATGGTTTCAAATTGAAACAGGCGTGAAACAAGGATGTATATTATATCCATTGGTTTTTGGAATTGCCATAGACTTTATAATGAAAATATGCTGTACAGGTAAAACTGGCATTGATTGGGTACATGGGAGCCAAATAGAAGATCTTGATTTTGCTGATGACGTAACTCTTGTCAGAGACAATGTGAAATCAATGCAGAAAAAAAACAGATTCCCTGTCTTCTTTGGCTAGCAAAATAGGTCTTGAAATTAACAAAGACAAAACAAAAATAATGAAAGTTCTCATTAATCAAGAAGGAAAACTATACATAGAAAGAACAGTTGTTGATGAAGTAAACCAATTTGCATACCTTGGCAGCTACATATTGGAAGGATACGTAATGGGAAAAAGAAAAAGAGGAAGACCAAAATGAAAATGGCTGCAAGACTTGACGATCTGCAAATGGATGCCGCAGCAGCAGGCCATCTTGCTCACAACCGAGAGGCCTACAGGAGTGCTGTTTGGGAGACAAAGTTCCGCAAGGGACATGCAAATGATTGATTGATTGGCAGCTACATAGACCAGGATGGTGATGTCAGGAAGGAAGTTAGAATTAGAATTGCAAAAGCAACACTGTCCTTCAAAAATCTTGAGAACATATGGCATTCAAAAGTTATAAGCACAAAAACCAAGTTAAGATTATTTAATTCAAATGTAATATCCACCCGCATTTATGCATGTGAAAGCTGGAAATCAACTAAAGAAATTAGACTCTTTTGAAAACAAATGCCTAAGGAAAATACTTGGTATAAAGTGGAGCAAATTCAAGAACAACGCAGAGATAAGACAGATGAACAAGCAACATCCTGTCTCATAAGTGATCAGAAAAAGAAGATTGAAATATGTAAGCCATGTGATGAGAAGAAACAATCAGAGAATACCAAAACAAGCTGTCAATTGGAGCACAACAGGTAGAAGAAAAAGAGGTCGACCACGTGAAACTCTAAAGAGGACATTGTTAAGAGAAGCCAGTTTAGTGGGCATAACATCCCTTGATAAAGTTGAAAGACTCGCTGAGAACAGGAAAACTTTGCAAACTGCGAGCCCTATGTCTTCTTTTTCTTCTGCGTTCGAGGTTGTTGGTCACATCAGATCCTGATCCCTGTGGACGTGGCAAAGCCCGCAGTCCTCTCCAGATCCTGACAGGAGCCCCAAGCTTGTGTCCTCTGGTCATGTCTCACGCCTCAGCTCTGCATGGTCTGGGCAATCTTGAAGGATATGTTCTGGAGTCTGGACTCCACTGCCGCATGAACACTTGTCTGTGTGAGACATTTTAAGTCGATGTAGGTGGCTTATTAGTCTGCAGTGGCCTGTCCTTAGGCAGAAGAGGATGGTTTGCTGATGTCTTTGTAGTTGGTGTATTGGATCTGGTGTGAACCATATATGACGTTTAATGGCACGGGATGGATTTAAGATGTAAGATACAACTATATGCTTAATACAGCTATATGCAGAATACAGCTGAATGCTAGATACAGTTGTTTGTATGCTAGATACAATTGTTTGTATGCTAGATGCAACTGTATGCTGAATACATTTATGTGCTAGATACAGCCATATGCTGGATACAGTTGTTTATGCATATACAGGAAACTCTCTACCGTAGAGAGCGGAACAACAACACAACTCCTTCAGATCATCAGAGGAAGTACCCCCCCCCCCCCCCCAGACAAGTGTTTCAGCCCTTTAAACTCCTGACACTCTAAGGGGGGTGGGCCCCTCTTAGTCATGACTCCCAGAGGTCTTGTGAGTTGTTGCTTTTTTTTTTTTTTCGGTCCCGGGATTGAACCCATGATCTTCCAGTTGCCACTGCACTTTTTTTAAATGCGTCTTTAGCGTATATGCCAGATACAGCTATGTGCTGGATACATTTGTTTATATACCAGCTACAGCTGTATGTTTGATGCAGTTAAATATGATAAGAAATGTGTGATCACATTCCAACTTTTTCAGGTTCTTACAGAATTTTGGTTGAATCAGAACACGCTTAGTGGAGGTGACAAGATAAACACATTCTCCACCAGATTTCAAGTAAGTTGACTTGTAGTTTTGTGTGACTTACAGCAAGTTGCAAGTTGTACCCTTGTGTGACTTTAAAATTTGGTTGCAACATACTTTGTCTCAGTGTAGAATATGAGGAGGGCATGAACATACATGAAAACTTGGAGATTAGAGGGATAAACAACATTCCACAGACACAAGGTTTGTACACTGGTAGAGATTAAGTGCTTCACCAGAAATTTGTATTACAATTAAGTCTCCTGGCTGGCCTTGGACTATACACAAAGTTATCATTTAGCAGTTACTTACCTCTCATGTTACTTAAAGGGCTGGCCTTGGATTATACACAAAGTAATCAATTAGCAGTTACTTACATCATCATCATCATCAGGTGCCGTGCCGACTGGCGTTGGCTGTTATGCTTCTCCAGAGTACATGATCCTTCATGCAGGCCATCAGTTCAATTGGTGATCTCCTCTCTCACCATCCCATCAGACTGTCCAGTATCATTTCTCTTGGTCTTCCTCTTGATCTTCTTCCTTCTATTTTTCCTGTTGTTATAATATTTTCAATGCCCCCTCTTCTCATTGCATGTCCTATGAAAGTACATTGTCTCTCTCTTATCTTTTTGACAAGGTTTTTTTGTCTCTCCAGCTCTTCTCATACATTCTTCATGAGTTATTTTTGCTGTCCAGGGGATTCGCAACATTCTTCTAATAAACCACATTTCTGCTGCTTCCAATGATTTTTGTGCAGACTTACATGCTAGAAGTGATAGCCCCTCAAGTCACTTAAGTGGTAGTATCGGATCAGTTGAGACAATGTCAGAAAGTTATGCTTACAGAGCAGTAAATCTCTGTTGACATAGTGTGGCTTTAGTAGGTTGTATATGTATTTGGGCACTCAAAAAATATAAATAACTGTACAACACTTGAGAATATTCACAACACATAAATACACAGAAATAAAAAAACAAAAATATGTACTAAACAAAATCTTTTTTTTTCTTTATTCTATAAGTGGACAATGAATATGTGTACCATATATAGTACAGGCAGTGAATATTTACACTGTGTACAATATAAATGGTGAATATTTACATTATGTACAGTATAAATGGTGAATATTTACATTATGTACAGCATAGATGGAGAATATTTACCTTATGTACAGCATAAATTGTGAATATTTACACTGTACAGTATAAGTGGTGAATACTTACACAGTGTACTGTACAGATAATGAATATTTACACTATGTACAGTACATATGGTGAATATTTACACAATGTACAGTACAGATGATGCATATTTACACAATGTACAGTACAGATTATGAATATTTGCACAATGTACAGTACAGATAGTGAATTAGTTGGTGTCCAGATTGAGAAAGTTTGAAGAAGGCTTCTGAAGCTCATCTTCAGAACTGGAACTCTGTATTCTTGTGCTCTTGGTGAAGGGGACTTGGATGGAGATGTACTAGCAGGGGCTGAGGCCGAAGTTGAAGGCTCAGAATCAGAAGTTTTGGAGGGAAGGGTGACTGGAGCTGGCTGTAGTAGCTGCTTCATGAGGGAAGGGTGACTGGAGTTGGCTGTAGTAGCTGCTTCATGAGGGAAGGGTGACTGGAGTTGTCTGTAGTAGGTGCTTCATGAGGGAAGGGTGACTGGAGTTGGCTGTAGTAGCTGCTTCATGAGGGAAGGGTGACTGGAGTTGGCTGTAGTAGGTGCTTCATGAGGGAAGGGTGACTGGAGTTGGCTGTAGTAGCTGCTTCGTGAGGGAAGGGTGACTGGAGTTGGCTGTAGTAGGTGCTTCATGAGGGAAGGGTGACTGGAGCTGGCTGTAGTAGCTGCTTCATGAGGGAAGGGTGACTGGAGCTGGCTGTAGTAGCTGCTTCATGAGGGAAGGGTGACTGGAGTTGGCTGTAGTAGCTGCTTCGTGATTAAGGAGGGCAAAGATTTTGCCATATGCAGGTCTTCTGTGTTTATCACAAAGTTCTCTGTAACAGTTTACAGTTTTGTAGATCAATATTCACTTGAGAACTTCTATCCAAGTTGGAGGCCATCCTTTCCCAGTATGCAGCCATCTTCTCTGCCATAGCATTTCCTTCTTCAGGTTCATTTGTTGTCATCTTCCTAGGCAGACTCTGACAGATATTCATTGAACAATCATCTCTGCTCTTCAAGTGCCAGCATATCTTCATTTATTAGGGGTGATTGTGAGACTCCAGCAATTCACTAACATCTTCAGTCTCTACTTCAGAGTCCAGCTGGTGAGCCAAGTCTACAACATTCTTCCATTGTCTCTTCAAAGCCTTCAGAGTTGTTTATAAGGGAGCAAATGATCTTCCAGACTCCTTTCAAGTTTGTTTCTTTTGGTTTGGCCCAGACATCTCAGATAGTCTTAATGTCACCCAGGATTGTAAACCCTTTCCAAAAAGTTTTTAATTTGTTTTGTGTATGCGCTCATCGAAGATGGCTGCAAGACATCATTGATGATCTGCAAATGGATGCATCAGCGACAGGCCATCTTGTTCACAATCGAGAGGCCTACAGGAGTGCTGTTTGGGAGGCAAAGTTCTGCAAGGGACATGCAAATGAATGAATGAATGAATGCGCTCATCACCGACATCAATATCTAGGGCAGCTTTAGCCTTGGTAGTCACTTTTGAAGAAAGCAATTACTCCATGGTCCATAGGCTGCAGGGTAGAGGTTATGTCTGGAGGAAGAAGCAAAACTTTAATGACTGTGAGCTGCAGCATAGAGGTTATGTCTGGAGAAAGAAGCAAAACTTTAATGACTGTGAGCTGCAGCATAGAGGTTATGTCTGGAGGAAGAAGCAAAACTTTAATGACTGCGAGCTGCAGCATAGAGGTTATGTCTGGAGGAAGAAGCAAAACTTTAATGACTGTGTAACCCCCATTCACAAGTCATGGATGGTTTGGAGCATTATCCAAGAGAAGTAGTATCTTGAAGGGAATATCTTGGTCTTTACAGTGTTCCTGAACTGCAGGCTTTAAATTATCAGTGAATCAAGCTGTAAACATGTCACCAATCATCAAGACTTTATTTTTATTTGACGTGAAGTAAAGAGTACATATTTCTTGAGGGTCCTAGGATTCTCAGATTAGCATAGGCCTGTGCCTGTAGATAAGTCTCGGGCAGCAGAGCTTATAATTTGGCAGCTTTAAATCTAAACATTGTCTTCTCCTCTCTGCCTGTGAAACTTCTGCTTGGCATTTCAAGATATACTTCTTTCAGCACTGCTAGCAAGTTGGTCCTAGCTCTATATTGAACAACCCCCTGCTAGCAGCTAATTCTCTCTGCAATTCTGAAATTATGCAAGTTGGTCCTAGCTTTATATTGACAACCCCCTGCTAGCAGCTACTTCTCCCTGCACTGCTATTTTATGTAAGTTGGTCCTAGCTTTATATTGACAACCCCCTGCTAGTTCCAAAATTACCTTCTGTTGCTGCCTTTCCTCTCTCTGCCTTTATTATATTAAATAACACATAGGCCTTTGTCTGGATAAGACCTTTAAGGAAATGCTGTACCTTATTTGCTCTTGAATCTACAAAGGTTTTTCCATATCAGCAATTATGCTGCCTTGATTTCTGGTAACTTTTGTGAGCATTTTAATCTCATCTAATAATTTCACTTTATTCTTAACTAGTGTATTAATGATAGTGTGAGGCACACTTAGCTTATGCCCTGTTTCAGCATTGGAGATGCCTTGCTCATTAAGCTGTATTGTCTCAAGCTTTTCTTTCAAAATGAGAACTTATGGGGGTTATTTTAGCTTTGTCACTAGACTTAGGTCCCATTGTGTGTGTATGAAAGCATGGAATATAATCACAGAAATATGTGTTTATGAAAGCATGGAATATAAGCACAGAAATATGTGTTTATGAAAGCATGGAATATAATCACAGAAATATGTGTTTATGAAAGCGTGGAATATAAGCACAGAAATATGTGTGTGCGTGAAAGCGTGGAACATAAGCACAGAAATATGTGTGTGTATGAAAGCATGGAATATAAGCACAGAAATATGTGTGTGTATGAAAGCATGGAATATAAGCACAGAAATATTCATTATAGGACCTAGTATGTGCAGAGGGCTCACCTGGGCAAGAGCAGAAAAAAAGGCGAAGGACAGGCATTTGTGGAAAACCCTTGCAGAAGCCCCATGTGCCCTGGGCACTTAAGGTTCAGAGAGAGAGATGTGCAGTGTACACATACCTTATGTCACAAAAAATGTGAAGTACTCTGTACTCAGTATACATGTCTTATATCACAAAAATATGAAGTAGTGTATGTGAATTCTGTAATTACTCTGTTAGCATGAAATTAATATGACTTGTATGATATGTAACCACAAAAAAATTTTACACTTTTAATCACAAAAATGACAAAAATAATATGTTTAAGCACAAATACAAGAGATTTGGTGCAGATAATATGAAAATAATGGGTAGACTTCGAAAGAAAATAGAAGAAGAAGTCAATATGGTCCAAGCTGGCTTCAGGCAAAGAAGAGGATCAAGAGATCATATATTCAATCTAAGATTAATAATAGAGAAATGCAGGGAGTTTAATGTGAATCTATATTTATCCTTTATAGACTACTCAAAGGCATTTGATTGTGTACAACACCAGAAACTTTGGGAAATAATGGAAAAAATGGGATTTCCAACACATTTGATACAATTAACATCACTGCTGTATTTAGACCAGCAAGCAGCAGTAAGAATAAATGGTGAAACAACAACTTGGTTTGACATAAAACAAGGGGTCCGTCAGGGGTGCATATTGTCACCCTACTTATTTAACTTGTATACTGAAAATATAATGAGGAATGTTAGAGAAGATGTAGACAAAGAATATTACGATGCCATAACAGTTGGAGGTTATGAAATACCAGAGATTAGATATGCTGATGACACAGTATTGCTGTCCACAACACAAGAAGGAATGGAAAAACTAATTATGTCAGTCCGCAAGAACAGCGAAGAGCAGAACCTCTATCTTAATGCAAAGAAAACTAAAGTGATGACAACTGACAAAACAAACAAGGCAACTGAAATATGTATCAGTGAGGAAAAACTGGAAGAAGTGGAGAGTTTTGAATATCTTGGATCACTACTAACTAATAATGGAGATACAATGCGGGAAATTAAAAGGAGGACATCTATTGCTCTTCAGAAAGTAAAACAATAAAGAATCTGTGGAGAGGAGCAGACAGAACCACAAAATAAGATTTTTAAGGGCATGCATCTTTCCCATCGCAACATATGCCTGTGAGACCTGGACACTTAACAAAACAGCTGAGAAGCACATAAATGCCTTTGAATGTAAATGCTATAGAAGAGTTCTCCAAATATCGTGGACACAAAAAAGAACAAATATATCTATACTACAAGAGCTTAATATTGAAGAAGGCTGGCTAGTAAAGAGGATTAAAGAGAGAAAACTTAAATATTTTGGCCACATTAAACGTCATGATAATTTAGAGAAGGCCGTATTGGAAGGATACATAATGGGAAAAAGAAAAAGAGGAAGACCGAAACGAACATGGCTGCAAGACATCGTTGATGATCTGGAAATGGATGCAGCAGCAGCAGGCCATCTTGCTCACAACCGAGAGGCCTACAGGAGTGCTGTTTGGGAGGCAAAGTTCCGCAAGGGACATGCAAAGGAATGAATGAATGAATATGAAAACCAGAGCACACCAAATGACATTTCTTCAAAGACTGAAGAATGATGAAATAAAATAGTGCCAAAGTGCATGTGATGAAAAGATGATTGAAAAAAAAGTGCCAAGGTGCATATGATGAAAAGATAATGAAATAAATAAAATAGTGCCAAGGTGCATGTGATGAAAAGATAATGAAAAAAATAAAATAGTGCATGTGATGAAAAGATAATGAAAAAAATAAAATAGTGCCAAGGTGCATGTGATGAAAAGATAATGAAATAAATAAAATAGTGCCAACGTGCATGTGATGAAAAGATAATGAAAAAAATAAAATAGTGCCAAGGTGCGTGTGATGAAAAGATAATGAAATAAATAAAATAGTGCCAAGGTGCATGTGATGAAAAGATAATGAAAAAGCTGAGAAGCAACAAAACTTGGTTATAACTGAAAAAGAGACAAACAAGCAAAGCAACAAAAGCAGAATGATGAAAGGTGGTATGTTAACATTATATGTACCTTTATGCTAACATTAGGTGTGTTAAATCTGTTTACTGAGTGTTTTATATATGTTTTTACTGTATGTGTTAATATTCTGTTTACATAATGTGTTGTTTGTGTGGGGGAAAAAATGATAATGATAATAGCTGACCTTGTGAATACTTATCAGTGGAGTAGTGATGTCCAATCAGTTGTCAGAAAATCAAGCAGAACAAATGCATACATGGTCAATCATAATTGCTGATTGCTGTCTCTAAAATAGATTTAGTTTCTTTATATGAAGTATACATTTTAGTATTTCTTTATGTAAAGTGTATATTTTAGAGTTTCTTTATATAAAGTATACATTTTAGTATTTCTTTATATAAAGTGTATATTTTAGAGTTTCTTTATGTAAACTATACACTTTAGAGTTTCTTTCATGAAGTGATCATGACATTTATATTGACCATCAGAATATTCTAAGCACAAGTTTAGACATGTACTCTGTACAAGATACTGAAAGTAGTTTATTTGCAGGGAACATCAGACTGACAAACACATGAGTTCATGTTCTGTCAGGTGATGATAATAGCATGTCTTATTCTTTCCAGAAATTTTCAGCCATTCACCCTAGAGACCCTTTTATTACAGTATTTGTGAGTACACCATTGTGGTGTTCCATATCTGAGTTGTAGTTACGCTGAGCTTGCTTGATTTAAAGCTGTATTTACACTGAACTTGTATTCATGTCAGTGTTGTGTATAGTCTGTACCTAAAAGGTTTCACTACAAATATGGAGAACAGGTGCATTTTTTTTTCCTAATGATGGTTTCTCAAAGCAAAATTCTCTCACACTGATCTTAGTGTTTACCAGACTTAACAGAGTTGCCAGCTTGTCACTTACAGCATGAACTTGCCAGAATGTCTGACTTGTGACATTAAAAGTGCCAGTTTGGCAGACACATGAATAGCCTAGAGGTGCATGCTTATAAGTATTGTTTATCCTCTTTGGTTAGAAATTTGGTTAATTTCCATCCCTTTAAGTGTTTGCTTGTTTCCAAATTTTTGATTGTTCCAGATATTTACTTGTTAATTTATTAAGCATTTAGAAGGGGTCTTTGAGGGTGATGGTGGCCACCTTTTTATTTATTTTTTTAATAATGTCTTCAGAGTGTTGTATGTGTGTGGGTGTGTGAAATCTAATTATAGTGGGCTTCAAGGAGATTGACAAATGAGTATGTTATATCCAAAGTCTGCTGTATCCAGAATTGATGGTGGTCAAACTACTACAGCAGTGTGAGTCAACATAAAATCAAGCACTTTTTACAATATTCCCACACACACTCTGGTAAATAAATGTTAACCTATACACACTGTGGTAAATAAATGTTAACCCTCACACACTGTTGTAAACAAATGTTAACAATTTAAAAAAAAAATTGTACTGTAATGTTGTTAGAATGTATAAAATCGGAAAAAAGTAGGAGCAGCTTTATTACTTAACGATTACAAAGTTGTGACGTTTCGGCGTGACCCTTAATCATACAAAAACATACAGGACGAAGAAATAGAGAGAGGAGATAAAGTATAGATTCACATGAGTATTGTTTAAAAAAAAAAAAAAATTTTTTTTTTTAAAGGAGTACTTAGCTGTAAATTGCAAGGTGTGGCTTGTCCGGCGGTGTGTGTCAGGAATGGATCTGGTAGGACGTGGAAATTGTTTAAATAGAGACCTGTGACATGTGGTCGGTGGGTTGTAACTGGGGGTGGTGGATGGGGAACCGGGGAGGGGAGAGAGAGTGACGCACTACTGGCCTAGCTAGGAGAAATTGAAACAGGTGATTGGGGAAGAGGGGTTGCAGAGAAAATAGCGGGGTTGCAGAGTGATGCTTGAGGAAGTTTGAAAAGTAAGAAGGGGTGGATTTAGTGGAGAGGTACTATAATGATTGAAGAAGATGATGTTACGTGTAACTAAACAGCGAGTTTAACCCATGTGGTTCCAGCGTCCCATAATTTTGAATGCAGCGGTTCTCAAGTGCCAGGCTGCTTGTGTCATCTGCGTGACATTGTTTAATGGTTGTTACCAGAAAATCAGATTTGCCTCTGTGGTTGGGGCCATTGAAATGATTTGGGACTGGTTTCGAAGCATGCTGGGCGATGTCGTACAGATGTTTTTGCATGCGTTCCCCTAATCTGAGGCGTCTCACTGATATATGTTATCCTGCATCTTTTGCAAACGATGACATATATCACATTTCGGGACTCGCATGTGACTCCCTCATGAAGAGTGAGGATAGTTTTGGGAAAGGTGATTGTTTTCGTTTTCCAAACTACAGGGCAGGTAACGCAGCGGGGGCGGTTACATTTTCTGGTGCCAACATATGTAAGGCTCTGCTTCAAGTGGCTGTGGATGAGGATGTCCTTAAGGTTTGGCTCACGTTTGTATGCCAGTAGGGGTGGATCAGAGAAAATGTCACGAGTGTCGGAGTCAAGTTGGATTATCGGCAGATGATAATAAAGAATTTTCTTAACCATCTGACCGTGCGGGTGGAAAGGCAGTACTAACTTAAGTCTGTCAGATGGAGTAACAGGCTTTTTCCTGAATACTTCTTTGCGGCTCACTAGTTGGATACGGTTGAAGGCTTTACGAAGGACCTTTTCTGGGTAGTGGCGATGACAGAAAAATTCTAATAACTTGTTGGACTGATCTATAAAGTCCAAATTATCCTGACATATGCGGCGAAGACGGAGGAGTTGGGAATATGGGATGGAGTTCTTACAGGCCTCAGGATGGGAAGAGGTGTAAAGCAGATAGGTGTGGCTATCGGTGGGCTTGTAAAATACAGAGGTGACAAGCCTGTTTGTGCCAGTAGAAATTTTAATGTCTAAAAAATTAACAGACTTGTCAGAGATTTCATAAGTGAATTTTATGTTCTTATTGAGTGTATTGGCGAATTCAATAAATTTTTTAAGGTCTTCATGTGGCATACTTGTAATTCCAATGCCATCATCGATGTACCTTTTATAGAATTCTGGAAATCTGCCAGTGTAGGTTTCCCATAATTTGACTTCCAGAAAACTCATAAATAGACATGCATAACTGGGACCCATTTTCGTTCCCATAGCAACACCACTGATTTGCTCGAAGTATTCGCCGTTGAATTCGAAAGAATTTTGGTTTAGTACTAGCTCTGTAAGTCTGATTATGGTGTCAGTGTTAGTTGTGGGGTGAGGGTCTTTGTCGAGAAAATGGCGGAGTGCTAAGAGTCCATCCTCATGGGGGATAGAAGTGTATAGAGAGCAGACATCAAGAAGAAAGATGTGATAGGTGTGGTGTTGAGAGAGTGTGATTGTATCAAAAGTTGTTAATGCGTGGTTGGTGTCTTTCAAAAAGGAGGGTAGTTTGTGTACAAGAGGCTGGAAAATGCTATCTAAAAAATCAGAAATGTGCTCAGTGGGGCATGAACACGCTGATACAATGGGGCGTCCAGGGTTACCTGGTTTGTGGATTTTAGGAAGAAGATAGAAAGTGGGTGTGCCTAAACAGCTGTCCTTAATGCGAAGAGAAATAGCTTGGGGTGAGACCTTCTCTGATTAGGTCTTTAATGGTTGCTTCCACTATGTCATTATTAGAACGCATAGTATCATTTTTCACTGGGGCATAGAATTTTGTATTGCTGAGTTGGGACATTCCTTCCGCGATATATAAATCTTTTTTCCAAACTACGAGATTGCTGGTCTTATCTGCTGGTTTGATCACGATATCATTTCGATGTTTGAGGGTGGACAATGCTCTGGACTCTCTCTTATTTAGGTTAAAATGTCGAATTCTTGGTGGTTTGAGGTTAAGAATCTCACGCCACGTCGTATCAATATAAAGATCTAAAGCTTGGGAAGCCCCGGGGGAAGGTGTCCAGCTATATTTATGGTGGTCGTAACGTGCAAATGGGTTATCGGGGTCTTGTGTGGGTTGGTTGGGCTCTTTGTTAGCAAAGTGATATTTAAGCCGTAATCGGCAGTGAAATTGTTTAACATCACGGAGTAAAAAATAGCGATCACAACGTGGGAATAAACTTAAGACCCTTGGCGAGAACTAGTTTTTCATCATCAGAAAGGGGCAAGTCGGGGGGAATACAAACTACATTAGAGGCTAGAAGAGGAGATGGGGTATCATCTGAGGATGGAGGTGCGAGTACTTGAATATGCTGTGTAATCTGGGAAGGTAGTTCAGGGGGTGTTACAAGTGTCTGATGGTCAAGTGAGATAGAAGTCTGTTGGTCAAGTGTAGTAGAAGAGGGGGGCTGATTGGAAGGTGGTTCACCTCTAGAAGTAGAAGAGACCGGCTGTGGTAGAAGTCGGTTAAGTTTATGTTCTTTGCCAGAGACAAAGAACTGGTAAAGCTGGCTAACAAAGAGCCCAACCAACCCACACAAGACCCCGATAACCCATTTGCACGTTACGACCACCATAAATATAGCTGGACACCTTCCCCCGGGGCTTCCCAAGCTTTAGATCTTTATATTGATACGCATGGTGTGAGATTCTTAACCTCAAACCACCAAGAATTCGACATTTTAACCTAAATAAGGGAGAGTCCAGAGCATTGTCCACCCTCAAACATCGAAATGATATCGTGATCAAACCAGCAGATAAGACCAGCAATCTCGTAGTTTGGAAAAAAGATTTATATATCGCGGAAGGAATGTCCCAACTCAGCAATACAAAATTCTATGCCTCAGTGAAAAACGATACTACTAGGCACACCCACTTTCTATCTTCTTCCTAAAATCCACAAACCAGGTAACCCTGGACGCCCCATTGTATCAGCGTGTTCATGCCCCACTGAGCACATTTCTGATTTTTTAGATAGCATTTTCCAGCCTCTTGTACACAAACTACCCTCCTTTTTGAAAGACACCAACCACGCATTAACAACTTTTGATACAATCACACTCTCTCAACACCACACCTATCACATCTTTCTTCTTGATGTCTGCTCTCTATACACTTCTATCCCCCATGAGGATGGACTCTTAGCACTCCGCCATTTTCTCGACAAAGACCCTCACCCCACAACTACACTGACACCATAATCAGACTTACAGAGCTAGTACTAAACCAAAATTCTTTCGAATTCAACGGCGAATACTTCGAGCAAATCAGTGGTGTTGCTATGGGAACGAAAATGGGTCCCAGTTATGCATGTCTATTTATGGGCTTTCTGGAAGTCAAATTATGGGAAACCTACACTGGCAGATTTCCAGAATTCTATAAAAGGTACATCGATGATGGCATTGGAATTACAAGTATGCCACATGAAGACCTTAAAAAATTTATTGAATTCGCCAATACACTCAATAAGAACATAAAATTCACTTATGAAATCTCTGACAAGTCTGTTAATTTTTTAGACATTAAAATTTCTATTGGCACAAACAGGCTTGTCACCTCTGTATTTTACAAGCCCACCGATAGCCACACCTATTTGCTTTACACCTCCTCCCATCCTGAGGCCTGTAAGAACTCCATCCCATATTCCCAACTCCTCCGTCTTCGCCGCATATGTCAGGATAATTTGGACTTTATAGATCAGTCCAACAAGTTATTAGAATTTTTCCGTCATCGCCACTACCCAGAAAAGGTCCTTCGTAAAGCCTTCAACCGTATCCAACTAGTGAGCCGCAAAGAAGTATTCAGGAAAAAGCCTGTTACTCCATCTGACAGACTTAAGTTAGTACTGCCTTTCCACCCGCACGGTCAGATGGTTAAGAAAATTCTTTATTATCATCTGCCGATAATCCAACTTGACTCCGACACTCGTGACATTTTCTCTGATCCACCCCTATTGGCATACAAACGTGAGCCAAACCTTAAGGACATCCTCGTCCACAGCCACTTGAAGCAGAGCCTTACATATGTTGGCACCAGAAAATGTAACCGCCCCCGCTGCGTTACCTGCCCTGTAGTTTGGAAAACGAAAACAATCACCTTTCCCAAAACTATCCTCACTCTTCATGAGGGAGTCACATGCGAGTCCTGAAATGTGATATATGTCATCGTTTGCAAAAGATGCAGGATAACATATATCGGTGAGACTGGCCTCAGATTAGGGGAACGCATGCAAAAACATCTGTACGACATCGCCCAGCATGCTTCGAAACCAGTCCCAAATCATTTCAATGGCCCCAACCACAGAGGCAAATCTGATTTTCTGGTAACAACCATTAAACAATGTCACGCAGATGACACAAGCAGCCTGGCACTTGAGAACCACTGCATTCAAAATTATGGGACGCTGGAACCACATGGGTTAAGCTCGCTGTTTAGTTACACGTAACATCATCTTCTTCAATCATTATAGTACCTCTCCACTAAATCCACCCCTTCTTACTTTTCAAACTTCCTCAAGCATCACTCTGCAACCCCGCTATTTTCTCTGCAACCCCTCTTCCCCAATCACCTGTTTCAATTTCTCCTAGCTAGGCCAGTAGTGCGTCACTCTCTCTCCCCTCCCCGGTTCCCCATCCACCACCCCCAGTTACAACCCACCGACCACATGTCACAGGTCTCTATTTAAACAATTTCCACGTCCTACCAGATCCATTCCTGACACACACCGCCGGACAAGCCACACCTTGCAATTTACAGCTAAGTACTCCTTTAAAAAATTAATTTTTTTTTTTTTTAAAACAATACTCATGTGAATCTATACTTTATCTCCTCTCCCTATTTCTTCGTCCTGTATGTTTTTGTATGATTAAGGCTCACGCCGAAACGTCACAACTTTGTAAAGCTGCTCCTACTTTTTTCCTATTTTATACATTCTGGTATCACAGCTTTACTGCCGTGCTTAGTGTATAGTTGTCTACTTATACACCAATTATTGTGTAATGTTGTTAGTGCTTTATTAACACTAAATATTTCATTCATAATTTTTAGTTAGACTAAAACAAGGAGATGCATTGTCCCTAGTTCTCTTTAGCCTGGCTCTGGATATTAATTCATTCATTCATTTGCATGTCCCTTGCAGAACTTTGCCTCCCAAACAGCACTCCTGTAGGCCTCTCGGTTGTGAGCAAGATGGCCTGCTGCTGATGCATCCATTTAGAGATCATCAACGAATTCTTAAAGCCATCTTTGCTTTGGTCTTCTTCTCTTTCTTTTTCCCATTATGTACCCTTCCAAGATGGTCTTCTCTAGATTATCATGATGTTTAATGTGTCCAAAATATTTAAGTTTTCTTTCTTTAATTCTCTTTACTAGCCAGCCTTCTTCAGTATTAAGTTCTTGTAGTATGGATATATTTGTTCTTTTTTGTGTCCATGATATTTGAAGAACTCTTCTGTAGCATTTACATTCAAAGGCATTTATGCATTTCTCAGCTGTTTTGTTAAGTGTCCAGGTCTCACAGGCATATGTTGCGATGGGAAAGATGCATGCCCTTAAAAATTTTATTACTTAAAAATCTGGCTCTGGATAAAGTACAGTATTAATAAAAATGCAGGAGACAGACATCACAGATTTGGCTTATTAGCAAGACATCATATACATGTATACCCAAAAGATAAAAGGCACCAGGCCTGAAGGCAGACTTAACACAGAGATGGAAGATACATATTAAAGATCAGGGAATCAACAACTGGCAAGAGAAGGTCCAGGGCAGAGATGAATGGAGGTGTACACTACATTCTCTTCAGCGATCAATCTACAAGGATGACTGAACAAGATAAATACACACAGTAAAAGTGTGTACTCTCAGGCATTAAGGTTGTTACGTGCACAGTACTGTGCTGCGTTAATGCTGTTAGGTGCACAGTACTGTGCTGCGTTAATGCTGTTAGGTGCACAGTACTGTGCTGCATTAATGCTGTTAGGTGCACAATACTGTGCTGCATTAATGCTGTTAGGTGCACAGTACTGTGCTGCATTAGTGCTGTTAGGTGCACAGTACTGTGCTGCATTAATGCTGTTACATAACTCCTGTTCTGTGTTAATGCTGTTACATGACAGTACTGTGCTGCATTACTGAGAAGAAAAGTAATTATCACATTCTTTTGCACTGCATTCCTGTCTGCCATCAGGACATCTGATTCAGCTGGATTACTAGCATTACATTCAATGCAACAGTGTCATTGCCATGTTTGCCTCATATGTTGTTGATGAAGATGTAACTGAAAAGTTATCTTTACTAGATTTGTCATCAGTTTGTGAACATTCATTATGTGTGGACTTCAACTTAATGTCATCTACAGTCTCCTGGTCAGTCAGTACAAACACTGCCTGGACCTGCTCATTGATGAGACAAAATTATTTTTAAAATGTAGCCTGGTCCAGGAAGTGCAGTTCTCTCAGTTGTTGAAAAATGTTGCCGCAGTCATGATCAGAGGATATTGTAGAAGTGGATGTTCCGAATGATCATCATTACCTATAAATACATTTGAGATGTCATTTTTGTTACTCACTGCAAAGATTAATTCATAACATTAAATTTACTTTTGTTATATTTGGATTAATTGCTGTTTTTCATCTTGCTGCAACTCACAGAATCAGAAAGAAATCTTATCAGGTATCTTAATGCTGGGATAAGATTTGCAGCTGTTGCACAGATGTTTAATGTCTCCTGACTAGCAGCCTATCGATTGCAGTGTTTCTGGCTAACTAGCATCACCAGAGACTGTCCGAGGTAAAAAAAAACCAAGGGTGACCATGAAAAAGTAAGACAGATTTATTCGAACTGTTCTTTTGTGGAACCATTTGTAGCTTGCTCAAAGGACAGCTGACACCATAAATGCAGTGCTGAGTAACAGATATTGCTGAATGCTGTTTTATGCCCACGTACATTCACACCAGCCAGTCTGACGACCTCGACTTCAGCTGCACCACATCCAGAACAGGCTTCAGTGGAAACATGTGCATGTCAGATGGCTCTAAAGATAATACCAGTCTGTCACATTCTCAGACGAGTCCACATTCATGATGAGAAGGCATGATTGGAGTGCAGACATCATAACTGCATCCAAACCTATCAAACATCCATGGGACGTGCTTGCCAAAACAACCTCAAACTCTTTTATAGCTTGGAAATGATGCACGGTCGAAACAGTCTTCCAAAATTGCAGTCTAAAACTTAATCCTCTCAGCGAGGCGTAACTATACAGCTGTGATTGCTGCAAGAAGAGGAAACACTCATTAGGGAGTGTGACTTTTCATTCGAGCCCCCTGCCACTGTGAGTGTTGCCTCGCTTGTGTTTGAAGTTTACTTCCCTTCTCACGCATTAATCAGTCTGTCAAAAACTTTTGCAGCATTTGGATGCAAAATACATGAGTTATAGGGGAAAATACAAAGTGTTAACTTTCTTTTACGTGTGTGTGTTTACTTGCATGCGTGCGTATGTGTGTGCACTTTTTTATTTTGTTTTTGTACATATGAAATAATTCACTTACGAGTTTAAACGGTGAGAAGAGCCTGAAAAAGATCTGGGTAAATCTTGAGTGTATCATCTGAGTGAGGGGATATTGTATCATGCAGACTCATCAGACAAAACCAAAGCATCATTTTCAGGTTAGGAACAAATCATATCACCCTAAACAGACACTTCAGCAAAATCAACAACAACTACAGCATATACTACAGACACAGTCATAATGAGGAGAAAACAGTTGAGCATTTCCTACTTTAGTAACACACAATAATTAGTGTATGAGTATAGCTAACTATACACGGAGCCACTGCAGTAAAGCTTTGATACCAAAATGTATAAACTAGGAAAAAAAAGTAAGAACAGCTTTATTACTTAACGAGTACACAGTTGTGACGTTTCGGTGTGAGCTTTAATCATACTAAAACATACAGGATTAAGAAATAGAGGAGATAAAATTTAAGTTCACATAAATGCTGTGTTTAAAAAAAAATGAATAGAGCACTTAGCTGTAACTTGTAAGAAGCTGTGGTTTGTCCGACGCTGTGTGTCAGAAATGTGCATGGTGGAGTGTAGAGAGTATTTAAATGGAGACTTGGGATGTGTGATAGGTGGGTCGTAACTGAGGGTGGTGGGTGAGGAAACTGTGGAGGGGGGAGAGAATGATACAGTGGTAATCTAGCAGAGAGAAGGTGAAATATGTGATTATAGTTGGGATAGAAGGGTTGTAATATAATGCTGTGAAGAGGTTCTGAGCTATGTGTAACAAGTGAGAACTTGGTGAGGATGGATTATGATTGTGCAAGAGGAGAATGTTAGGTGTAGCTGAATAATGAGTTCAAACCATGTGGTTCCAGAGTCCTATATTCCTGAATATAGCGGTTCTCAAGCACTGGGCGGCTTGTGTCATCTGCGTGACACTATTTGATGGCTGTTACCAGAAAATCAGATTTGGTTGGGGCCATTGAAATGATTCGGGACTGGTTTCGAAGCATGCTGGGTGATATCATACAGATGTTTTTTGCATGCAGTCCCCTAATCTGAGGCCAGTTTCACCAATGTAAGTTATTCTGCATCTTTTGGATACAATGACATATATTACATTTCAGGACTCGCATGTGAATCCCTCATAGAGAGTGAGGATAGTTTTGGTAAATGTGATCATTTTCATCTCCCAGACTACAGGGCAGTTAACACAGCAAGGGGGATTACATTTTCTAGTGCCAATATATGCAAGGTTCTGCTTCAAGTGGCTATGGGCAAGGATGTCCTTAAGATTTGGTTCTCGTTTATATGCTAATAGGGATGGATCAGAGAAAATGTTGCAAGTGTTGGGGTGAGTTGGATTAGTGGCAGATGACAATAAAGAATTTTATTAACCATCTGACCATGCGGTGAAAAGGAAGTACTAATTGAACTGTCAGATAGGGTAACAGGTTTTTTCCTGAATGCTTCTTCGTGGCTCACTAGTTGGATACAGTTGAATGCTTTCCGAAGAACATTTTCTGGGTAGTGGCGATTATGGAAAAATTCTGATTTGTTGGACTGATCTATAAAGTCCAAGTTATCCTGACATAGGCATTGAAGACGAAGGAGTTGGGAGTATGGGATGGAGTTCTTACAAGTTTCAGACTGAGAGGAGGTGTAAAGTAAATAGGTGTGGCTGTTGGTGGGCGTGTAAAATACAGAGGTGACAGTCCTGTCTGTGCCAATAGATATTTAGATGTCCAAAAAGTTGACAGACTTGTCGGAAATTTCATAAGTGAATTTGATGTTTAAAAAAAAAAAAGAAGAAAGAGACAGTATACTTTCATAGGACATGCAATGATAAGAGGGGGCATTGAAAATATTATAACAACAGGAAAAATATAGGGAAGAAGAGCAAGGGGAAGGCCAAGAGAAATGATACTGGATAGTCTGACAGGATGGTGTGAGAGGAGATCACCAACTGAGCTGATGGCCTGCATGAAGGATCGTGTACTCTGGAGAAGCATAATAGCCAACGCCAGTTGATACAGCACCTGATGATGATTGTGATGATGATGATGAATTTTATGTTATTATTAAGTGAGTTGGTGAATTCAGTAAATTTTTCAAATTCGTCCAGTGGCATACTCAAATGCCATCATCGATGTACCTTTTATAGAATTCTGGAAGTCTGCCAGTGTAGGTTTCCCATAATTTGACTTCCAGTAAACCCATAAATAAACATGCATAACTGGGACCCATTTTCGTTCCCATGGCAACACAACTGATTTGATAGAAGTATTCGCTGTTGAATTCAAAAGAGTTTATGTTGAGTACTAGCTGTGTGAGTCTAATTGTTGTATTGGTGTTAGTGGTTGGGTGAGGGTCTTTGTCAAGAAAATATCGGAGTGCTAAGAGTCCATCCTCATGGGGGATAGACGTGTAAAGGGAAGTAGAAATTTTGTGTCAGCTCAATCCACTTAGAGAAGTAGAGTCTCTCTCTCTCTCTCTCTCTGAACCTTAAGTGCCCAGGGCACATGGGGCTTCCGCACGGGTTTTCCAAAAATGCCTGTCCTTCGCCTTTTTTTCTCCTCTTGCCCAGGTGAGCCCTCTATTGCTCAACATCCTTTCTGTTGTTCTTCTCCATGTCTCTTTTGGTCTACCCTTACTTCTGTTCCCCTGTGGTGTCCATCTTAGTGCTATTTTTGGTAGTGAGTTGTCAGTCATTCGGAGCACATGTCCCAACCATTGCCAGCGTCTTTTCTCAATAATTGTTGTCAGTGGTTTCATCTGCATTTCTGCTAATAAGATGTTATTTCTTATGGTGTTTGGCCAAAATATTTGTCTAATTCTTCGTAAAGATTTAGTCTGGAAAGAATTCAACTTGTTTTCTATGGTTTTGGTGATTTTCCAGCATTCACTTCCATAGAGTAGTACACTTAGAACATTACTCTTAAATATCCTGATTTTCATATTTATGCTTAGTTTTTTTTATTTCCATATAGTCTGCAGCATTGCAAAAGCCTGGTTTGCTCTAGTAAGTCTGCTGTTGATGTCCTCTGTGGTGTCTCCATTTTCTACTACTCTGCTGCCAAGGTATACAAATTCGTTGACCTCCTCCACTAACTTGTTATCTACTCTGAGTACATTTCTGTTGTTCACATTTTGCTTCATTAACTTTGTCTTTCCTACGTTGATCTTTAGTCCTATGTTGTTTGCATTCTGAGTTAGCTTGTTTATTTTATCTTGCATATCTTTGTGACTGCTTGATAATAGACAAATGTCATCCGCAAAGTCAAGGTCCTCCAGCACTGTGTCAAGGGTCCATTGTAATCCTCTGCATTTGTCTGATGTTGCCTCCTTCATTAACCAGTCTACTGCCAAGATAAATAATGTTGGTGATAGTACACATCCCTGTTTCACTCCTGTTTGTACCCTAAAGATGCTGGAGGTATGTTCTCCACAGATAACTTTGCACTGAAAATCCTCATACAGGGCTTTGATTACATTTACTATCTTGTGGGGGAGGCCATGCCATCTTAGGATTTTCCACAGTGCATCTGTTGACACTGTCAAAGGCTTTCTCAAAATCTATGAATAATGCATATGTTGTGCTATGCCACTCATTTGCCTGTTCTAATATTTAAGTACAAATATGTGGTCTATGCATGATCTTCCTTTCCTAAATCCTGCCTTCTCTTTCCAAAGTTTTTCCTCAAGTGTTGGTACAGTTCTGTTGATGATTATTCTGCAAAATACTTTACTGGTGAGTGGCAGTAGGGTAATGCCTCTCCAGTTCCCGCAATCTCTGAGGTCACCCTTCTTTGGTAGTTTTACTATAAGCCCAGTTTTCCACTCCTCTGGGCATTTTCTAGATCCCAATTTGTTGTAATATCCGGCAAGTTGTTTTGGTGTTTCTGTTTCTTCTGCTTTCAACATCTCAGCAGTCACTTCATCTTCACCTGGTGCCCTGTCTGATTTTAGCTTCTTTATTGCCTCCTTTACTTCACTTATTGTTATTGGTCCTGTATTGATGTTTAGTTCCGTTTTTGCTTCAGGTATGTCTATTGTTTGTGCTGCTTGTGTTCTGTTTAGTAGGGTGTTAAATTGTTCCCTCCATCTTTCAATTTTTTCTCTTTCTCCACTGACCAGCTGTCCATTTTGTGTCCTTACTGCACTTTCACATCTTGTGTTGAAGTTACCTGTCATCTGCTTTGTGATTTTATATATGGTTTTCATGTCATTTGTGTATGCTGCTTTCTCTGCTGCTTCTGCTAAGTTGTCATAGTATTGACGTTTATCTTGACAGCATGATTCCTTCACTTCTTTGTCTTTTTGTGCATAATTACTTAAAACTTGTTCTTTAAGCTGTTGTGATTTGGTGTTCAGTAATTTTTTCTTGATTTCTTTTCTTTGCTCTATCTTTTCCCATATGGTCTTGCTTATCCATTCCTCTTTTTTCCGTTTCCGATATCCCAGCACCTCTTTTGCTGTTTCCTGTAGTGTTTTATTGAACTCTAGTATGGACATTTCTGCTTCGTCTTGTAGGACACTGAAGTGGTTCTTAAGTACTATTGAGAATTCATTTCTTGTTTGCTGGTCTTTCAGTTTTCTTGTATCAAAACGTATCTTTCTGTGTTCTCCGATTTTGGCTTTCCTTAATTTTGGTTTTATTTTTGCTACCAGAAGATTGTGATCACTTCCTACATCTGCTCCTTTCCTTGCTCGCACATCTTGTAGTGACTGTTTCCACTTGTTGTTTATTAGTATGTGATCGATTTGGTTTTCTGTGTTTTTATCTGGTGACCTCCAAGTCACCTTATGGATGTTTTTATGTTGGAAATTTGTCCCTCCGATGGTCATCATGTTTTCTTCACAGAAACTGCACAGTCTTTCTCCACTTTCATTTGTTTCTCTGATTCCTTCTCTTCCCATGATTCTTCTTCTATCTTCATTTCCTTCACCTACTTTTGCGTTGAAGTCACCCAAGATGAGTAGCATATCATGGTTGGGTATTTTTTCTACTGTTGCTTGGAGGCTATTGTAAAAATCTTCTTTTAATTCCTCTTCAGCTGCTTCTGTTGGTGCATAACAAACTATAATAGACAGCTTCGTGAATCTTGAGTTGAAGCGTGCATATAATAATCTCTCATTTATTGGGGTCCATTTCAGCAATGCTCTTGATGCTTCTTTTGTTATAATCAATGCTACTCCTCCTTCATGAAGATCTTCTTTACCTGACCATATTATTGTATCTTCTGTGTGCTGTGTTGTTAATTTCTTTCTGCCTTGTCCTGTCCATCTTGCTTCTTGTATTCCTAGTATGTCTAGTTTGTATCTGTGCATTTCCTTGATGGTTTGTGCTAGTTTTCCAGTCTGGTTAAGTGTTCTTGCATTCCAGCTGCCTATTTGCATCTTGTGTTTAGGTTCCAGGAGGTCTGCAGTCGGGCTGGGGACTTCCAGTGGCTGGCTTTCATCCACAACCTTCATGGGCTCAGTTTCCTGATACGCATTTCTCCTTCCACCTGCATTTGTTTTTTCCCTTGCTTCCGTTTCTGTAGTAGCCTGAGTTTTTTTACCAGATAGGGTTGCTGGTCCTATGCCGAACCCTACTTAGTCGCCTTTTATGATCATGCGTGGTAGGGTACAGTGGTCCTATTCTTTGCAGATCCCAGGTACCACACGGGTAAGAGAAGTAGAGTATTAAGTAGAAATTTTGTGTCAGCTGAATCCACTTAGAGAAGTAGAGTATTAAGTAAAAATTTTGTGTCAGCTCAATCAATCAACTTTGAGAAGTAGAGTATTAAGTAGAAATTTTGTGTCAGCTCAATCAATCAGCTTTGAGAAGTAGAGTATTAAGTAGAAATTTTGTGTCAGCTCAATCAATCAACTTTGAGAAGTAGAGTATTAAGTAGAAATTTTGTGTCAGCTCAATCAATCAACTTTGAGAAGTAGAGTATTAAGTAGAAATTTTGTGTCAGCTGAATCCACTTAGACAGGTAGAGTATTAAGTAAAAATTTTGTGACAGCTCAATCAATCAACTTTGAGAAGTAGAGTATTAAGTAGAAATTTTGTGTCAGCTCAATCCTCTTAGAATATTAAGTAGAAATTTTGTGTCAGCTGAATCCACTTTGAGAAACAGAGTATTGCCTATGCTGTACTGTATATGTAGGTGCCAGTATTTGAAGGTTTGACAGAGTCAGTAAAAAAATCTTGATATATGACAGATTTGGGAATATCAGAAAGAGCATCAACAGACACATGAGAAATGCAGCACTTACAAAACATGCAAGGAAGTGTTGGGTTGAAAGTCTAAGACTGCTCTCCTGTTGGGTTTCATATAGGGTTTTACAGTCTGAAATTAAACATTAAGTCAGCACTTCATTGGTGGCTGTGAAGTAGCAGCTTGCTTGAATTTCCAAAGATATGTGTATTATTTGTGAAGCTCTGGGCCCTCAGCTTGACAGTTTTTTCACATTTCCTACAAAGTGAAGCCAGTGTTTGATGGAACATAAATCAAAACCTGCACTTAATTCATGTCTGATAAAGTAAACCCAACATCAGTATTTCTGCCACTGACTTGAAGTGGTTGGCTGTTTCTTGGTAAAATTCTTGTCTGCACTTGAGAAACAAAGAGTTGTGCAAGTGCCGGGGAAGTAAATCACACACATGCTCCTGATAATTATGACTTGTTTCAGCTGGGACATTTTGCTCTGCGTGTGTTAGCTTTGCCATTTAGTACCTGAGTACTTGTATGTAAGAAACTCAGAAACAGGATGTGCAGAACATGCTAGGAACCTTGTTATACATTCACAGTTGTGAGGAAGAAAAGAATATGTTGCATTGAATTTATTCCAGCAAGTGCGATGCAGAACTTCGTGGACTTCCAAAAAGCCTTTGACAGCCTCCACCTACCCACACTGTGGAAACTTCTTACAATCTATGGCTTTGTGCCCAAATATGTCAAAATAATAAAAGCCTTTGACAGCCTCCACCTACCCACACTGTGGAAACTTCTTACAATCTATGGCTTTGTGCCCAAATATGTCAACATAATAAAAGCCTTGACAGCCTCCACCTACCCACACTGTGGAAGCTTCTTACAGTCTATGGCTTTGTGCCCAAATATGTCAACATAATAAAAGCCTTTGACAGCCTCCACCTACCCACACTGTGGAAACTTCTTACAATCTATGGCTTTGTGCCCAAATATGTCAACATAATAAAAGCCTTTGACAGCCTCCACCTACCCACACTGTGGAAACTTCTTACAGTCTATGGCTTTGTGCCCAAATATGTCAACATAATAAAAGCCTTCTACAATGATTCATGTTGCTGTGTAAGAACAGAATCTGGCAACTCTGGTTCCCGGTGGAAACAGGTGTAAAACAAGGTTGCGTCATGTCACCAATGCTATTTGGGCTAGCAGTTGATTGAGTAATGCCAGATGCACCCATGATACATCCCTGGGCATCAGATGGATTGACAACATATCACTGGAAGACCTAGACTTCGCAGACAATATATCACTTCTGAGCTCCACACACGCTGATGCGCAAGAGAAAACAGACTCCAAAATATCTCTAAACAAATTGGCCTCGAAATCAACTCAGTAAAAACTAAAGTTCTTGATCTTACCAACAAACCGGACAACATTAAACTTAATGGACATGCTCTTGAAAAAGTCACTAGTTTTACATACCTAGGAAGCAAGTTAACACCCGCGGAAGACATATCAACAGAAATTATGACCTGAATTGCTTTAGCATCAGACGCTTTCAACAAGCTGACTAACATCTGGAAATCAAAACAACTCAGTAGGCACACAAAACTCAAGATCTTCAACCCCTGTGTAGTGCCAGTACTAACCTATGGTTGCGAGAGTTGGAGAACATCCCCAGCAATGGAAAAGAGACCAGATGCTTTTGAAAATAAGTGCCTTTGAAGACTGCTAAATATCTGTTGGCATGACTTCAGATCGGTACATCAATAGGACAAGAAACTAAACAAGACTACGTATCAAATTTTATCAGAAGATTTTGCTGGAACTCCATCGGCCACGTACTTAGAATGGATGAATAACAACTCCCACACCAAGCATTTACGTGGTCACCAGGGGGTAAAAGAAAGCGGGGAAGACCCAAAGACACACTAAGAAGAGTTATCACCAAGGAGTGTTCAACAATGCTCATCAGAAACACCGAAGATCTAAAGCAAGTAGCAAGGAATCGCCAGACATGGAGAGCCTTGTCCTCCGCCCTGTATGCCGCCTTTGGCCCAAGTTGATCACCTAACTAAAGTGCGATGCAGAGCTAGCTCACTCGTAACATTTATTTCATTGATGAGGGTGACGTTTTAGCTGGTGACTACCTTGCAGAAATGAATAACACACGAGTAGTTTCTGGCTATAAGTAAAGCAAAATATATACACAAAGCCATTTCAATAAAGCTGTGATAACAAATGTTAAAACACTTTCAAACAAAACTAGGAACAGCTTTATTAGTTTTAGTTAGCAAGCACATAGATGTAACACCTTAATCATATAAAGAAATAGGGAAAGGAGATCAAATATAAATTCGCAACAAATAAGAATGAAAAAAATATATATAAAAAAGGGAGAACTTAGATGTGACTTGCAAGAAGCTGTGTCTGAGAGCGTGCATAGTGGAGTATTTTGAATGTTTAGACGAAGACTTGAGATGTGTGATAGGCTGATAGTAAAGAGGAGGTGGGGAAACCAGAGTAGAGAGAAAAGGTTACAGTGATAAAATGAGAAAAGGATGGGTGGAATAGATGATTGTGGTTGGTTAGAGGGTTTGTAATCTAGAACAGGGAGAAAAGAACAGAACTTAGTAGAGAGGGAATATCATTGTAGAGGAAGATAGCTGCTCATGTCACTTCTTGTTTACATGTTCTCATTTATTTTAATTTTCATTGACCAAGGAATTAATTTTGTGAAATTGTAGAACAGGCTTTGTATGGTTGTTGATACTTTCTGAAGAATCAAATCTTGTTTAAGTCAAGATATAAATCTGCTACAGCTGAATGTTATTTAAGTCAAGATATAAATCTGCTACAGCTGAATGTTATTTAAGTCAAGATATAAATCTGCTACAGCTGAATGTTAAAGATATAAATCTGTTACAGCTGAATGTTAAAGATATAAATCTGTTACAGCTGAATGTTGTTTAAGTCAAGATATAAATCTGCTACAGCTGAATGTTAAAGATATAAATCTGTTACAGCTGAATGTTAAAGATATAAATCTGCTACAGCTGAATGTTATTTAACTCAAGATATAAATCTGCTACAGCTGAATGTTATTTAAGTCAAGATATAAATCTGCTACAGATGAATGTTATTTAAGTCAAGATATAAATCTGCTACAGCTGAATGTTAAAGATATAAATCTGTTACAGCTGAATGTTATTTAAGTCAAGATATAAATCTGTTACAGCTGAATGTTGTTTAAGTCAAGATATAAATCTGTTAAAGCTGATTGTTGTTTAAGTCAAGATATAAATCTGTTACAGCTGAATGTTGTTTAAGTCAAGATATAAATCTCTTACAGCTGTAGATGCTTGCTGGAAGATGAATGTTGTATAAACTGGCAATACCTTATACTTACTGGAAGATGAATGTTGTATAAACTGGCAATACCTTATACTTACTGGAAGATGAATGTTGTATAAACTGGCAATAGCTTATACTTACTGGAAGATGAATGTTGTATAAACTGGCAGTAGCTTATACTTACTGGAAGATGAATGTTGTATAAACTGGCAGTAACTTATACTTGCTGGAAGATGAATGTTGTATAAACTGGCAATACCTTATACTTACTGGAAGATGAGTGTTGTATAAACTGGCAACAGCTTATACTTGCTGGAAGATGAGTGTTGTATAAACTGGCAACAGCTTATTCTTGCTGGAAGATGAATGTTGTGTAAACTGGCAACAGCTTATGCTTGCTGGAAGATGAATGTTGTGTAAACTGGCAACAGCTTATTCTTGCTGGAAGATGAATGTTGTGTAAACTGGCAACAGCTTATGCTTGCTGGAAGATGAATGTTGTGTAAACTGGCAACAGCTTATTCTTGCTGGAAGATGAATGTTGTGTAAACTGGCAATAGCTTATGCTTGCTGGAAGATGAATGTTGTATAAGTCAAGATTGCTAAAAGTCTATTTACAATAACAAGATAAGCATTACTTCTTTGACTTCTTCATCTGTGAAGTATTAGAGAATACTCAGATGCTGTTGTTATTTTGATGGCTTTATTCTTGCTTTAGTCTTTGACATCATACATCATTGTGTACTGAGATGACAAATGTATGGAAACATATATCAAACAGGATTGAAATATACAAGTTGCAAACAGAAGTTTTAAAAGGGTCATCATCATCAGGTGCTGTGCCAACTGGCGTTGGCTATTATGCTTCTCCAGAGTACCTGATCCTTCATGCACGCCATCAGTTCAGTTGGTGATCTCCTCTCACACCATCCAGTCAGACTGTCCAGTATCATTTCTCTGTTCAAGCATAACTATTCTTGGGAACTACAACAGTGGTTTCCCATTGCCTTCTGTCGGTTTGTGTACGGACTCTTCGCTAGCCTTTGGACTACCTGTACTACCCGCAAGACAGCGGGAGCGAGAGGTTTTAAGGCGCCTCTGACCCGCCTGGTATTCCCTTCACTGAGCACCAGAGGCACTTTATAGGAGTAGTAGAGCCACCTACTACCCCACCTCGCTCTCTGAGTCTACCGCCAGTTGGTTCGCGCCTGCTTATTTGGGTAAATCCTTAGTCACAGGGAGCCTCCATATCTGGAGGACTTTCACCATCTGCCACCTGTGACGTGCTGGGTTGGGGATGGTCGCCCCAGCTTTACCCAGTTTATTTAAAAGGGTGGAGCAACTTAATTCATCAGTGAAGAACACAGCTGTAGTGTTCTTTACTTTTCTCTTATTATATAGTCACATACAAGACCACAAGAAATAGACATGGAAAAATTAGTCTTATTTATTAGTCACATACAAGACCACAAGAAATAGACATGGAAAATATTAGTCTTATTTATATTAGTCACATACAAGACCACAAGAAATAGACATGGAAAATATTAGTCTTATTTATGTTAGTCACATACAAGACCACAAGAAATAGACATGGAAAATATTAGTCTTATTTATATACTCACATACAAGACCACAGTAAACAGACATGGAAAAATTAGTAATATACAAAACCTCAATAAATAAACATGAACAAATTAGTCTTATTTATAGTAGTCACATACAAAATCTCTAAATAAACATGAACACATAAAGTCTTATTTATATACTCACATACAAGACCACAAGAAATAAACATGAAAAAAAAATTAGACTACTGGAACATATTTCACATGTTTTGAAACACATTTTATTATATATGCATTATGCACAAACTGTGTTCTGTTTGGTATATAAGCTGCAGATGTGTTATAAGAAGTATATGAATAATTGTGTGTAAGAGAAGTATAAAACAAGGTTTTTCTTTGTTGTGTGTGTAATGAGGTCCTATTTCTGATTTTGTTGTGTGTGTAATGAGGTCTTATTTCTGATTTTGTTGTGTGTGTAATGAGGTCTTATTTCTGATTTTGTTGTGTGTGTAATGAGGTCCTATTTCTGATTTTGTTGTGTGTGTAATGAGGTCCTATTTCTGATTTTGTTGTGTGTGTAATGAGGTCCTATTTCTGATTTTGTCGTGTGTGTAATAAACTCCTATTTCTGATATTGTTGTATGTGTAATGAACTCTTATTTCTGATTTTGTTGTGTATGTAATGAGGTCCTATTTGTGGTTCTGCTAGGAGCACTTTATGCCAACAGTCAACCACATCAAGATGGTAAGGCTGCTGGTCAAGTATCTGCATTACTGTGCCAACTGGCGTTGGCTATTATGCTTTTCCAGAGTACCCGATCCTTCATGCACGCCATCAGTTCAGTTGGTGATCTCCTCTCACACCATCCCGTCAGACTGTCCAGTATCATTTCTCTGTTCAAGCATAACTATTCTTGGGAATAACAACAGTGGTTTCCCGTTGCCTTCTGTCGGTTTGTGTACGGACTCTTCACTGGCCTTTGGACTCCCTGTACTACCCGCAAGACAGCGGGAGCGAGAGGTTTTAAGGCGCCTCTGACCCGCCTGGTATTCCCTTCACTGAGCACCTGAGGCACTTTATAGGAGTAGTAGAGCCACCTACTACCCCACCTCGCTCTCTGAGTCTACCGCCAGTTGGTCCGCGCCTGCTTATTTGGGTAAATCCTTAGTCACAGGGAGCCTCCATATCTGGAGGACTTTCACCATCTGCCACCTTTGACATGCTGGGTTGGGGATGGTCACCCCAGCTTTACCCAGTTTATTTAAAAAGGTGGAGCAACTTAATTCATCAGTGAAGAACACAGCTGTAGTGTTCTTTATTTTTCAGGTAGATAGAGGTGTATGGTGCAGTTTTACAAAGTGAGGGAGGAAGTGAGCAAGGTGAGAAAAAAACGAATATAAAGTATGAGAATGTATAAATGAAAAACATACAATATCCTATATTTCGGCGTGAGCCTTATTCGAGGATACATGCAAAAACAAAATACAAACATATATAACTTATCTGAAGCATCTTGCTCTCAGTAAAGCGGAAATGTGAGTGGAAGAAGGAGGAGGAGAAAAAAAAAACAAACCGTTGCCTACAGACAAAAGATTCCCGATATAGCCAATCATAGCGAAGAAGCGGAGAGAGGAGGAGAACAAGTGGGAGAAAGGGGTTGGGGGAAGGCAATAGAAACATGATAGCCGCTAGAGGTGTCGGGGTGGGGGTGGGGGAAAGGGGAGAGAAAAGAGGACGCGAGAGATAATGAATGAAAAACTTAAACACCTACAGGGAGGAAATGTAAAACTGGTGAATGGGACAAGACCAATATGTTGGCAGAGAAGGAAATAGGATGGTGGTAGGGAGGGGTAGCATAGAGAAAGAAAATAGAGTATAAAAAAGGCCAGTGGAAAAATAAAGAAGTTACAGAAAGCTGAAAACATTGTTAATTCCAGCTGGGTGGAGACAGCCAGTCTGGAAAATAAGGCGCTGTTCTAGGACCCTCCGAGATCGTACATCTCCGGAACAAGAGCGGATCGCACTAACCGAAATGTCCTGTTTGCCCCTGTGGTTACCAAAGCAAAAATGTTTAGCCACAGGTGTCCAGGCCCTCTTAGAAATATCATTGAGATGCTGGCGAAATCGATCTCCTAACCGTAAGCCAGTTTCCCCTATGTACTTCAAACCGCAACTCTACTTTCTTTCTCTATGCTACCCCTCCCTACCACCATCCTATTTCCTTCTCTGCCAACATATTGGTCTTGTCCCATTCACCAGTTTTACATTTCCTCCCTGTAGGTGTTTAAGTTTTTCATTCATTATCTCTCGCGTCCTCTTTTCTCTCCCCTTTCCCCCACCCCACCCCCTACACCTCTAGCGGCTATCATGTTTCTATTGCCTTCCCCCAACCCCTTTCTCCCACTTGTTCTCCTCCTCTCTCCGCGTCCTCCTCTCTCCGCTTCTTCGCTATGATTGGCTATATCGGGAATCTTTTGTCTGTAGGCAACGTTTTTTTTTTTTTTTTTTCCTCCTCCTCCTTCTTCCACACACATTTCCGCTTTAATGAGAGCAAGACGCTTCAGATAAGTTATATATGTTTGTATTTTGTTTTTGCATGTATCCTCGAATAAGGTTCACGCCGAAATATCGGATGTTGTATGTTTTTCATTTATACATTCTCATACTTTATATTCGTTTTTTTCTCACCTTGCTCACTTCCTCTCTCACTTTGTAAAACTGCACCATACACCTCTATCTACCTTATTTATATTAACCAGTTTTACTGCAGTCGCCATCCCTTCTTTATTTTTCTCTTATTATATAGTCACATACAAGACCACAAGAAATAGACATGGAAAATATTAGTCTTATTTATATTAGTCACATACAAGACCACAAGAAATAGACATGGAAAATATTAGTCTTATTTATATTAGTCACATACAAGACCACAAGAAATAGACATGGAAAATATTAGTCTTATTTATGTTAGTCACATACAAGACCACAAGAAATAGACATGGAAAATATTAGTCTTATTTATGTTAGTCACATACAAGACCACAAGAAATAGACATGGAAAATATTAGTCTTATTTATGTTAGTCATATACAAGACCACAAGAAATAGACATGGAAAATATTAGTCTTATTTATGTTAGTCACATACAAGACCACAAGAAATAGACATGGAAAATATTAGTCTTATTTATGTTAGTCACATACAAGACC
This sequence comes from Achatina immaculata, assembly GCA_009760885.1. Classification (NCBI taxonomy): domain Eukaryota; kingdom Metazoa; phylum Mollusca; class Gastropoda; order Stylommatophora; family Achatinidae; genus Lissachatina; species Lissachatina immaculata. The sequence goes on along the minus strand of CM019693.1, from coordinate 47,450,303 downwards.
ACAAGAAATAGACATGGAAAATATTAGTCTTATTTATATTAGTCACATACAAGACCACAAGAAATAGACATGAAAAATTAGTCTTATTTATATACTCACATACAAGACCACAAGAAATAAACATGAAAAAATTAGTCTTATTTATATACTCACATACAAGACCACAATAAATAGACATGGAAAAATTAGTCTTATTTATATTAGTAATATACAAAACCTCAATAAATAAACATGAACAAATTAGTCTTATTTATAGTAGTCACATACAAAACCTCAATAAATAAACATGAACACATTAGTCTTATTTATATACTCAGATACAAGACCACAAGAAATTCACATTACAAGATTATACAGCTCTCTTCTGTTTTCTTTAAACTGTTTAACATATAATCTGCGTATAAGCTCATAACAAGAAGTACATTTTGTTGTGGTTTTTTTAAAATTAAAATAGCATTGATGTGGTTGCACACCTTTGAACATCTATAATAATAATAATAATAGTGCACATCTTTGTTTATCTGTGTTTACCTTCCTCTAATAATAGTGCACATCTTTGTTTATCTCTTACGTAACTTCCTTTAATAATAGTCCACATCTTTGTTTATCTGTATGTAACTTCCTGTAATAATAGTCCACATCTTTGTTTGTATGTACCTTCCTGTAATAATAGTCCACATCTTTGTTTATCTGTATGTAACTTCCTGTAATAATAGTCCACATCTTTGTTTGTTTGTATGTACCTTCCTGTAATAATAGTCCACATCTTTGTTTATCTGTATGTAACTTCCTGTAATAATAGTCCACATCTTTGTTTATCTGTATGTACCTTCCTGTAACAGTAATGCACATCTTTATTCATATGTATCTGTCTGAATGATGAAAGAACAGAGCAGGTCCTTGTTCATCTGTATCTGTCTGTCTGACTGTAAGTTATAACTGAACAAACAGAAATATTTTAACTTAATTAGTTATTAACACTCAAGTGTTGTCACAAGTTTCTGCTAAAGAAGTTATCACAAGTTTATAGGACATGGATTATCACAAGTTTCTGCTAAAGAGGTTATCACAAGTTTATAGGACACGGATTATCACAAGTGTACAGTGCACAGATTATCTCAAGTTTATAGCACACTTTATCACAGTTTTGTAGCATATATATTATCGTAGGATTCTAGTATAGTTTACAGCATACAGATTATCACATGTGTGTGTTATATATATATTATCAAAAGTTTCTAGTACACATCACAATTTTTATAACATGCAGATTATTACAGGTATCTAGCACATGCATTACCATAAGTTTTTAGCACATAAATGATGTTTCTTTTTTTGTTACGGTGTTGAAAGTTGCGGACAGGAAAGAAATTCATGGTCTGATAAATAAGTTAAAACTAGAATAAGAACACTGTTTCATCAACTTTACTCTTGTCATGTATGTCCATTCTCTGATTTCTTGTCTGTTCTTTCTTTTTCCTCTGATGCTAACAAAGAAATATGCAGATATTTTGAATGTTCTGTTTTGCTGAACACTTTCAGATCTGTCATACCACACATTCTTCAGAAAAAGCTATGTACCTTCCTGTAATAATAGTCCACATCTTTGTTTATCTGTATGTAACTTCCTGTAATAATAGTCCACATCTTTGTTTATCTGTATGTAACTTCCTGTAATAATAGTCCACATCTTTGTTTGTATGTACCTTCCTGTAATAATAGTCCACATCTTTGTTTATCTGTATGTAACTTCCTGTAATAATAGTCCACATCTTTGTTTGTTTGTATGTAACTTCCTGTAATAATAGTCCACATCTTTGTTTATCTGTATGTAACTTCCTGTAATAATAGTCCACATCTTTGTTTATCTGTATGTACCTTCCTGTAACAGTAGTGCACATCTTTATTCATATGTATCTGTCTGAATGATGAAAGAACAGAGCAGGTACTTGTTCATCTGTATCTGTCTGTCTGACTGTAAGTTATAACTGAACAAACAGAAATATTTTAACTTAATTAGTTATTAACACTCAAGTGTTGTCACAAGTTTCTGCTAAAGAGGTTATCACAAGTTTCTGCTAAAGAGGTTATCACAAGTTTATAGGACACAGATTATCACATGTGTGTGTTATATATATATTATCAAAGTTTCTAGTACACATCACAATTTTATAACATGCAGATTATTACAGGTATCTAGCACATGCATTACCATAAGTTTTTAGCACATAAATGATGTTTTTTTTTTTTGTTACGGTGTTGAAAGTTGCGGACAGGAAAGAAATTCATGGTCTGATAAATAAGTTAAAACTAGAATAAGAACACTGTTTCATCAACTTTACTCTTGTCATGTATGTCCATTCTGATTTCTTGTCTTTCTTTCTTTTTTTCCTCTGATGCTAACAAAGAAATATGCAGATATTTTGAATGTTCTGTTTTGCTGAACACTTTCAGATCTGTCATACCACACATTCTTCAGAAAAAGCTATATACTTTCCTGAGACATGCCTTTGACCGTTGGCCACTGGACTCTTGTTTTAGGATGGTGAGTAAGCAAAGTAAACTGAGCACTGGCCAACAAGTAACTCATATAGCATGATAGACAAGTGTTGTTAATGTGGTGAACCTGTTGAAGGTAAAAGTTGCTAGCATATGATGTTGTTACCTGTCTAGGGTACAAGTTGCTAGCATATGATGTTGTTACCTGTCTAGGGTACAAGTTGCTAGCATATGATGTTGTTACCTGTCTAGGGTACAAGTTGCTAGCATATGATGTTGTTACCTGTCTAGGGTACAAGTTGCTAGCATATGATGTTGTTACCCGGTGAACCTGTTGAAGGTAAAAGTTGCTAGCATATACATGGATTATCATAAGTTTCTACTAAAGAGGTTATCACAAGTTTATAGGACATGGATTATCGCAAGTTTCTGCTAAAGAGGTTATTACAAGTTTATAGGACACGGATTATCACAAGTTTCTGCTAAAGAGGTTATCACAAGTTTATAGGACATGGATTATCACAAGTTTCTGCTAAAGAGGTTATTACAAGTTTATAGGACACGGATTATCACAAGTTTCTGCTAAAGAGGTTATCACAAGTTTATAGGACATGGATTATCACAAGTGTACAGTGCACAGATTATCTCAAGTTTATAGCACACTTTATCACAGTTTTGTAGCATGATTATCACATTTATACCACATATATTATCACAGTTTTATAGCATATATATTATCATAGGGTTCTAGTATAGTTTACAGCATACAGATTATCACATGTGTGTGTTATATATATATTATCAAAAGTTTCTAGTACACATCACAATTTTTATAACATGCAGATTATTACAGGTATCTAGCACATGCATTACCATAAGTTTTTAGCACATAAATGATGTTTCTTTTTTTGTTACGGTGTTGAAAGTTGCGGACAGGAAAGAAATTCATGGTCTGATAAATAAGTTAAAACTAGAATAAGAACACTGTTTCATCAACTTTACTCTTGTCATGTATGTCCATTCTCTGATTTCTTGTCTGTTCTTTCTTTTTCCTCTGATGCTAACAAAGAAATATGCAGATATTTTGAATGTTCTGTTTTGCTGAACACTTTCAGATCTGTCATACCACACATTCTTCAGAAAAAGCTATATACTTTCCTGAGACATGCCTTTGACCGTTGGCCACTGGACTCTTGTTTTAGGATGGTGAGTAAGCAAAGTAAACTGAGCACTGGCCAACAAGTAACTCGTATAGCATGATAGACAAGTGTTGTTAATGTGGTGAACCTGTTGAAGGTAAAAGTTGCTAGCATATGATGTTGTTACCTGTCTAGGGTACAAGTTGCTAGCATATGATGTTGTTACCCGGTGAACCTGTTGAAGGTAAAAGTTGCTAGCATATGATGTTGTTACCTGTCTAGGGTACAAGTTGCTAGCATATGATGTTGTTACCCATGGTGAACATGTTGAAGGTAAAAGTTGCTAGCAAATGATGTTATTACCTGTGGTGAACATGTTGAAGGTAAAAGTTGCTAGCATATGATGTTATTACCTGTCTAGGGTAAAAGTTGTTAGCATATGATGTTGTTACCTGTAGTGAACCTGTTGAAGGTAAAAGTTGCTAGCATATGATGGTATTACTTGTGGTGAACCTGTGAAGGTAAAAGTTGCTAGGGTATGTTCTTATCTTCTACATGGTATCTAGGGTATTTTCTTGTCATGTCTTCTGCATGGTATCTAGGGTATGTTCTTGTCTTCTACATGGTATCTAGGGTATGTTCTTATCATGTCTTCTACATGGTATCTAGGGTATTCTTGTCATGTCATCTACATTGTATCTATGGTATGTTCTTAACATGTCACCTACACAGTATCTATGATATGTTCTTAACATGTCACCTACACAGTATCTAGGGTATGTTCTTGTCATGTCATCTACACAGTATCTAGGGTATGTTCTTGTCATGTCATCTACATAGTATCTAGAGTATTCTTTTCATGTCATCTACACAGTATCTAGGGTATGTTCTTGTCATCTAGACATTATCTACATGGTATCTAGGGTATGTTCCTGTCATATTATCTGCATGGTATCTATGTTATGTTCCCATCATATTATCTACATGATATCTAGGGTATTTTCCTGTCATATTATGTACATGGTATCTAGGGTATGTTCCTGTCATATTATGTACATGGTATCTAGGGTATGTTCGTGTCATGTCATCTACATGATATATAGGGTAAGTTCTTGTCATGTCATCTACATGATATATAGGGTAGGTTCTTGTCATGTTATCTACATGGTATATAGAGTATGTTCTTGTGTCATCTACATGGTATCTAGAGTATGTTCTTATCATGTAATCTACACAGTATCTGTACATATGTAGACAATATTCTTGTCATCTTTATAGAAATGACTTGACTTTGTCCATTGTTTTGTTTCCGTAAGAGCTAAATGTAAGCTTACTTAGTTGATGGATCATCTTCATTGCACATTGGACGATTAGTCCATAAGCACTCTGATCCCATCTTCATGGTATGTACATAATCATGATATAATTATACCTCATTTATGGTGTGTACATAATCATGATATAATTATACCTCATTTATGGGGTGTACATAATCATGATATAATTATGACTCATTTATGGGACGTACAAAATCATGATATAATTATGCCTCATTTATGATGTGTACAAAATCATGATAATAAATAAATGATGCTTTGAAAAGAGAAGACACTAAAGAAAAATTAAGAAATGAGCTAAACCAAAAGATAAACACAAGAGGGAATGAAGAAAATAAAAGCATTGATGACAGATGGGAAGATATAAAAATCATTATAAAGAACACAGCGGAAGAATGCCTTGGAGTCAAAACCATAAATAAAAGAAAGAACTGGTTTGATGAAGTCTGCAGAGAGACAGTCATAAAGAAAAGGACAGGGAGACAGATGTGGTTGAATGACATGATCAGCAGAACAAATGAGGAGAAGTACCATACACAGTGTAAAAAACTCAAAAGTTATACATCCAAAAAAAAAAAAATGAAAGACAATGGTAAGCAAGATGCAGACATGGCATCAAATTAAGAAAAACAGGGAATTCTATAAAGAACTGCAAACAGTAAAGAAAAGGTATAAACAGCCTCTGCAGGGCTTGAAGATAGTAATTGAAACATGATAAATAGTGAAGAGAAAATCTGTACCAGATGGAAAGAATATTTTGAAAAACTACTAAACTGTGAAGAGACTATAAGCACATTACCATGTGAAGAAATACAGACTTGTGAACCTGAAATAGAGGAACCAGACTTAGAAGAAGTCATCTACAGCATCGTGCTTCTGTGAAATAACAAAGCAACTGGTTCAGATGGAAGTGCTACAGAACTGATTAAGGAAGGAGGTCTAAATCTATATGAAGAGATATGTGCACTAATACAAGAAATACTCCCTAGCGAATGGAGAGAATCATTACTGATCCAAGTATTCTAAAAAAGTGATAAGAGCAAGTGTGAAAACTACAGAGGAGTATCATTACTACTTGCTTGTACTTGTACGAACTCCCTGTAGCTGCGAGCTGTTGTTCTTTGCTGTAGAGATGTTGAGGCACAGCATCGTATTGGCATGGAAACGGATTATGGCGGCTACTTTTTCAGTCTCAGAGTACAGCTAAAAAGCAGTGGGTGTGCAATGCCAGACTATGCCTGTTACTGGGGATACCACGGAGAGGTGGGACAGGGTCTTGGTCAGCTATGGGTCGCTAACCCTGATGCTGGCATATCAGGTGTGGGTCGCTGATTACCTTATCGGTTGTCTTCACCCCCATATCATTACCACAAACAAGCTACAACATTATACTTTTAAATAGAGTAAAACCATACAGCAAGAACATACTGGGAGACTATCAAGCAGGTTTTAGGAAGAATAGATCAACTGTAGACCAAATATTTTGTCCACGTCAGAGAGCAGAAAATTACTCGGAAAATGGACAGGAAGTACATAATATCTTCATTGACTTCAAGAAAGCTTATGACAGCATATATAGGAGCAGCTTAAGGAAAATTATGAAGGAAAGAGTTTGAGGTACCTAATAATCATTTTGACCAGAATATGCATGGAGGATAAATACAGTAAAATAAAAAGGAAGAAAATCAGAACCCTTCTATATAAGAACTGGTTTAAAACAAGGTAATACATTATCTCCGTTACTATTCAACCTAGTACTAGAAAAGGTAATCAGAAAAGTGAAAGAAGAAAGCAGTACAGAAGAACAAGCTAAAATACTAGGATATGCTATATGATATATACCTGGTGGGGGAAACTGCAAGAAGTCATCAATACTTGCATACACCTGAGAGATGTGGCACTAAAAGTGGGTTTGACCATTAACCAAGATAAGACGGAGTATATGAAGATATCAGGATACCAGAGGCAGGATGATCTAGATTATATAAATGTTGGAGAGATGACTATAAGCACATTACCATGTGAAGAAATACAGACTTGTGAACCTGAAATAGAGGAACCAGACTTAGAAGAAGTCATCTACAGCATCGTGCTTCTGTGAAATAACAAAGCAACTGGTTCAGATGGAAGTGCTGCAGAGTTGATTAAGGAAGGAGGTCTAAATCTATATGAAGAGATATGTGCACTAATACAAGAAATACTCCCTAGCGAATGGAGAGAATCATTACTGATCCAAGTATTCTAAAAAAGTGATAAGAGCAAGTGTGAAAACTACAGAGGAGTATCATTACTACTTGCTTGTACTTGTACGAACTCCCTGTAGCTGCGAGCTGTTGTTCTTTGCTGTAGAGATGTTGAGGCACAGCATCGTATTGGCATGGAAACGGATTATGGCGGCTACTTTTTCAGTCTCAGAGTACAGCTAAAAAGCAGTGGGTGTGCAATGCCAGACTATGCCTGTTACTGGGGATACCACGGAGAGGTGGGACAGGGTCTTGGTCAGCTATGGGTCGCTAACCCTGATGCTGGCATATCAGGTGTGGGTCGCTGATTACCTTATCGGTTGTCTTCACCCCCATATCATTACCACAAACAAGCTACAAAATACCATTATACTTTTAAATAGAGTAAAACCATACAGCAAGAACATACTGGGAGACTATCAAGCAGGTTTTAGGAAGAATAGATCAACTGTAGACCAAATATTTTGTCCACGTCAGAGAGCAGAAAATTACTCGGAAAATGGACAGGAAGTACATAATATCTTCATTGACTTCAAGAAAGCTTATGACAGCATATATAGGAGCAGCTTAAGGAAAATTATGAAGGAAAGAGTTTGAGGTACCTAATAATCATTTTGACCAGAATATGCATGGAGGATAAATACAGTAAAATAAAAAGGAAGAAAATCAGAACCCTTCTATATAAGAACTGGTTTAAAACATGATAATAAATAAATGATGCTTTGAAAAGAGAAGACACTAAAGAAAAATTCAGAAATGAGCTAAACCAAAAGATAAACACAAGAGGGAATGAAGAAAATAAAAGCATTGATGACAGATGGGAAGATATAAAAATCATTATAAAGAACACAGCGGAAGAATGCCTTGGAGTCAAAACCATAAATAAAAGAAAGAACTGGTTTGATGAAGTCTGCAGAGAGACAGTCATAAAGAAAAGGACAGGGAGACAGATGTGGTTGAATGACATGATCAGCAGAACAAATGAGGAGAAGTACCATACACAGTGTAAAAAACTCAAAAGTTATACATCAAAACAAAAAAAAAATGAAAGACAATGGTAAGCAAGATGCAGACATGGCATCAAATTAAGAAAAGCAGGGAATTCTATAAAGAATTGCAAACAGTAAAGAAAAGGTATAAACAACCTCTGCAGGGCTTGAAGATAGTAATTGAAACATGATAAATAGTGAAGAGAAAATCTGTACCAGATGGAAAGAATATTTTGAAAAACTACTAAACTGTGAAGAGACTATAAGCACATTACCATGTGAAGAAATACAGACTTGTGAACCTGAAATAGAGGAACCAGACTTAGAAGAAGTCATCTACAGCATCGTGCTTCTGTGAAATAACAAAGCAACTGGTTCAGATGGAAGTGCTGCAGAGTTGATTAAGGAAAGAGGTCTAAATCTACATGAACAGATATGTGCACTAATACAAGAAAAACTCCCTAGCGAATGGAGAGAATCATTACTGATCCAAGTATTCTAAAAAAGTGATAAGAGCAAGTGTGAAAACTACAGAGGAGTATCATTACTACTTGCTTGTACTTGTACGAACTCCCTGTAGCTGCGAGCTGTTGTTCTTTGCTGTAGAGATGTTGAGGCACAGCATCATATTGGCATGGAAACGGATTATGGCGGCTACTTTTTCAATCTCAGAGTACAGCTGAAAAGCAGTGGGTGTGCAATGCCAGACTATGCCTGTTACTGGGGATACCACGGAGAGGTGGGACAGGGTCTTAGTCAGCTATGGGTCACTAACCTTGATGCTGGCATATCAGGTGTGGGTCGCTAACCTTGATGCTGGCATATTAGGTATAGGTCGCTAACCTTGATGCTGGCATATCAGGTATGGGTCGCTAACCTTGATGCTGGCATATCAGGTATGGGTTGCTAACCTTGATGCTGGCATATTAGGTATGGGTTGCTAACCTTGATGCTGGCATATTAGGTATGGGTCGCTAACCTTGATGCTGGCATATCAGGTATGGGTCGCTAACCTTGATGCTGGCATATCAGGTATGGGTCACTAACCTTGATGCTGGCATATTAGGTATGGGTCGCTAACCTTGATGCTGGCATATTAGGTATGGGTCGCTAACCTTGATGCTGGCATATTAGGTATGGGTCGCTAACCTTGATGCTGGTATATCAGGTATGGGTCGCTAACCTTGATGCTGGCATATCAGGTGTGGGTCGCTGATTACTTTATCGGTTGTCTTCACCCCCATATCATTACCACAAACAAGCTACAAAATACCATTATACTTTTAAATAGAGTAAAACCATACAGCAAGAACATACTGGGAGACTATCAAGCAGGTTTTAGGAAGAATAGATCAACTGTAGACCAAATATTTTGTCTACATCAGAGAGCAGAAAATTACTCGGAAAATGGACAAGAAGTACATAATATCTTCATTGACTTCAAGAAAGCTTATGACAGCATAGATAGGAGCAGCTTAAGGAAAATTATGAAGGAAAGAGTTTGAGGTACCTAATAATCATTTTGACCAGAATATGCATGGAGGATAAATACAGTAAAATAAAAAGGAAGAAAATCAGAACCCTTCTATATAAGAACTGGTTTAAAACAAGGTAATACATTATCTCCGTTACTATTCAACCTAGTACTAGAAAAGGTAGTCAGAAAAGTGAAAGAAGAAAGCAGTACAGAAGAACAAGCTAAAATACTAGGATATGCTATATGATATATACCTGGTGGGGGAAACTGCAAGAAGTCATCAATACTTGCATACACCTGAGAGATGTGGCACTAAAAGTGGGTTTGACCATTAACCAAGATAAGACGGAATATATGAAGATATCAAGAGACCAGAAGCAGAATGATCTAGATTATATAAATGTTGGATATATGATCATTAGGAAAGCAGAAACATACAAATATCTAGGCACAACCTTCAACAGAACCAACATAGTAAGCGAGGAAATTAAAATCAGAGTATAGATAGGGAATAAAATATACTTTGCCTTGCAATACCTATTAAAATCCAAAATCCTGTCCCAAAACACCAAAATAACAATCTACAAAACTATAATAAGACCAGCAGTCGTCTATGGATCAGAAACGTGGAGTACAACAAAGAAAGATGAACAACTATTGCAGATCTTTGAGAACAAGATCCTAAGAAGAATCTTTGGGTGCACAAAGGATACCAACAGTGGAAAATAAAAAGGAAGAAAATCAGAACCCTTCTATATAAGAACTGGTTTAAAACAAGGTAATACATTATCTCCATTACTATTCAACCTAGTACTAGAAAAGGTAGTCAGAAAAGTGAAAGAAGAAAGCAGTACAGAAGAACAAGCTAAAATACTAGGATATGCTATATGATATATACCTGGTGGGGGAAACTGCAAGAAGTCATCAATACTTGCATACACCTGAGAGATGTGGCACTAAAAGTGGGTTTGACCATTAACCAAGATAAGACGGAATATATGAAGATATCAAGAGACCAGAAGCAGAATGATCTAGATTATATAAATGTTGGATATATGATCATTAGGAAAGCAGAAACATACAAATATCTAGGCACAACCTTCAACAGAACCAACATAGTAAGCGAGGAAATTAAAATCAGAGTATAGATAGGGAGTAAAATATACTTTGCCTTGCAATACCTATTAAAATCCAAAATCCTGTCCCAAAACACCAAAATAACAATCTACAAAACTATAATAAGACCAGCAGTCATCTATGGATCAGAAACGTGGAGTACAACAAAGAAAGATGAACAACTATTGCAGATCTTTGAGAACAAGATCCTAAGAAGAATCTTTGGGTGCACAAAGGATACCAACAGTGGAGAATGGAAAGCTAGAAAGAACACTGAACTGAACAGCTTATTTAAATCCCAATGAATTATAAATGTCTTGAAACTGAACAGACTATGCTAGGGCATATAGAAAGAATAGAAGAACAGACAAATGAAAATGATGCATGCACAAAAGATAAGGGAAACAAGACCAAAGGGTAGACCAAGGCAGAGATGGAAAGACAACATAGAACAGGATATAAAAGAAATTGGTATCAGCAACTGGAGAGAAGAGATTAGGAATAGAGAGGAATGGAGGCAGACTTTATCTACAGCAATGAGCCTTAATGGCTGGGAAAGCTGAAGAAGAACATAATCATGACATGATGATGCCTCATACATGGTGTGTACATAATCATGACATAATGATGCCTCATACATGGTATGTACATAATCATGACATGATGATGCCTCATACATGGTATGTGCATAATCATGACATGATGATGCCTCTACGTGGTGTGCACATCATGATGTGATGATGTCTCATTCGTAGTGTGTACATAGTCGTGGTGATGCATTATATGCGGTGTGTACATAATCATGACGTGATGTCTCATTTGTGATGTGTACATAGTCATGATGTGATTATGCTTCATACGTGATGTCCACACAATCATGATATAATGATTCATTTATGATGTGTACAAAATCATGATACAATGATGCCTCATATGTGGCATGTACATAATCATGATAGGATGATGCTTCATATGTGATGTGTACATAATCATGACATAATGATGCCTCATACATGGTATGTACATAATCATGACATGATGATGCCTCATACATGGTATGTGCATAATCATGACATGATGATGCCTCTACGTGGTGTGCACATCATGATGTGATGATGTCTCATTCGTAGTGTGTACATAGTCGTGGTGATGCATTATATGCGGTGTGTACATAATCATGACGTGATGTCTCATTTGTGATGTGTACATAGTCATGATGTGATTATGCTTCATACGTGATGTCCACACAATCATGATATAATGATTCATTTATGATGTGTACAAAATCATGATACAATGATGCCTCATATGTGGCATGTACATAATCATGATAGGATGATGCTTCATATGTGATGTGTACAAAATCATGATAAGATGATGCCTCATATGTGGTGTGTACATAATCATGATATCGTAGAAACTGTGTGCAGTCATAAATTTGTGATATACATGTATATTGTGTGTGCATTTGTGATGCAGCAGTATTTCATACATGATATGATGTCTGATGTGTTATTGAAAAAATGTTACTGGTCAGTAACAGTCTACAAGTGTGAGAATCAATTAGGAATAGTCTTTGAAAGTTGTAGACGGGACTGGAAGATCTTGTCTAGTCCCAGCTTGCTAAATAGACTCAGGATTGTAGAGAATTTGTCTTGAAAATATTTGTGACTTTCTTTCAGATTCTTAGTCTCCCTAACCTTGCAGACTTGATCCTGAGAGGTAGGAACATACTGTAACTTGAATGGGTGGTGGAATTTGTGATAAAGCAACTTGAGTGGCTGGTGGAATTTGTGATAAAGCAACTTGAGTGGCTGGTGGAATTTGTGATAAAGCAACTTGAGTGGCTGGTGGAATTTGTGATAAAGCAACTTGAGTGGCTGGTGGAATTTGTGATAAAGCAACTTGAGTGGCTGGTGGAATTTGTGATACAGCAGCATAATTGGTTTGTGGAATTTGTGATAAATCAACTTGAGTGGCTGGTAGAATTTGTGATAAAGCAACTTGAGTGGCTGGTGGAATTTGTGATAATGCAGCATAATTGGTTGGTGGAATTTGTGGTACTGTAGCTTGAGTGGCTGGTGGAATTTGTCACACTGTAACATGAGTGGCTGGTGGCTTTTATCACACATAAATTGTTTTTTGTGTAAGGAAAAAAATAGCTGTTTTGTTTTTGTGGAAGATGAAAGAACATATATTCTGTTTTGAATGTGTACCTCCAGCGGAACAGAAACTGTTTGGAGGCCCAGTCCAGCATAGAGACCTAGGAGGAAGCTATCTATCAAGCCACACCATGTACATGACCTCTGTCAACCCATCTCAGATGATTGATTTGGAAGGTCCAAACTTTCAGTACGTTTCTTTCTTCAGCGACAGCACCAAGTATAGTGTAGGTATCTGCTTACAGGTTCGACATGTACAGTTGAGCTATCTTAAACCAGGTAGTGCAGTTTATCATCTTATACCAGTGAGTGCAGTTTATATACATACATCAGGTATTGCAGTTTATATATATTGTATCAGCTAGTGCTGTTTATATATATATTACATCAGGTACTTTCAGGTGACATTCCCAGGGAAGGAAGGAAGAACTTTCAGGTGACATCCCCATGGAAGGAAGAAACAACTTTCAGGTGACATTCCCAGGGAAGAAAGGAATAACTTTCAGGTGACATTCCCAGGGAAAGAAGGAATAACTTTCATGTGACATTCCCAGGGAAAGAAGGAATAACTTTCATGTGACATTCCCAGGGAAGGAAGGAATAACTTTCAGGCAACATTCCCAGGGAAAGAAGGAATAACTTTCATGTGACATTCCCAGGGAAGGAAGGAAATAACAACTTTCAGGTGACATTCCCCAGGGAAGGAAGGAACAACTTTCAGGTGACGTTCCCAGGGAAAGAAGGAACAACTTTCAGGTGACATTCCCAGGGAAGGAAGGAATAACTTTCCGGTGACATTCCCAGGGAAGGAAGGAATAACTTTCAGGTGACATTCCCCAGGGAAGGAAGGAATGAATAACTTTCAGGTGACATTCCCCAGGGAAGGAAAGGAATAACTTTCAGGTGACATTCCCCAGGAAAGGAATAACTTTTAGATGACATGCCACAGGGAAGAAATAACTTTTAATTAACATGCCACAGGGAAGAAATAACTTTTAATTAACATGCCACAGGGAAGGAATAACTTTCAAGTAATATACCACAAAGTGTATTTCTGCAAATATTCCTCATCTCAAAGATTGTCATCATGAAGGCTTTCTGACGATAACACAACTCTCTAATTATTTTCTGTTATCCAGGTGGTAACACTACTCTCTAATTGTTTTCTTTTATCCAGGTGGTAATACAAACTCTCTAATTGTTTTCTATTACCCATGTTATCCAAGTGGTAACACAACTCTCTAATTGTTTTCTGTTACCATGGTTATCCAGGTGGTAACACAACTCTCTAATTGTTTTCTATTATCCAGGTGGTAACACAACTCTCTAATTGTTTTCTATTATCCAGGTGGTAACACAACTCTCTAATTGTTTTCTATTATCCAGGTGGTAACACAACTCTCTAATTGTTTTCTATTATCCAGGTGGTAACACAACTCTCTAATTGTTTTCTATTATCCAGGTGGTAACACAACTCTCTAATTGTTTTCTATTATCCAGGTGGTAACACAACTCTCTAATTGTTTTTTATTACCCAGGTTATCCAGGTGGTTACACAACTCTCTAATTGTTTTTATTACCCAGGTTATCCAGGTGGTTACACAACTCTGTAATTGTTTTTTTCCCCAGGTTATCCAGGTGGTTACACAACTCTCTGATGCTCTGTATTCTGTCCAAGCAAAGCTGAACCAAGAGATGAACAATCCTAAAATAGAGAAGAGAAGTGGATTTTTTTCATTTTTGTATCAGTCAGGCCGCGAGCAGAGAATGCTGTCAAGCCAAGAGTACAGACGACTGCCGGTCCACCTACACCAGGCCATAATCAAGTTCTGCTTCATATTCTCAGTAAGTTCTTATCTTCTTCTTCCTTGTTCATGAAGACTCACTTTTGATTTGAACGTTGGAAATATTTTCTGTCACACCTTTTTAGTCAAATATTGCCAACAGTCAGTCAGTCATTTGCAAGTCCCTTGCAGAACTTTGCCTCCCTAACAGCTCTCCTGTAGGCCTCACGGTTGTAAGCAAGATGCACTGCTGGTGATGTATCCATTTACAAGTTATCAACATCTTGCAGCCATCTTCATCTTTGTCTTCCTCTCTTTCTTTTTTTCCCCAATATGTACCCTTCCAAGATGGTCTTATCTAGATTATCGTGACGTTTAATGTATCCAAAATAGTTAAGTTTTCTCTGTTTAATCCTCTTTGCTAGCAGACCATCTTCAATATTAAGTTCTTGTATTAGGGATATATTTGTTCTTTTCTATGTCCATGGTGAGCTGCTGATATTTAAAAGATGAAAAATACTGAGGACTTTTTACAAATAAAAATATATGTTGCCATGAGATGAGTGTGAGAAAGTTGTGACTGCATGTTTAGTTCATGGTGCATGTTTGAGCTAGGTGTCTTGTGTGTTCATAGAATGAACAGAATCTCACACACAATAAACCCATCATATCACTCACACAAGACATCATCCACCAAAGCAAGAAACAGAACCAACATGTATATACAGAGACAAGATGTCATACATTATCTGTACATACAGAAACATGATGATATCATACATTATCTGTACATGCAGAAACGTGATGATATCATACATTATCTGTACATACAGAAACAATGTCATACATTATCTGTACATACAGAAACAGTGTCATGCATTATGTGTACATACAGAAACAGAATGTCATGCATTATCTGTACATACAGAAACAGAATGTCATACATTATCTGTACATACAGAAACAGAATGTCATACATTATCTGTACATACAGAAACAGAATGTCATACATTGTCTGTACATACAGAAACAGAATGTCATGCATTATCTGTACATACAGAAACAGAATGTCATACATTATCTGTACATACAGAAACAGAATGTCATTTTGTCTGTACATACAGAAACAGAATGTCATACATTGTCTGTACATACAGAAACAGAATGTCATACATTATCTGTACATACAGAATCATGTATTTCATTCTCTCAGCATACAGCTACTTTAGTAAATTTCCATGTTTTAACTTTAAACCGAGACAGTTGCTACATCAGTCTGTAGAGTAGCCTTTTTTGTGCATCCACTGTATGGGACATGTATGTTAGTGTTGAAGTCACATGTATGTGTATCATACACTGCCTACTTTGCATGCAGAGATAATTTGTTTGAAATCATGAATAATTGTGACAGTATGATTATGAGAAAAATTCAATGTGAAGAGATGAGCAGTTAAAAAGTATGTGTGTATTTACAAGCAGTGACTAATTGTTATATATAATAACCTTCTTACTTCCTTGTTCATGAAGACTCACTTTTGATTTGAACGTTGGAAATATTTTCTGTCACACCTTTTTAGTCAAATATTGCCAACAGTCAGTCAGTCATTTGCAAGTCCCTTGCAGAACTTTGCCTCCCTAACAGCTCTCCTGTAGGCCTCACGGTTGTAAGCAAGATGCACTGCTGGTGATGTATCCATTTACAAGTTATCAACATCTTGCAGCCATCTTCATCTTTGTCTTCCTCTCTTTCTTTTTTTCCCCAATATGTACCCTTCCAAGATGGTCTTATCTAGATTATCGTGACGTTTAATGTATCCAAAATAGTTAAGTTTTCTCTGTTTAATCCTCTTTGCTAGCAGACCATCTTCAATATTAAGTTCTTGTATTAGGGATATATTTGTTCTTTTCTATGTCCATGGTGAGCTGCTGATATTTAAAAGATGAAAAATACTGAGGACTTTTTACAAATAAAAATATATGTTGCCATGAGATGAGTGTGAGAAAGTTGTGACTGCATGTTTAGTTCATGGTGCATGTTTGAGCTAGGTGTCTTGTGTGTTCATAGAATGAACAGAATCTCACACACAATAAACCCATCATATCACTCACACAAGACATCATCCACCAAAGCAAGAAACAGAACCAACATGTATATACAGAGACAAGATGTCATACATTATCTGTACATACAGAAACATGATGATATCATACATTATCTGTACATGCAGAAACGTGATGATATCATACATTATCTGTACATACAGAAACAATGTCATACATTATCTGTACATACAGAAACAGTGTCATGCATTATGTGTACATACAGAAACAGAATGTCATGCATTATCTGTACATACAGAAACAGAATGTCATACATTATCTGTACATACAGAAACAGAATGTCATACATTATCTGTACATACAGAAACAGAATGTCATACATTGTCTGTACATACAGAAACAGAATGTCATGCATTATCTGTACATACAGAAACAGAATGTCATACATTATCTGTACATACAGAAACAGAATGTCATTTTGTCTGTACATACAGAAACAGAATGTCATACATTGTCTGTACATACAGAAACAGAATGTCATACATTATCTGTACATACAGAATCATGTATTTCATTCTCTCAGCATACAGCTACTTTAGTAAATTTCCATGTTTTAACTTTAAACCGAGACAGTTGCTACATCAGTCTGTAGAGTAGCCTTTTTTGTGCATCCACTGTATGGGACATGTATGTTAGTGTTGAAGTCACATGTATGTGTATCATACACTGCCTACTTTGCATGCAGAGATAATTTGTTTGAAATCATGAATAATTGTGACAGTATGATTATGAGAAAAATTCAATGTGAAGAGATGAGCAGTTAAAAAGTATGTGTGTATTTACAAGCAGTGACTAATTGTTATATATAATAACCTTCTTACTGCCTAGTTCAGTCAGAAATCCATTATTGAGCTAATGTCATTCTTTGGCAAAATTATGGCCAGAAATTTATTTTCAATGAAACGCACACAGTTTTAAGTAAACATCTTCAAATGTTCAGGCCTTCATTGTATGACAGGCTGCAGCTAGTTGTTTTAGTTTATCATACACATAGATATTAGTCATAATTTGCTTACAAGAAAAACATTTCTCTTATTGTTTCATCTTACTTAAAGACATTGAGTATGTTTTACGTAGGACCAAATATTTGTTACATTGTTTTACCTTACAGATAGACATACATGTGACACTGTTTCACCTTACAGGTAGACATGCATGTGACATATTGTTGTATGCTTTACTTAAGAGCAAATAATTGTTACATTGTTTTACCTTATGGATAGACATACATGTGGCACATTGTTTCACCTTACAGATAGACATACATGTGGCACATTGTTTCACCTTACAGATAGACATACATGTGGCATTGTTCCACCTTACAGATAGACATACATGTGGCATTGTTCCACCTTACAGATAGACATACATGTGGCATTGTTCCACCTTACAGATAGACATACATGTGACATTGTTTCACCTTACAGATAGACATACATGTGGCACATTGTTTCACCTTACAGATAGACATACATGTGGCATTGTTCCACCTTACAGATAGACATACATGTGGCATTGTTCCACCTTACAGATAGACATACATGTGGCATTGTTCCACTTACAGATAGACATACATGTGACATTGTTTCACCTTACAGATAGACATACATGTGACACATTGTTTCACCTTACAGATAGACATACATGTGACATTGTTTCACCTTACAGATAGACATACATGTGGCATTGTTCCACCTTACAGACAGACATACATGTGGCACATTGTTTCACCTTACAGACATACATTGATCATGTTTTACTTATAAACAGACTCCTGAAACAATAGCTTTCAGAGGAAAAAAGTCATTATTGCCAGAGAATCTCATGCATTTTCTTCATACTTCAGCATAGCAAGCTCATTCTTATATTTGTTGTTTCTCATAACAGCAAGATATTCTTTAATGTTATCTATGTCATTCCCTGCACCAGCAAGAAATATTATCTTTGTCATTCCCTGCACCAGCAAGAAATATTCATCATCATCATCAGGTGCCGTGCCGACTGGCGTTGGCTATTATGCTTCTCCAGAGTACCCGATCCTTCATGCAGGCCATCAGTTCAGTTGGTGATCTCCTCTCACACCATCCCGTCAGACTGTCCAGTATCATTTCTCTTGGTCTTCCTCTTGATCTTCTTCCTTCTATTTTTCCTGTTGTTACAATATTTTCAATGCCCCCTCTTCTCATTGCATGTCCTATGAAAGTACATTGTCTCTCTCTTATCTTTCTGACAAGGTTTTTTGTCTCTCCAGCTCTTCTCATACATTCTTCATTAGTTATTTTTGCTGTCCAGGGGATTCGCAACATTCTTCTAATAAACCACATTTCTGCTGCTTCCAATGATTTTTGTGCAGACTTGCCTATTGTCCATGATTCACTTCCATATAACAAGATAGGTTCAATATAGCATTTTAGGACTCGTTTTCTAACATTCATTGATAAGGATGTGTTAGCTAATATGTTTCTCATTCTCTGAAATGCAGTCTTTGCTTGGCCTATTCTGTTCCTAATTTCTGTTTTGCATTTCCCATCTGAAGTTATTACTGCTCCAAGGTATTTGAATTTCTGCACCTGCTTTAGAATGGTTCCATTTAATTTAATACTGCATGCTGGTGGATTCTGTTTCTTAGATATAACCATAGTCTCTGTCTTTTTGATGTTCAAAGTAAGGCCTTTCTGTTCACTTTCTTTGGCCACTTTATCCAAGAGATTTTGCAGGTCTTGTTGGTTCTCCGCTATCAGTACTGTGTCGTCAGCATACCGAAGGTTGTTAATATTGTATCCTCCAATTTTTATGCCTGGTTCTGTGATGATTGTTCTTAGAATATTCTCGCTGTACAGAGAAAAAAGGTCTGGAGATAGTACACATCCTTGTCGCACCCCTTGTTTTATAGGTTGGTATTTTCCAATTCTATTTTCAACTCGAACTGCTGCCTCCTGATGCCAGTATAGATGTTTTACAATCCTCAGGTCTTTGCCATCTATATTGATGTCTTCAAGCATTTTAATAATTTCATTATGTTTCACCTTGTCAAATGCCTTGGTGTAATCAATGAAGCATAAGTAGAGATCTTTCTGTACTTCTAAAGCTCTTTCTGTTAGTGTTCGTAAAGTATAAATGGCATTGTGTGTTCCCTTTCCTTCAACAAATCCAAACTGTTCATCTGCTATTTCCATTTTTATCTTTTTCCTTGTTCTTCTCATAATGATTCTCAGAAGTAGCTTCGTTATGTGACATGAGAGGCTGATAGTCCGGTGGTCGTCACATTCCTTTGCACCTGGTTTCTTTGGTAGTGCTATAAACGTGGATTTAATCAGGTCACTGGGCCTGAAATATTATCTATGTCATTCCCTGCACCAGCAAGAAATATTATCTTTGTCATTCCCCATACTAGTAATATAATTTTTTAATGTTATCCATGTAGATCCACACACCAGTAAGATGTCATATAATTTTATCCATGTAGATCCACACACCAGTAAGATGTCATATAATGTTATCCATGTAGATCCACACACCAGTAAGATATTCTTTAATGTTATCCATGTAGATCCATACACCAGTAAGATATTCTTTAATGTTATCTATGTTGTTCCCTGCATTCTTTAGTTTTATCCATTTAGATCCGCACACCAGAAAGTTAACAACTACTTTGTGGGCGTTGAGTAAAAAGCTGTTCCTACTCCTAGTTTATAAACACACCAGCACGATACTCTTTAATGTTATCCATGTAGATCCGTACACCAGTAAAATGTCATGTCATGTTATCCATGTAGATCCGTACACCAGTAAAATGTCATGTAATGTTATCCATGTAGATTCCTGTGCCAACAAGTTTCTTCCAAACAAACCCCAGCCAAAACAGTGACACCTTAAATGAGTCAACGTATTTAGCCGAAGAGGAGGATTCCTGCCCAGAATGTGTGCACACAGAAGAAGGCTGGAAACTTACAGACACTGGCAGGAAGCAGGTTGGTGGATACTTGACAGAAGTAATCTGGGTAATTTATTATCAAGTCACAAGTTATATCACCAGTATATCTTATATCCTTCCCGTGCCGTTAAACGTCACATATGGCTCGCAAAGTAGTTCACTAATTTTTCCTGTCTTCGGCGAGTCTTTCAACCTCATCAAAGGATTTTATGCCTGTTAATTTGGCCTCTCTTAATAATGTCCTCTTCAAAGTTTCACATGGTCTGCCTCTTTTTTTTTGGCCTATCAACAAGCTATCAAGTGGAACACCAGTATATGGCAATTGATTAATATGGCTCATTTTTAGTTATGGGGGTGAATGATGAATGTGATGGTGGTATGAGTATTTGTCAAGTGACAGAGAAGTTTGAGCTGAGGGTGAATGATGAATGTGATGGTGGTATGAGTATTTGTCAAGTGACAGAGAAGTTTGAGCTGAGGGTGAATGATGAATGTGATGGTGGTATGAGTATTTGTCAAGTGACAGAGAAGTTTGAGCTGGGACACTGAGCATGGCTAGCAAGTTTCCACGGCTCTTTGTGCTTGTCCATGTGTCCAGATTACTGTCTAACCCAGTCCTGGAAAATGTCATAAGAATAAGAAAGCAAGTAAACACAGAAGTATAGCCAGGATGTGAGGATGACTTGATGAAACTGGCAGAACATCACAGGATATCTGAGGTCTGTTTCTCCAGATACAAGAAACAGCACAGAAACTCGACCTAACATCCAACAGAGACAAGGCAGAATATGCAACCATAACAAGAAACAACAGTGATAGGAACCTTCAACATTAGAAATGGACAGTATAAAATTCAGAAGAACAAAGAGTTATAAATATCTGAGAACAGTTTTCAAAGTAAGAGAGGCAGCTAAAATCAGAGTACAGATAAAGAATAAAATTTGCTATGCTCTACACTTCTTGTTAAGATTCAGAATATCCTAGGATGCCAAGATGACCAAATATATAAAGCCACTGTGAGACCAGCAGTCCTATATGACTGTGAAATACGGTGTACAACAAGAAAGAAGAAAAAAACAATGTTTTGAGAACAAAGAAAATAGAAAAAAAACAATGTTTTGAGAACAAAGAAAGAAGAAAAAAACAATGTTTTGAGAACAAAGAAAGAAGAAAAAAGCACTTCGGTGTTTTTTTAGTTCAAACTTTCAGTACCAGGAACCAGGGCTTTTTAACAAAATTAATCATACAAAAATAATTAATCATACAGATCTATCACTTTAAATTGCTTTAAAATGTTAAAAATAGGCATCTCACTCTGTCCTGGTAAACATCATTGCAGTGAGTTTTAATTATAAAAAATGTTTGTGTGTCATGGATGTTGCTTGGTAGATAAATATTGCAATAGATAAAGTAACAATGGAGTCTGGAGAGCTAGAAACAATAAAGAAATGTGTAATCTTTACAAAGAACCACTAATGCTTCATTATGAAATCCACCAAATGATGATGGCTGGGCCATGTATAAGAATTGAAAAGAGTCATCCAACTTAACACCATATATATACATGATATAAAAATGGATAAACTCCTTATCCATAGCCACCTGAAGTGGAACCTTGCATATGTTGGCACTAGAAAATGTAACTGCCCTCACTGTTACCTGCCCTGTAGTCTGGGAAATGAAAATGATTGCCTTTCCCAAAACAATCCACATGTTCCATGAGGGATTCACATGCGAGTCCCAGAATGTGATATATGCCATTGTATGCAAAAGATTCTGAAAAGTGGTCTCAGACTAGGTGACCGCATGCAGAAACATCTGTATGATATCACACAGCATGCTTCGAAACCAGTCTCTAATCATTTTAACAACTCAAACCACTGAGACTGAGAGTATGTGCAGACTTGGACTGTATAAAAGTCTGTGTGTAAATATTTACCACACAAAATAACTCCACTCTGTGACTGACACTTTAGCTATGCTCACACTACAATGTGTAAAGTCACAGATTGTGAGATCACACTAAATAAGCTGATGTGTAAAGTCACGGACTGTGAGATCACACTAAATAAGCTGATGTGTAAAGTCACGGACTGTGAGATCACACTAAATAAGCTGATGTGTAAAGTCACGGACTGTGAGATCACACTACATAAGCTGATGTGTAAAGTCACAGATTGTGAGATCATACTACATAAGCTGATGTGTAAAGTCACAGACTGTGAGATCACACTACATAAGCTGATGTGTAAAGTCACAGACCGTGAGATCACACTACATAAGCTGATGTGTAAAGTCACAGACTGTGAGATCAGAGTCGTCCTCTTCTCCTCCTCACTGAGTAGTTTTCTTTGTCTGAGAAATGATGAAAAGCTTTTGTTATGTGAGTCAGCGTGAGCATGACAGTATGTTGATGTTTGTTACAGAGTTACTAGTAGCTACATGTTGCTAATATAACAATGTTACGACTTGCTAATGAAGGAATTGTTCACATTTGTTACAGCTTATAAACAGAGAGAAAAAATTTGACAAGTTCAGTGTTGGTGAGCCAGACCTACAGCCTGTGAGAAGTTATGAAAATGCCAGTCTTGTCCGCTTGCTCTTTCACTTCTGCTCATTCATCAACTCTTACGTGAGTTTTCATTTGCTTGTTGTATTGTGTCACAGTTTGCTCAGCTAGTCAGGTAAGTTCTAGAAAATCTACGACACTGTACATAGCATCACCCATGTTGTAAGACACTGTACATAGCATCACCCATGTTGTAAGACACTGTACATGGCATCACCCATGTTGTAAGACACTGTACATGGCATCACCCATGTTGTAAGACACTGTACATGGCATCACCCATGTTGTAAGACACTGTACATGGCATCACCCATGTTGTAAGACACTGTACATGGCATCACCCATGTTGTAAGACACAAATAATTAGTGTATAAGTATATAAAACTAAGTATATAACTGTACATGAAGCCACTGCAGTAAAGCTGTGATAACAAAACTAGGGAAAAAGTAGGAACAGCTTTATTACTTAATGAGCACACAGTTGTGACGTTTCAGCATGAGCCTATCATACAAACACACACAGGACAAAGAAATAGAGAGAGAGAAGATAAAATGTAAATTCACATGAATGCTACGTAAAAACAGGAATGGAAAAAATAGAATAAAATAAAATAAATGGAGCATTTAGCTGTGACTTGTAAGAGGCTGTATTCAGAAGTGCGTATGGTGGAGTGTAGAGAATGTTTAAATGGAGACCTGCAGTGTGTGATGGGTGGGTTGGAAAGGGGAGAGACTGATACAGTGGTAATATATACAGGAGAAGGCGGAAGGAATACATGATTTAGTTGTAATCTGATGCTGTGAGGAGGTTCTGAACTATGTGTTACAAGTGAGAAAGGAGTGGAACTTAGTGCAGAGGGATTATGACCCTGGAAGAGAGAATGTTAGGTGTAGCTGAATTGCAAGTTCAAACCACGTGGTTCCAGCATCCCATATTCCTGAATTAGCAGTTCTTAAGCACTAAGTGGCTTGTGTCATCTGCGTGACATTGTTTGATGGCTGTTACCAGAAAATCAGATTTGCCTCTGTGGTTGGAGCCATTGAAATGACTCAGGACTGGTTTCAAAGCATCCTGGGTGATATACAAATGTTTCTGCATGCAGTTCCCTAATCTGAGACCAGTTTCATCATTATAAGTTATCCAGCATCTTTTGCATACAGTGGCATACATATATCACATTCTGGGATTCACATGTGAATTCCTTATGGAGAGTGAGGATAGTTTTGGGAAAGGTGATTGTTTTCATTTCCTAGACTACAGGGGAGGCAACACAGCAAGGGCGGTTACATTTTCTGGTGCCAGCATATGCAAGGTTCCACTTCAGGTCCATAGCCACCGGCTAGATTACCATTGTATCTCTCTCCTTTCCACGGTCCTTACCTCTTTACAATGACCCACCTATCACACACCATAAGTCTCCATTTAAACACACTCTACACTCCACCATATGCACTTCTGGACACTGCAACACAGCCTCTTACAAGTCACAGCTATGTGCTCCATTTATTCTTTTTTTTTTTCCATTCCTATTTTTTACATAGCATTCATATGGATTATATTTTATCTTTTTTTTTTCTTCATTTTTTTTTTTTTTATACAGTCCCAGCAGTGGGATTTTTTCTGGTACACACCAACAAGGCCCTGGGGTTTAGCCAGCCTCTAAAAATGGGTACCAGAGAAATCTGGGAAGGTAAAACGGCCAGGCATGATATTGACCACGTCAGACTTTCATGTGCTGAAGGTCATGGAAAATACGGGCCTAACACTGTGTTCCCCAGTATGTCTTAATGCCATGGAAACGAGAAGTTTACCTTTTTACCTTTACCTCTATTTCTTTATCCTGTGTGTTGTATGATTAAGGTTCAAACTGAAACATCACAACTGTTTGCTTGTTAATTAATAAAGCTGTTGCTATGTTTTTCCTAGCTGATACACTCACGTTGTAAGACACTATATATGGCATCACTCACGTTGTAAGACACTATATATGGCATCACTCACGTTGTAAGACACTATATATGGCATCACTCATGTTGTAAGACACTATATATGGCATCACTCACGTTGTAAGACACTATATATGGCATCACTCACGTTGTAAGACACTATATATGGCATCACTCACGTTGTAAGACACTATATATGGCATCACTCATGCTGTCAGACACTGCACATAGCAAAAATCTAACTTGGAGAATCTAAAGCTGAGATATAAATGTTAAAGTTCGGTGGGCCCCAAATTGCTGCCATCCACCAGGTGAACTTTGAAATAAGCCTCTCAGCAAATCACTTTTACAATGTAAAGGATAGAGGTGGATGAAGCAAAAGTGACATGTCATGTTGGTACTGTCCAAAGTGTATCGGTGAACTGTACAGTCTTACAGTGTAATATAAGAGTTGTGTGTGGTGTTACAGTGTAATACGGGAGTTGTGTGTGGTGTTGCAGTGTAATACAGGAGTTGAGTGGTCTTACAGCTTAATATAGGAGCTGTGTGGTGTTGTAGCATAATATAGGAGCTGTGTGGTGATGTTGTAGCATAATATAGGAGCTGTGTGGTGGTGTTGTAGTGTAATATAGGAGCTGTGTGGTGGTGTTGTAGTGTAATATAGGAGCTGTGTGGTGGTGTAGTAATGTAATATAGGAGCTGTGTTCAGTCCACTTGTGCGCGCACACACACACATACACTCGCATACATATGCTGCTAGTGTACTTTCCCTGACAGTTTAGAAATAACTGACAAAGAAAAGATAGTTAAGATGAACATGGTTAGAACCTTGCTTTTACAGTTACGATGTTTTTTTTTTTTAAATTTCTTTTTCGCTGAATGTTTATCAAGTTATTATTTAGAAAAATTATTTACAAAATAAAGTGAATGCCATGATGAATGCACATTCACATTATGTTTTATATATAATATCGTACTGTCATTTGTTGTGTCAAATTATATTGGTTAAAAGAAAAAAAAGTTTTCAGTAGAGACTACAGTCACTTGCTATATCTAGTTATATTGCCTAAAAAAAAAACTAGTCACTTGCTATATCTAATTATATTGCCTAAAAAAAGACTACAGTCACTTGTTATATCTAATTATATTGCCTAAAAATAAAAAGACTACAGTCACTTGCTATATCTAGTTATATTGCCTAAAAATAAAAAAACTACAGTCACTTGTCATATCTAGTTATATTGCCTAAAACAAGACTACATTCACTTGCTATATCTAGTTATATTGCCTAGAACAAATTTTAATAGCTTCATGAGAACCTGTGTTAGAAGATTGTTCTGAGTGACCTTGTTTTCTGTCAGCAGTTCAGCACAGACTTCAATGCATTGTACGAGCGGCAGGACTTGACTGGACATTTTGCTAGAGTCTTTCTCATCTATCCATCCTCTCAGGAAAAGATCAAGTCACCCGTCTCCAAAAAGGCTACACAACTAACCAGGCCACCACAGGCCAGAATTAGCCTGCGCTTTCTGGCAAGTTACAACACCATGATACAACTTGGCATCCTCTACCTGGTCATGTACTTTCTCCTAGGAGTTGGCCCATTTGGCTTTGTGTTCCTTCTCTTCAGTTTTACATTCATATATGGAGCTATGCTGGCATGTGTCAGATCATTTCAGTCACGAACACAGGCATAATTCCCAACTGTCATATACAACCAAATATGTTAATCAATGCGTCAGTCACCACCACATACAGGAATGTTCTTGCTCTCATCATATAATGTCAGTCACATACAGGAATGTTCTTGCTCTCATCATATATGTCAGTCACCACCACATACAGGAATGTTCTTGCTCTCATCATATATGTCAGTCACCACCACATACAGGAATGTTCTTGCTCTCATCATATATGTCAGTCACCACCACATACAGGAATGTTCTTGCTCTCATCATATAATGTCAGTCACATACAGGAATGTTCTTGCTCCCATCATATATGTCAGTCACCACAACATACAGGAGGCTGATATAACATGTACACTACTTGTACATCTCAAAAATGTCAACTTTTGAGTACAGACCAATGTTTATAATGTTTTATTTTTCAATTTCAGGCAATACTGAAAGCTTTTACCTTTTACAGAGTTATACATATAACATAGTGTCTACTGTGTACACAGCTATACATATAACATAATGTCTACTGTGTACACAGCTATACATATAACATAGTGTCTACTATGTACACAGATATACATATAACAATGTATGCACATACATTTTATATTCAAGTTATCAGAGACTAACAAACACAGACAGAAGACAATAACTCTGTCTGGCACTAGCTACAAAAATTGTGTTTTTATTATTTATAATAAACTGTTTTTAACTAATTTGTCAGGAAGTTAGGCATTCACATCCTGGCAGCTATAATCAGCATCATCATTTCTGTCTTGCCTTTCAGTCAGTATCCAGATCATGTTGTTATCATAATCAGCAATCATCATTTCTATTTCTGTCTCGCCTTTCAGTCAGTATCCAGATCATGTTGTTATCATAATCAACAATCATCATTTCTGCCTCAGCTCTTCTTATATATCTTATATCCTTCCCGTGCCGTTAGATGTCACATAGGGCTCGCAAAGTAGTTCGCCAATTTTTCCTGTCTTCGACGAGTCTTTCAACCTCATCAAAGGATGTTATGCCTGTTAACTTGGCCTCTCTTAATAATGTCCTCTTTAGAGTTTCACGCGGTCTGCCCCTTTTTCTTCGGCCTGTTGTGTTCCACTTGATAGCTTGTTTTGGGATTCTCTGATCATTTCTTCTCATCAAGTGACCAACATATGTCCATCTCCTTTTCCTGATCACCCGTGAGACTGGTTGTTGTTCAGTCATCTGTCTTATCTCTGCATTGTTCTTGAATTCATTCCACTTGATGCCGAGTATTTTCCTTAGGCATTTGTTTTCAAAAGAGTCTAATTTCTTTTCTATTTCTTTAGTTGTTTTCCAGCTTTCGCATGCATAAATGAGGGTGGATATTACATTTGAATTGAATAGTCTTAACTTGGTTTTTGTGCTTATAACTTTTGAATTCCATATGTTCTCAAGATTCTTGAAGATTGATGCTGCTTTTGCAATTCTGATCCTAACTTCCTTTCTAGTGTCACCATCCTGGTCTATGTAGCTGCCAAGGTATGCAAATTGATTGACTTCTTCAATATCTGTCCCTTCTATGTGGCTCTTAGCTACAGGCAAATAAACATGAATTACTTGTTAAGAAGTTTCCTAAAGTCTGCATTGTTCAAGGACTGTTTGTGTGTCTGATCCTGGGACCCTGCTGCTGATAGCTGGCCATTCTCTGCTGGTCCTGGTATGTGTTGTCTGAG
The DNA here is from genome assembly GCA_009760885.1 of Achatina immaculata. Taxonomy (NCBI): domain Eukaryota; kingdom Metazoa; phylum Mollusca; class Gastropoda; order Stylommatophora; family Achatinidae; genus Lissachatina; species Lissachatina immaculata. The sequence goes on along the minus strand of CM019693.1, from coordinate 47,421,595 downwards.
CGCGCGTGGAAGTAACGAGACCTGGGTTCGTGCCTTACCTCGACTGAAGAAACAAATGACATTTTTCTGTAGTAAAATCATTCTTCATGAATAGTTTCAAAAACATGTACAAGTTATGTGAATGGTTGGATGTCACCTGCACAAATGTTTGCTGTTGTCTGAGATACCATAAAACTTGAACATTTAAAACAGGATCAGCCCTCCACATTCCTTCTAGATGTTTTTCTGCATATCAGCTTTACAAACTAGCCCAAGCAAAAGTATGAGAACAAAGTGGTAGTGGTGGTGGTTGTTATGTGTGACTCTATGCTGATGATATGAATGTTGTATATAGACAAGTTGTGTAACATATACAGCCAGATTGGAAGAAAATAAACATTCATTTATTTATTGATTATTTATGGAATTATAATGTTAAATGTGTGGACAGACTGTGACATATGTCACATGTGGGAGTTGTAATGCTAAATGTGTGGACAGATGACACACAAGGAGTTGTAGTGCTAAATGAGTGGACAGATGGTGACAGATGACACACAAGAAGTTGTGGTGCTAAATGAGTGGAGAGACGGTGACAGATGACACACAAGGAGTTGTGGTGCTAAATGAGTGGACAGATGACACACAAGGAGTTGTAGTGCTAAATGAGTGGACAGATGACACACAAGGAGTTGTGGTGCTAAATGAGTGGAGAGATGGTGACAGATGACACACAAGGAGTTGTGGTGCTAAATGAGTGGACAGATGACACACAAGGAGTTGTAGTGCTAAATGAGTGGACAGATGACACACAAGGAGTTGTGGTGCTAAATGAGTGGACAGATGGTGACAGATGACACACAAGGAGTTGTAGTGCTAAATGAGTGGACAGATGGTGACAGATGACACACAAGAAGTTGTGGTGCTAAATGAGTGGAGAGACGGTGACAGATGACACACAAGGAGTTGTGGTGCTAAATGAGTGGAGAGACGGTGACAGATGACACACAAGGAGCTGTGGTGCTAAATGAGTGGACAGATGACACACAAGGAGTTGTAGTGCTAAATGAGTGGACAGATGACACACAAGGAGTTGTGGTGCTAAATGAGTGGACAGATGACACACAAGGAGTTGTGGTGCTAAATGAGTGGACAGATGACACACAAGGAGTTGTGGTGCTAAATGAGTGGAGAGATGGTGACAGATGACACACAAGGAGTTGTGGTGCTAAATGAGTGGAGAGATGGTGACAGATGACACACAAGGAGTTGTGGTGCTAAATGAGTGGAGAGATGGTGACAGATGACACACAAGAAGTTGTGGTGCTAAATGAGTGGAGAGATGGTGACAGATGACACACAAGGAGTTGTGGTGCTAAATGAGTGAAGAGACAGTGACAGATGACACACAAGGAGTTGTAGTGCTAAATGAGTGGACAGATGGTGACAGATGACACACTCACAGGCTTGTTTCCTTCTTGCCACTCCCCAAACTGGCAATACGAGCAGCAGGTGGCTCCATTCTTGTGAAGAGAGGGGTTTTACGTTCAGGTGGGTTGCTAATAGCCACAGATATCTTGTGTTCACCTATCTGAAGCCCATCTGTCTTTATAACTGCCTGGGCTGCACTTGTCTAGAGAGAAGATGAGTAGTGCTTACAACACTGTAACAAACAACAAGGCTGCACTATAAAGTAACAAAGCACAGCATTCTATGGTTAGACTTTGGACAAAAATTGTAGACAAAGCATTTTTAGACATGAGAGAAAGAAAAATGATAAGAGAATTACCTGGGACTTGAACCACAGCCTCCGATAATTGAGCAACCATCTAGCCATGAGGGAATAGTGCATTAATCAACTTAGCCATCTTACATCCTTCCCATGCCACTAAACATCGCATAGGGCTAACATGGTAGTTCGCCAAGATTTCCCGTCTTCGGGGAGTTTTTCAATCTCAAGGGATGTTATGCCCACTGAACTGGCCTTTCTTAACAATGACCTCTTTAGAGTTTCACGTGGTCAACCTCTTTTTCTTCGGCCTGTTGTGTTCCACTCAATAGCTTGATTGTTTCTTCTCATCACATGACCAACATATGTCCATCTTCTTTTTCTGATCACCCATGAGACAGGTTGTTTGCTCATCTGTCTTATCTAGCCATCCAGCATCCCCCCCCCCCAAAAAAAAAAAAGGCTGGCAATACCTGTCAGAACGAAACAAAAATCTTAACACCTAGAAAAAAAATGAGGCCATCACTACTTAGACTCAGTCCCTTGCAGGTACCAAATCTGCGACACAAACATACATGTGCTCTCCTGTAATGTCTAGTGCACAATGGACAACAATAGCAACAAATGTGTTTCAAATACAAATTAAGAAATAGGAAACAATTCTTTCTGTGTCACGACCATGTTTTCTTTCTAGGCGTCACAATTTTCATGTCATTAAGTCAGGCATTGATAGTCTAGCTCTCCAACACCCTTTTTTTTTTGGGGGGGGGGGCCACACTAGATGGCTTAAGCTGATTAATGCACTGTTCTCTCGAGGCTAAATGTTTGCTCATCCTGCTAGAGTACATGGTTCAAGTCCCAGGTAATTCTCCTGTCATTTTTCTTTTTCTCACGTCTAAAAGTTATTTGGGAACAGTGCAAGGTGAGTGCTGACCTACGCTGATGATATATCAACATATAAGCATGGGAGGTGGAGCTAGCTGCAAGGGCATAGCACAGGGTGGATCAGATAACAGGCTGGTGTGAGGATAATAATGTGGTGATAAGCCAAGAACAAGCCAACATCCTGTGGTTCTCATTAAACAACAGAATTGTAAGATCTGAAACACAATAATTAGTGTACAAGTATATATAAACCTGTCCCAAATCATTTCAATGGCCCCAACCACTGAGGAAAATCTGATTTTCTGGCAACAGCCATCAAACAATGTCACGCAGATGACACAAGCCGCCTGGCGCTTGAGAACCGCTGCATTCAAAATTATGACATGCTGGAGCCACATGGGTTAAGCTCGCTGTTTAGCTACACTTAACATTCTCTCCAATCATTATAGTACCTCTCCACTAAGCTCCACCCCTTCTTACTTATCAAACCTCCTCACAGCATCACTTTGCAACCCTTCTTCCCTAATCATCTATTTCAATATCTCCTGGCTAGGTCAGCATTGTATCATTCTCTCTCCCCTCCCTGGTTCCCCATCCACCACCCCCAGTTACAACCCACTGACCACATGTCACAGGTTTCCATTTAAACAATCTCCACGTTCTACTAAATGCATTCCTGACACACACCGCCGGACAAGTCACACCTTACATTTTACAGCTAAGTACTCTATTTAATTTTTTTCTTTTTTTCTTCTTTGTAATAGTATTCATGTGAATCTATACTTTATCTCCTCTCTCTATTTCTTTGCCCTGTATGTTTTTGTATGATTAAGGCTCATGCCGAAACGTCACAACTTTGTAGTCGTTAAGTAATAAAGCTGCTCCTACATTTTCCCTAGTTCATACATTCTTGTAAGATCTGAAGTTCAGACTGTGAAGTGTTGGGGACAAGAAATTAAAAGAACACAATGATCATTCATCATCCTTTGCACAACATCTAGACAGTGTAATATAAAAGGCCAGGAAAATGTTGGGAGCAGGTAGGTTAAAGGCTGCAGCAAACTTTCCACGGAGCACTATGTTCTTGCTGATGCAGGCACTGGTGATGTCACCCCTGGAGTATGGTCTAGGCTTACTCACCCTGTCATATGCACAAATGAATAAACCAAAATGTGTACAGAATGAGGCAATGAGAGTGGTCTTGGGTTGCAGCAGGTATACTCCAGTGTTGGCCACACACTTTCTGCTTGATATACTGAGTGTGGGTCAAAACACAAGAATGCTCAGGTAAAAGCATACATCAGGGTTGCTGGCATGAAGGACATCCTCTCCATAAGGAGCTGGGGTTGATAAAGGGAACATGCATCAAACAAGGCAGATCCTGGTTGGCTTGACATTGATGGAAACTATTAGCAACCACACTCTTGGACGGATTCTGCAGCATGCGACGGAGCATATATGAGGGTGTTGTGAACGCAATGATACCAGAGTCTGATTTTGAACATTTAAAAGTGTTTTGTTTATGACTTCCCAAGGTCACCACACAGTACTGTTCTTCTGTGCTTTGTTACTTCACACCAGTGTACTGTCAGGTGATCAGTGTTCATAGCATACGTGGCACAACCAACAACACACACACACAAAATATTTCTGACTAAAACTGACAAATGGAACACAACAGATCTGCTGCAACTGACACAAAACACAACATCATCTACAACTGACAACAAAATACAACAGATCAGCTACAATTGACAACAAAACACAATAGATCTGGATAAAACTGACAACAAAACACAAGAGATCTGGATAAAACTGACAACAAAACACAAGAGATCTGGATAAAACTGACAACAAAACACAACAGACCTGGATAAAACCATAACAAGAAGACTGAATAAAGGAACATTTCTTTCCACATGAGTACGTGTGCATGCAGGCAGGCAGTTCCAGAACATACCTCACTGTCATACTCCACATAAGCAATTCCTTTAGGGCTCCCATTTCTGTAAGTGACCATCCTGATGTCTTTGATTTTACCATGCTGAAAGAGAATTCTTACTCTATAGCCTGCATTTAATATGTCCTCATAACCACACATGAATTTAACAACATGATATTATCTTCAAACACTGACCTCTCATTTCTTGCTACCATGTATCTTGTATCATTAATAAAACTGACTGTACTCTTAGATTACAAAACTAGACACTGGGTACATTGATGTGTTGTCAGACTGCATCACTAGACACCACATACATTGATGTGCTGTCAGACTGCATCACTAGACACCACATACATTGATGTGCTGTCAGACTGCATCACTAGACACCGGGTACATTGATGTGCTGTCAGACTGCATCACTAGACACCGCATACATTGATGTGCTGTCAAAAATATGAAGGCAAGTCAATAAATAAGTCACAAATCTCCGGTCTGAATGAAAACTGAAATTTCACTGCAGTTTTTGGTGGTATGTAGCAGCACCAACTAGCATGAAATCAGAATCAAAGCATCCCAGCATATGACGGCTATTTAACAGCAGCTGTTTTAATGTGGTGTGTTACATGCATGTGACGGCTATTTAACAGCAGCTGTTTTAATATGGTGAGTTACATGCACGTGACGGTTATTTAACAGCAGCTGTTTTAATATGGTGAGTTACATGCACGTGACGGTTATTTAACAGCAGCTGTTTTAATATGGTGAGTTACATGCACGTGACGGTTATTTAACAGCAGCTGTTTTAATATGGTGTGTTACATGCACGTGACGGTTATTTAACAGCAGCTGTTTTAATATGGTGAGTTACATGCACGTGATGGTTATTTAACAGCAGCTGTTTTAATATGGTGAGTTACATGCACGTGATGGATATTTAACAGCAGCTGTTTTAATATGGTGTGTTACATGCATATGACGACTATTTAACAGCAGCTGTTTTAATATGGTGAGTTACATGCACGTGATGGTTATTTAACAGCAGCTGTTTTAATATGGTGTGTTACATGCATGTGACGACTATTTAACAGCAGCTGTTTTAATATGGTGAGTTACATGCATGTGATGGTTATTTAACAGCAGCTGTTTTAATGTGGTGTGTTACATGCATGTGACGGCTATTTAACAGCAGCTGTTTTAATGTGGTGTGTTACATGCATGTGACGGCTATTTAACAGCAGCTGTTTTAATGTGGTGTGTTACATGCATGTGACGGCTATTTAACGGCAGCTGTTTTAATGTGGTGTGTTGCATGTGACGGCTATTTAACGGCAGCTCTTTTAATGTGGTGTGTTGCATGTGACGGCTATTTAACAGCAGCTCTTTTAATGTGGTGTGTTACATGCATGTGACGGCTATTTAACAGCAGCTGTTTTAATGTGGTGTGTTACATGCATGTGACGGCTATTTAACAGCAGCTGTTTTAATGTGGTGTGTTACATGCATGTGACGGCTATTTAACAGCAGCTGTTTTAATGTGGTGTGTTACATGCATGTGACGGCTATTTAACAGCAGCTGTTTTAATGTGGTGTGTTACATGCATGTGACGGCTATTTAACAGCAGCTGTTTTAATGTGGTGTGTTACATGCATGTGACGGCTATTTAACAGCAGCTGTTTTAATGTGGTGTGTTACATGCATGTGACGACTATTTAACAGCAGCTGTTTTAATGTGGTGAGTTACATGCACGTGACGACTATTTAACAGCAGCTGTTTTAATGTGGTGAGTTACATGCACGTGACGACTATTTAACAGCAGCTGTTTTAATGTGGTGAGTTACATGCACGTGATGGTTATTTAACAGCAGCTGTTTTAATGTGGTGAGTTACATGCACGTGATGGTTATTTAACAGCAGCTGTTTTAATGTGGTGAGTTACATGCATGTGATGACTATTTAACAGCAGCTGTTTTAATGTGGTGAGTTACATGCACGTGATGGTTATTTAACAGCAGCTGTTTTAATGTGGTGTGTTACATGCATGTTACGACTATTTAACAGCAGCTGTTTTAATGTGGTGTGTTACATGCATGTGACGACTATTTAACAGCTGTTTTAATGTGGTGAGTTACATGCATGTGACGACTATTTAACAGCAGCTGTTTTAATGTGGTGTGTTACATGCATGTGATGGTTATTTAACAGCAGCTGTTGTAATGTGGTGAGTGTGTTGCATGGACACAAGAAGAACAGTGTGAGGAGTTAAGCTTTTTCTGTGGGCCAAAGGACTGCACACACAGGAAGTGCATGTCAAGAAAAGCAGAAAAACTGGACCCAGAAATTAAATAGCGGATAAACCAGGAACATCAAGGTCATCCCATGGAGGTCGCAAGTGGGAACTTCATAAAATGAATTGTTAGAGGAGGGGGGGGGGGGGGTTCATCAAATGAATTGTGGGAGGGGAGGGGAGTTCATCAAATGAATTGGGGGGGGGTTCATCAAATGAATTGTTAGGGGGTGGGGGAACTTCATCGAATGAATTGTTAGAGGGGGGGGGGGGGAGTTCATCAAATGAATTGTTAGAGGAGGTGGGGGGGGGACTTCATCAAATGAATTGTTAGAGGAGGGGGGGGGGAAGCTTCATCGAATGAATTGTTAGAGGAGGGGGGAGTTCATCAAATGAATTGTTAAAGGGGGGGGGGGGAACTTCATCAAATGAATTGTTAGAGGAGGTGGGGGGGAGGACTTCATCAAATGAATTGTTAGAGGAGGGGGGGGGGGCCTTCATCAAATGAATTGTTAGAGGAGGGGGGCAAATCATAGGTTCATCACTTTCAACAAGAGTAAGAGTGAGCCTCCACGGAATGTAGACACACCTCCATCCCAGTCACCAGAGTAAGAGTGAGCCTCCATGGAATGTAGACACACCTCCATCCCAGTCATCAGAGTAAGAGTGAGCCTCCATGGAATGTAGACACACCTCCATCCCAGTCACCAGAGTAAGAGTGAGCCTCCATGGAATGTAGACACACCTCCATCGCAGTCACCAGAGTAAGAGTGAGCCTCCATGGAATGTAGACACACCTCCATCCCAGTCACCAGAGTAAGAGTGAGTCTCCATGGAATGTAGACACACCTCCATCCCAGTCACCAGAGTAAGAGTGAGCCTCCATGGAATGTAGACACACCTCCATCCCAGTCATCAGAATAAGAGTGAGCCTCCATGGAATGTAGACACACCTCCATCCCAGTCACCAGAGTAAGAGTGAGCCTCCATGGAATGTAGACACACCTCCATCCCAGTCACCAGAGTAAGAGTGATCCTCCATGGAATGTAGACACACCTCCATCCCAGTCACCAGAGTAAGAGTGAGCCTCCATGGAATGTAGACACACCTCCATCCCAGTCATCAGAAAGTTCAAGCGTATCAGCACACAAGATTATGCTCAGCATTTTCTTGGGACTGGCAGGCTGTCATGTTGGCTGAATTCCAGGCTCATGGAGAAACGACACCTCATATTGTGTCACCCCCCTGGGAACAACCGTGTTAAGAATACAGTTAACACAGTCTTTGTGAGACAGGGAACATAGATCTGTTTGCTTAAAAACTCTGACCTACCTCTGTAGCCCAGAAACCTGTAGCAGTCAACACTAATTGTAATTGTTATTTTTGTAAAATGTAATGTCAGGTTGGTGGATTGATGGGGACATGGAGATCTCTGGCGGGGATGAGGGAAGTCTGGTGTGAAACCAATGAATCCAGGACGTGACAAGCCTATGGGTCTTTACAACAGTGGGTATCAGAATGATCTAAACAAAACAGAGCCAGCAGACTACAGGTGGCGGGGAATAGATATCGCTGAGGCACACGTCAGATTCCTCAACCCAAAGTCGGAGTGTCTGTGTGGAATTGTCTCAAAGCCATCTTTGGATCTGACATGGAGAAGGGGCTTAAGTACAGCCACCAGAGGCTGGAAAACAAAGTTTTGGCCAGGCCAGCCTACACCGCTGTCTTCATGGCAGTCTGAGCAAGACCAGCCTGCCCTAAGGAAAGATGCTGAAGTCAGAGGTACCCAGCCAAAAGGCGCATTGCAAAAATCAAGGTACCACGTATCATCGCCAGCGTGCTTAAGAAGAAGATTTTGTGTCACCTTGAGGAAACTGCGACAGTCCGTTCACCGACCACACTCTGGTCTCCTGGGTGCAGGCGTGGTTCTCCCGGATGTGTTGACACTGCTTGCCTTGCTATGCCCAGAACAAGGAAGGAGCTGTTGAAAATCTTTGCTTGCAAATACTAGGCACATCCACTTTAAAAACAGGACTTAGCCCCAGGTGGTTTCATCTTTTTGGGCCCCTGATTAGCCCCAGGTGGTTTCATCTTTTTGGGCCCCTGATTAGCGCCAGGTGGTTTCATCTTTTTGGGCCCCTGATTAGCGCCAGGTGGTTTCATCTTTTTGGGCCCCTGATTAGCGCCAGGTGGTTTCATCTTTTTGGGCCCCTGATTAGCGCCAGGTGGTTTCATCTTTTTGGCCACCTGGGTGGTTGCCAATGGTGAGATGAGAAGACGTTGCCAAGGAGTTAAGCTTTTTCTGTGGGCCAAAGGACTGCACACACAGGAAGTGCATGTCAAGAAAAGCATAAAAACTGGACCCAGAAATTAAATAGCGGATAAACCAGGAACATCAAGGTCATCCCATGGAGGTCGCAAGTGGGAACTTCATAAAATGAATTGTTAGAGGAGGGGGGGGGGGGGAGTTCATCAAATGAATTGTGGGAGGGGAGGGGAGTTCATCAAATGAATTGGGGGGGGGTTCATCAAATGAATTGTTAGGGGGTGGGGGAACTTCATCGAATGAATTGTTAGAGGGGGGGGGGGGGGAGTTCATCAAATGAATTGTTAGAGGAGGTGGGGGGGGGACTTCATCAAATGAATTGTTAGAGGAGGGGGGGGGGAAGCTTCATCGAATGAATTGTTAGAGGAGGGGGGAGTTCATCAAATGAATTGTTAAAGGGGGGGGGGGAACTTCATCAAATGAATTGTTAGAGGAGGTGGGGGGGAGGACTTCATCAAATGAATTGTTAGAGGAGGTGGGGGGGGGGCTTCATCAAATGAATTGTTAGAGGAGGGGGGCAAATCATAGGTTCATCACTTTCAACAAGAGTAAGAGTGAGCCTCCACGGAATGTAGACACACCTCCATCCCAGTCACCAGAGTAAGAGTGAGCCTCCATGGAATGTAGACACACCTCCATCCCAGTCATCAGAGTAAGAGTGAGCCTCCATGGAATGTAGACACACCTCCATCCCAGTCACCAGAGTAAGAGTGAGCCTCCATGGAATGTAGACACACCTCCATCGCAGTCACCAGAGTAAGAGTGAGCCTCCATGGAATGTAGACACACCTCCATCCCAGTCACCAGAGTAAGAGTGAGTCTCCATGGAATGTAGACACACCTCCATCCCAGTCACCAGAGTAAGAGTGAGCCTCCATGGAATGTAGACACACCTCCATCCCAGTCATCAGAATAAGAGTGAGCCTCCATGGAATGTAGACACACCTCCATCCCAGTCACCAGAGTAAGAGTGAGCCTCCATGGAATGTAGACACACCTCCATCCCAGTCACCAGAGTAAGAGTGATCCTCCATGGAATGTAGACACACCTCCATCCCAGTCACCAGAGTAGAGTGAGCCTCCATGGAATGTAGACACACCTCCATCCCAGTCATCAGAAAGTTCAAGCGTATCAGCACACAAGATTATGCTCAGCATTTTCTTGGGACTGGCAGGCTGTCATGTTGGCTGAATTCCAGGCTCATGGAGAAACGACACCTCATATTGTGTCACCCCCCTGGGAACAACCGTGTTAAGAATACAGTTAACACAGTCTTTGTGAGACAGGGAACATAGATCTGTTTGCTTAAAAACTCTGACCTACCTCTGTAGCCCAGAAACCTGTAGCAGTCAACACTAATTGTAATTGTTATTTTTGTAAAATGTAATGTCAGGTTGGTGGACGGATGGGGACATGGAGATCTCTGGCGGGGATGAGGAAAATCTGCTGTGAAACCAGTGAATCCAGGACGTGACAAGCCTATGGGTCTTTACAACAGTGGGTATCAGAATGATGTAAACAAAACAGAGCCAGCAGACTACAGGTGGCAGGGAATAGATATCGCTGAGGCACACGTCAGATTCCTCAACCCAAAGTCGGAGTGTCTGTGTGGAATTGTCTCAAAGCCATCTTTGGATCTGACATGGAGAAGGGGCTTAAGTACAGCCACCAGAGGCTGGAAAACAAAGTTTTGGCCAGGCCAGCCTACACCGCTGTCTTCATGGCAGTCCAAGCAAGACCAGTCTGCCCTAAGGAAAGATGCTGAAGTCAGAGGTACCCAGCCAAAAGGCGCATTGCAAAAATCAAGGTACCACATATCATCGCCAGCGTGCTTAAGAAGAAGATATTGTGTCACCTTGAGGAAACTGCGACAGTCCGTTCACCGACCACACTCTGGTCTCCTGGGTGCAGGCGTGGTTCTCCCGGATGTGTTGACACTGCTTGCCTTGCTATGCCCAGAACAAGGAAGGAGCTGTTGAAAATCTTTGCTTCCAAATACTAGGCACATCCACTTTAAAAACAGGACTTAGCCCCAGGTGGTTTCATCTTTTTGGGCCCCTGATTAGCCCCAGGTGGTTTAATCTTTTTGGGCCCCTGATTAGCGCCAGGTGGTTTCATCTTTTTGAGCCAATGATTAGCGCCAGGTGGTTTCATCTTTTTGGGCCCCTGATTAGCACCAGGTGGTTTCATCTTTTTGGGCCCCTGATTAGCGCCAGGTGGTTTCATCTTTTTGGCCACCTGGGTGGTTGCCAATGGTGAGATGAGAAGACGTTGCCAAGGAGGTAAATCACTGGCTGCAGCAACAGCCACGAACCTTCTTTGATGTCAGCTTTCAAAAACTTATGAATCAATGTGATAACTGTCTGAAAGTGCCGGGGTCACATGGTGAAAAATAAAAAAATTTGAGGCAAATACTTGCAGTCAATTTTTGATCTAGCTCATTCCATGACTTACTGACTTGCCCTCGCACAAAATTAGACACATATATACATTGCTGTCTGACCACAATTTCAAATATCAGACATGATGCACACAGCTGCACTGTCAGACATCAGGTATATATGTGTTGTCTGACTATAAAATCACACATCAGGTAACTGTTCTGTCAGACTATAAAATCATACATCAGGTAACTGTTCTGTCAGACTATAAAATCATATATCAGGTAACTGTTCTGTCAGACTATAAAATCATACATCAGGTAACACACTGTAATGTCAGAATATAAAATCATACATCAATTAAAACACTGTAATATCAGACTATAAAATAATAACCAGGTATCACTGTACAACACATAAGTTGGTTCTGACTGACTGATCCCGATGTGAAGAAACCAATGTGACATAAAAACCCTCTCAGCTGTTGCTGTCATGACGTTGCTTCTGCTGTTTTAGAGCAACATTTTTATATCTGTCAAGCAAACTTTTCCCAGCCAAAGAATTCAGGTTGCTACTTTTGAGTTCAGCCATAAGATTCTTATGAGAGCCATATTGTTGAAATGTGCTTCATTTGTTGAGCTATTTATAAAGTGAATTGTAAGAAGCTGCTGATTATACAAACACTTCTGTGTTTAGGATCTGGTTTTCAAGATGCTGTGGAAATGTGAAGACAATGTTTGTTGTGTGTGTGCTCAAGTGACTTTTTCATCTCAGAAACATGCATTTACTCCCCTAGTCAACACAGCATATCATCTTTATTTTAGTTGTAAGATAAGGAGATCCAAGACAGCATATCATCATTATTTTAGTTGTAAGATAAGGAGATCCAAGACAGCATATCATCATTATTTTAGTTGTAAGATAAGGAGATCCAAGACAGCATATCATCATTATTTTAGTTGTAAGATAAGGAGATCAAGACAGCATATCATCATTATTTTAGTTGTAAGATAAGGAGATCCAAGGCAGCATGTCATCATTATTTTAGTTGTAAGATAAGGAGATCAAGACAGCATATCATCATTATTTTAGTTGTAAGATAAGGAGATCCAAGACAGCATATCATCATTATTTTAGTTGTAAGATAAGGAGATCAAGACAGCATATCATCATTATTTTAGTTGTAAGATAAGGAGATCCAAGGCAGCATGTCATCATTATTTTAGTTGTAAGATAAGGAGATCCAAGGCAGCATGTCATCATTATTTTAGTTGTAAGATAAGGAGATCAAGACAGCATATCATCATTATTTTAGTTGTAAGATAAGGAGATCAAGACAGCATATCATCATTATTTTAGTTGTAAGATAAGGAGATCAAGACAGCATATCATCATTATTTTAGTTGTAAGATAAGGAGATCCAAGGCAGCATGTCATCATTATTTTAGTTGTAAGATAAGGAGATCAAGACAGCATATCATCATTATTTTAGTTGTAAGATAAGGAGATCAAGACAGCATATCATCATTATTTTAGTTGTAAGATAAGGAGATCAAGACAGCATATCATCATTACTTTGGTTATAAGGAAAGGAGATCAAGACAGCATATCATCATTATTCTGGTTGTAAGGAAAGGAGATCAAGACAGCATATCATCATTATTCTGGTTGTAAGGAAAGGAGATCAAGACAGCATATCATCATTATTCTGGTTGTAAGGAAAGGAGATCAAGACAGCATATCATCATTATTCTGGTTGTAAGGAAAGGAGATCAAGACAGCATATCATCATTATTCTGGTTGTAAGGAAAGGAGATCAAGACAGCATATCATCATTATTCTGGTTGTAAGGAAAGGAGATCAAGACAGCATATCATCATTATTCTGGTTGTAAGGAAAGGAGATCAAGACAGCATATCATCATTATTCTGGTTGTAAGGAAAGGAGATCAAGACAAACCCTAGGCACCTCACGTGCCAGGCATTCCCCATGGCTGGTAGAATAATAAAGGACTGTCAAAGCATTTCACCGTTCCCATGATATGGTGAGAGGCTACTGTTTCTTGTGCATGGTGACTCCTCTTCAGCATGGAATGCTGAGAAAGAAGAAGTGACCTTGAACTATCCAAACATCCCATCATCCAAATGACCAGCAGCACATGAATGTTGAGAAAGAAGAAGTGGACCTTGAACTATCCAAACATCCCATCATCCAAATGACCAGCAGCACATGAATGTTGAGAAAGAAGAAGTGGACCTTGAACTATCCAAACATCCCATCATCCAAATGACCAGCAGCACATGAATGTTGAGAAAGAAGAAGTGACCTTGAACTATCCAAACATCCCATCATCCAAATGACCAGCAGCACATGAATGTTGAGAAAGAAGAAGTGACCTTGAACTATCCAAACATCCCATCATCCAAATGACCAGCAGCACATGAATGTTGAGAAAGAAGAAGTGACCTTGAACTATCCAAACATCCCATCATCCAAATGACCAGCAGCACATGAAGATGACTTGCCTGTTCCTATCTCACCAGATCATCACATCCCGGAGCCTGATGGAGAAAGTGATTGAGAAACATCGCTCAAGCTTTCACAAGATCCAAAATTTTCACCAACATCAGCTTCATAATAAGCCATCCAAGAGCTGAGTGATCTAAATTGAGATCGGTACTTAATTTTAAAAAAGAACAGAAATTCTCACATCGAAGACTACAGCAGTGGAATCTACTGGAGGAAAATGTGAAAGTGTCAATGTAGGCACCAGCAGAAAGACTAACCCTCATTTTTCATAAAGGAAAACAACTTTGCTGTCTGCTGTGATGTCAATGTATAGGCACCAGCAGAAAGACTAACCCTCATTTTTCATAAAGGAAAACACCTTTGCTGTCTGCTGTGATGTCAATGGCCTGGTGACAGATGAGGGGACATAATCCACAAAGCCGGAAACTCTTCATAGACTAATATCCAGGTTACGGTTAAAAGCTTTTTTGTTGCGCAACAGAAATTCACTACCACCTGTTCCTGTAGGTCAAGCTGTGCAAGAGATGTATGAAAAGATGAAACTGCTTCTTTAAGCAACTAAATATGAAGACCATCAGTGGCAGATCTGTGGAAGCTTACTACAGTTTTAATTAGAATGCAGTTGGGGCATGCCAAGTGTTGCTTTTTCTGTGTGAATGGAAGAGCTGAGATAGGTCTTCAGTCTTCACACCACATAAGAAAAGCTGGCCTGATACTGGGTCCTGAGATAGGTCTTCAGTCTTCACACCACATAAGAAAAGTTGGCCTGAGATAGGTCTTCAGTCTTCACACCACATAAGAAAAGTTGACCTGAGATAGGTCTTCAGTCTTCACACCACATAAGAAAAGTTGGCCTGATACTGGGTCCTGAGATAGGTCTTCAGTCTTCACACCACATAAGAAAAGTTGGCCTGATACTGGGTCCTAGAAACTGCTCTAGATGACCTAAGAAAATCATCTTGCCCCTTCTGCATGTTAAGTTGGGGCTAATGAAGAAATGTGTTGAGAAGATCAGTCGGGAAGGCCATCAAGCACTTGAGGACAAAATCTCGGCAGCTGACGGATGCTAAAATCAAAGAAGGAATCTTTTTTGGCCCACAGATTTGGGAACTGCTCAAAGACAAAACCTTTAATTTAGTTCTTCGAGGACATGAGAAAGCAGTTTGGGAAGCCTTCACATCTGTTGTTCACAACTTCCTGGGAAATCGAAGATCTGAAAACTATGTTGTGGCAGTTAATACGACAACATACTAATAATTTGGCTGCAACACGTCACTCAAAAACAACTTTCTGGATCCTCAACTTGACTTATTTCGCTAAACTGTCGGGTGCAGTAAGTGATGAACATGGGGAACGTCTCCACCAAGACATTTCATTAATGGAAAGAAGGTACCAGGGGAAGTGGAACATATTCATGCTTGCTGACTACTGTTGGAATGTCACAAGAAATGCCCCAGAAGTTGAACACATCTATGCTTGCTGACTACTGTTGGAATGTCACAAGAGATGCCCCAGAAGTTGAACACATCTATGCTTGCTGACTACTGTTGGAATGTCACAAGAAATGCCCCAGAAGTTGAACACATCTATGCTTGCTGACTACTGTTGGAATGTCACAAGAAATACCCCAGAAGATGAACACATTCATGCTTGCTGACTACTGTTGGAATGTCACAAGAAATGCTCCAGAAGAGGAACACATCTATGCTTGCTGACTACTGTTTGAATGTCACAAGAGATGCTCCAGAAGAGGAACACATCTATGCTTGCTGACTACTGTTTGAATGTCACAAGAGATGCTCCAGAAGAGGAACACATCTATGCTTGCTGACTACTGTTGGAATGTCACAAGAAATGCCCCAGAAGTTGAACACATCTATGCTTGCTGACTACTGTTGGAATGTCACAAGAAATGCCCCAGAAGTTGAACACATCTATGCTTGCTGACTACTGTTGGAATGTCACAAGAGATGCCCCAGAATTTGAACCCATCTATGCTTGCTGACTACTGTTTGAATGTCACAAGAGATGCCCCAGAAGTTGAACACATCTATGCTTGCTGACTACTGTTTGAATGTCACAAGAGATGCCCCAGAATTTGAACCCATCTATGCTTGCTGACTACTGTTTGAATGTCACAAGAGATGCCCCAGAATTTGAACCCATCTATGCTTGCTGACTACTGTTTGAATGTCACAAGAGATGCCCCAGAAGTTGAACACATCTATGCTTGCTGACTACTGTTGGAATGTCACAAGAGATGCCCCAGAATTTGAACCCATCTATGCTTGCTGACTACTGTTTGAATGTCACAAGAGATGCCCCAGAAGTTGAACACATCTATGCTTGCTGACTACTGTTTGAATGTCACAAGAGATGCCCCAGAAGTTGAACACATCTATGCTTGCTGACTACTGTTGGAATGTCACAAGAAATGCCCCAGGAGTGGAATACAAGAGGAAAAGAAAACAAACAAGAAAGCTGCATTATATTTAATCCTCCCTCAAGAATTACTGAAGTAAGTATTTGGTTCTTGTACAAAACCGGAATATTACATATATCAAAAGCTAGAGATAATAACACATTTCTAATCATATTCTTTTTTCTCATCATATTTTCCATGGGAAATGACACACTTTATAAAGGAGTTATTTTAAAAACTGTTTCTTTGTTATTCAGTGATATGACCATAATGTCAGAATATAAAATCATACATCAGGTAAATGACTGTAATGTCAGACTATAAAATCATACATCAGGTAAGTGACTGTAATATCAGACTATAAAATCATACATCAGGTAAAATACTGTAATGTCAGTCTATAAAATCATATATCAGGTAAAATACTGTAATGTCAGTCTATAAAATCATGTATCAGGTAAAACACTGTAAATTCAATCTATAAAATCATAAATCAGGTAAATGGCTGTAATGTCAGACAATAAAATCATATATCAGGTAAAATACTGTAATGTCAGTCTATAAAATTTATAAGGTAAAACAGTGTAATTTCAATTATAAAATCATAAATCAGGTAAAACACTGTAATGTCAGACTATAAAACAAATGACAGATGTCAGAAACATAAGACATCAGCTACATGACCAAGCTATCAAGCCGCCCTAGAAGCGCAGCACAAACCTCTTTGAAAATGGACTCTAAATCTTGCCCAGTCAATGAGAAAGGTAGACCTTTGATAAAGAGCTTGTTCTTCTCCATTCTGGTTGCATACTGAAACAATCAACAAACTCATGTAACTCAACCAGTCAACAAACTCACATAACTCAACCATTCAACAAACTAATTAACTTGTGAACTCATCTACCTTTATGACTGGAACATAGTTTGCTTTCAGAAACCTCACTCATCTCTGCCATTACTATTAAAATTAAATATATGATACATATAATATTTCTTGGAAATCTTTCTGCAATAAATTCTAAATTTCTTGGAAATATTTCCGTGGTTAATATAAATGTTTATTTGAAATGTATTTGTAATGTAGCTAAAGTGTAGTGTTATTTTGGAAGTCTTCCTTTTGTCTTGTGTTTCTTGAGAATACACCTTCACTTTATGTTTCTTGCAAATCTTCCAGTAGAAATAGCTTAGTCACATTGATACAGGTTTCCTATTTAGCTAAGATTTAAAGGACACAGGAATTTTAATGTTTACCATAACTGAAAGAGCACATCAAATCTAGTGTTTACCACAAATGAAAGGACACAACAAATCTAATGTTTACCTTGACTGAAAAGACACAGGAATCTAAAGTTTACTACAAATGAAAGGATGCAACAAATCTAATGTTTACTACAACTGAAAAGACACAGGAAATCTAATGTTTACTACAACTGAAAGGACACAGCAAATTTAATGTTTACTACAACTGAAAGGACACAGCAAATCTAATGTTTACTACAACTGAAAGGACACAGCAAATTTAATGTTTACTACAACTGAAAGGACACAGCAAATCTAATGTTTACTACAACTGAAAGGACACAGCAAATCTAATGTTTACTACAACTGAAAGGACACAGCAAATCTAATGTTTACTACAACTGAAAGGACACAGCAAATCTAATGTTTACTACAACTGAAAGGACGCAGGAAATCTGTTTACCACAACAGAAAGGACAGCAAATCTAATGTTTACCATAACAGAAAGGACACAGCAAATCTAATGTTTACCACGGATGAAAGGACATAATAAGAAGGAAAGTGATGCAACAACACAGTTCTTCAGATGATCAAAGAAGTGACCCCAACTCCCAGCAAGTATTTCAACCTTTCAAACTTTAGATGCTCTCAAGGAGTGGAGAGCGAGAGGGAAGAAAAGCTCTTCCCCCCCCCCCCACCTCTGTGCACTGTTGGTGTGTAACCAGTGCTTGAAGCTGAAGATATTACCCGCATGTTTGTGTGTAACCGGTGCTTGAAGCTGAAGATATTACCCGCATGTTTGTGTGTAACCGGTGCTTGAAGCTGAAGATATTACCCGCATGTTTGTGTGTAACCGGTGCTTGAAGCTGAAGATATTACCCGCATGTTTGTGTGTAACCGGTGCTTGAAGCTGAAGATATTACCCACATGTTTGTGTGTAACCGGTGCTTGAAGCTGAAGGTATTACCTGCATGTTTGTGTGTAACCGGTGCTTGAAGCTGAAGATATTACCCGCATGTTTGTGTGTAATCTAATGTTGTCATGTTAAACACATGTTAAGCTATGAAACTACGAGGGTCATACCAAAAGTTGTCAGCAAAAAGTTTTTAAAAATCAGAATTTATAGAGAAGTATAAATGTATCACCTTAACTGCATCCTTTTCTTCACTTTTCAACCTTAATCTGTGTCCTTTCCTTCACTTTTCAACATAATCTCCATTTCTCTGCGCACATTTTTCCCATCGCTCCACAAGTTTGAAAATGCTCTCCTGGCAGAATTCCGTTCCAGCTGACCAAAGGCACAGATGCATTGCTTTCTGGACATTCTCTCCTGTGTCATAGTGATGGCCTCACACTTGTTTTTTTCACAAAACTGAAAAGATGGTAATCACTGAGTGCCAGGTCGTGACTATAGGCAGGGTGTGGAAGAATTTACCAACCTATTGTCTGAACTTCCTCAGTTGTCCACAAAGTTGTGAGAAAAACTCTGCTCACAGATCTTCAGTCAACAAACGTAGGACCCAGAGGGCACAAACTTTTCTACAGCCCAGGGTCTCAATCATTTCCTGTACTGCGTTGTGTCCTATTCCAAGATTTACACCTATTTCAGATAATGTGACACGTCTGTCTTGTTTAATGATGTCATCAACCCTTTCCATGTTGCGTTCAGTGGAGGCAGTTCGATAGCGACCGCTGCGAGGCATATCCTGGATGCTCGTGTTTCCATCTTAGAAATGTTTCACCCACCTCTTAACACTGCTAGCACCCATACACACATCTCCATAAGCAAGTTGAAGTCTTTGGTGAATTTCAGCAGCGAGGATTTCCTCTCTAATGTGGAACTCAATAAAAGCATGCTGATGAAATGAAACTTCAACACTCGCCATTTTGTTTCTGCTCCGTGTGGTCATGTGACACATGATTGTGATGTCATGTGACCTCTACATGAAGTGCAAAGGATGCAGGTTCAGGCGATACATTTATATTTTCTCAATCTATGAATTCTGATTTTTAAAAACTTTTGCTCACGAGCCTCATAAGACAAGAGTATTATCAAACACAGTAAGGGTGGGATAAGATGAAAGAAGAAGACATGAAAACAGAAAGATACCTTGAACTGGTGTGTGGCTTTGGTGATGCTTCGATCCTCACATCGAGACACAAACACCGGGCGACCATCAATAAATTCTCTGTCCAGCTTCAGAGCTTGCAGCACTGCATTCTGCCATGATCATAAACAACATTGTGTCATCATGATCATAAACAAGATTACAATGTGTCATCATGATCATAAACAAGGTTACAATGTGTCATCATGATCATAAACAAGATTACACTGTGTCATCATGATCATAAACAAGATTACACTGTGTCATCTGTCATAATAAGATGATCAGGCAGACATCATAATAAACTGTTGAGGCAGACATCTATCAGCAAAAGTAGATGAGAAATATCACTCATCAACATCATCTCTGGAAAGTGCCATTTCATGTCACCCATTCCCAGTCATTATCATCTCTGAGAAATGTAGGTTCATGTCACCCATTCCCAGTCATCATCACCTCTGAGAAATGTAGGTTCATGTTATTCATCATCTCTGAGAAATGTAGGTTCATGTCATTCATCATCTCTGAGAAATGTAGGCTCGTGTCACCCAGTCATCATCATCATCTCTGAGAAGTGCAGGATTATGTTGCTCATCAGTGGCAGAGAAACAATTATCTCACAGATTGTCAGGATTATGTTGCTCATCAGTGGCAGGGATACATTTATATTTTCTCAATCTATGAATTCTGATTTTTAAAAACTTTTGCTCACGAGCCTCATAAGACAAGAGTATTATCAAACACAGTAAGGGTGGGATAAGATGAAAGAAGAAGACATGAAAACAGAAAGATACCTTGAACTGGTGTGTGGCTTTGGTGATGCTTCGATCCTCACATCGAGACACAAACACCGGGCGACCATCAATAAATTCTCTGTCCAGCTTCAGAGCTTGCAGCACTGCATTCTGCCATGATCATAAACAACATTGTGTCATCATGATCATAAACAAGATTACAATGTGTCATCATGATCATAAACAAGGTTACAATGTGTCATCATGATCATAAACAAGATTACACTGTGTCATCATGATCATAAACAAGATTACACTGTGTCATCTGTCATAATAAGATGATCAGGCAGACATCATAATAAACTGTTGAGGCAGACATCTATCAGCAAAAGTAGATGAGAAATATCACTCATCAACATCATCTCTGGAAAGTGCCATTTCATGTCACCCATTCCCAGTCATTATCATCTCTGAGAAATGTAGGTTCATGTCACCCATTCCCAGTCATCATCACCTCTGAGAAATGTAGGTTCATGTCATTCATCATCTCTGAGAAATGTAGGCTCGTGTCACCCAGTCATCATCATCATCTCTGAGAAGTGCAGGATTATGTTGCTCATCAGTGGCAGAGAAACAATTATCTCACAGATTGTCAGGATTATGTTGCTCATCAGTGGCAGGGAAACAATTATCTCACAGATTGTCAGGATTATGTTGCTCATTGTCAGGATTATGTTGCTCATCAGTGGCAAAGAAACAATTATCTCACAGATTGTCAGGATTATGTTGCTCATCAGTGGCAGGGAAACAATTATCTCACAGATTGTCAGGATTATGTTGCTCATCAGTGGCAGGGAAACAATTATCTCACAGATTGTCAGGATTATGTTGCTCATCAGTGGCAGAGAAACAGTTATCTCACAGATTGTCAGGATTATGTTGCTCATCAGTGGCAGAGAAACAATTATCTCAGATTGTGCTGAAGCATGAGCAGGAAACTCTCTACTGTAGAGAACGGAACAACAACACAACTCCTTCAGATCATCAGAGGAAGTAACCCCCCCCTCCCCCTCCAATTAAACTCCTGACACTCTAAGGGGGGTGGGCCCCTCTGGGTCATGACCCCCAGAGCTCTTGTGAGTTGTTCTGTCCCAGAATTGGCACTGTACTTCAAAGTGCATCTCAGCAATTTAGCTACGGAAGACTGGTACTGGTTGTGACAAACGAAATTATTTGTTCTCAATGCTTGTTTCGCATACTCCACAGCCAGCATGAAGCCTTTTCTGCTGTTTCTGAAAGGCTTCTCAGTGCCCTTGCTCTTGCTTGTCCCTTTATGCCCAGTTGCTTACATAGGTCATATGCTGACGTTGCTACGAATTCTCTTGCTCCCACTTCTACAGCTATCACTTTTGCCCTGATTCCTGCCCCCTGCCTCAGTTGCTTGACCAGATCATTGTACTTCTCACATTTTAATAAATGCTGGTCCTCTATTCTTGTTTCGTACGGAACCGTAAGCTCGATCATTATTAATTCCTGTTTTTCTGTAGAGTACACTACAATGTTCAGTCACATTCCTGTGTTCTTGATAGCAGTCAGGTATTCTCTTCTATTATGTGAAATACTGAAGGTTAAATAACAGTAACCTGGTAAACTTTTCTAGAAAATGAAATCATAAACAAGATTACACTGTGTCATCTGTCATAATAAGATGATCAGGCAGACATCATAATAAACTGTTGAGGCAGACATCTATCAGCAAAAGTAGATGAGAAATATCACTCATCAACATCATCTCTGGAAAGTGCCATTTCATGTCACCCATTCCCAGTCATTATCATCTCTGAGAAATGTAGGTTCATGTCACCCATTCCCAGTCATCATCACCTCTGAGAAATGTAGGTTCATGTCATTCATCATCTCTGAGAAATGTAGGCTCGTGTCACCCAGTCATCATCATCATCTCTGAGAAGTGCAGGATTATGTTGCTCATCAGTGGCAGAGAAACAATTATCTCACAGATTGTCAGGATTATGTTGCTCATCAGTGGCAGGGAAACAATTATCTCACAGATTGTCAGGATTATGTTGCTCATTGTCAGGATTATGTTGCTCATCAGTGGCAAAGAAACAATTATCTCACAGATTGTCAGGATTATGTTGCTCATCAGTGGCAGGGAAACAATTATCTCACAGACTGTCAGGATTATGTTGCTCATCAGTGGCAGGGAAACAATTATCTCACAGATTGTCAGGATTATGTTGCTCATCAGTGGCAGAGAAACAATTATCTCACAGATTGTCAGGATTATGTTGCTCATCAGTGGCAGAGAAACAATTATCTCAGATTGTACTGAAGCATGAGCAGGAAACTCTCTACTGTAGAGAACGGAACAACAGCACAACTCCTTCAGATCATCAGAGGAAGTAACCCCCCCCTTCCAATTAAACTCCTGACACTCTAAGGGGGGGTGGGCCCCTCTGGGTCATGACCCCCAGAGCTCTTGTGAGTTGTTCTGTCCCAGAATTGGCACTGCACTTCAAAGTGCATCTTAGCAATTTAGCTACGGAAGACTGGTACTGGTTGTGACAAACGAAATTATTTGTTCTCAATGCTTGTTTCGCATACTCCACAGCCAGCATGAGGCCTTTTCTGCTGTTTCTGAAAGGCTTCTCAATGCCCTTGCTCTTGCTTGTCCCTTTATGCCCAGTTGCTTACATAGGTCATATGCTGATGTTGCTACGAATCCTCTCACTCCCACTTCTACAGCTATCACTTTTGCCCTGATTCCTGCCCCCTGCCTCAGTTGCTTGACTAGATCATTGTAGTTCTCACATCTGAATAAATGCTGGTCCTCTATTCTTGTTTCGTACGGAACCGTAAGCTCGATCATTATTAATTCCTGTTTTTCTGTAGAGTACACTACAATGTTCAGTCACATTCCTGTGTTCTTGATAGCAGTCAGGTATTCTCTTCTATTATGTGAAATACTGAAGGTTAAATAACAGTAACCTGGTAAACTTTTCTAGAAAATGAAATAATAAACTAATAACAATAACATGGTAAACATTTCTATATAAGAAATAATGAAGGTTAAATAACAGTATCATGGTAAACATTTCTAGAAAATGAAATAATGAAGATTAAATAACAGTAACATGTTAAATAACAGTAAAGTGGTAAATATTTCTTGTATATGAAATAAAGAAGGTTAAATAACAGTAAAATGGTAAACATTTCTAGTATAAGAAATAATGAAGGTTAAATAACAGTAACATGTTAAACATTTCTAGTATAAGAAATAAAGAAGGTTAAATAACAGTAACATGTTAAACATTTCTAGTATAAGAAATAATGAAGGTTAAATAACAGTAAAATGGTAAACATTTCTAGTATAAGAAATAATGAAGGTTAAATAACAGTAAAATGGTAAACATTTCTAGTATAAGAAATAAAGAAGGTTAAATAACAGTAACATGTTAAACATTTCTAGTATAAGAAATAATGAAGGTTAAATAACAGTAAAATGGTAAACATTTCTAGTATAAGAAATAAAGAAGGTTAAATAACAGTAACATGTTAAACATTTCTAGTATAAGAAATAATGAAGGTTAAATAACAATAAAATGGTAAACATTTCTAGTATAAGAAATAAAGAAGGTTAAATAACAATAAAATGGTAAACATTTCTAGTATAAGAAATAAAGAAGGTTAAATAACAGTAAAATGGTAAACATTTCTAGTATAAGAAATAATGAAGGTTAAATAACAATAAAATGGTAAACATTTCTAGTATAAGAAATAAAGAAGGTTAAATAACAGTAAAATGGTAAACATTTCTAGTATAAGAAATAATGAAGGTTAAATAACAGTAAAATGGTAAACATTTCTAGTATATGAAATAATGACAGTTAAATAAAAGTAAAAGGTAAACACTTCAAGAATAAAGTCTATAAATCCTGGACTCTAGTGAGGATGTTGTGTCTTACACGCTGCTATCAGAGTAAGGATGTGGTGTCTTATATATTACTATCAGAGTAAGGATGTGGTGTCTTATACACTACTATCAGAGTAAGGATGTAGTGTCTTACACACTACTATCAGAGTAAGGATGTGGTGTCTTATACACTACTATCAGAGTAAGGATGTGGTGTCTTATACACTACTATCAGAGTAAGGATGTAGTGTCTTACACACTACTATCAGAGTAAGGATGTGGTGTCTTATACACTACTATCAGAGTAAGGATGTATTGTCTTACACACTACTATCAGAGTAAGGATGTGGTGTCTTATACACTACTATCAGAGTAAGGATGTATTGTCTTACACACTACTATCAGAGTAAGGATGTATTGTCTTACACACTACTATCAGAGTAAGGATGTATTGTCTTATACACTACTATCAGAGTAAGGATGTATTGTCTTATACACTACTATCAGAGTAAGGATGTATTGTCTTACACACTACTATCAGAGTAAGGATGTATTGTCTTATACACTACTATCAGAGTAAGGATGTATTGTCTTACACACTACTATCAGAGTGAAGATGTAGTGTCTTACACACTACTATCAGAGTGAAGATGTATTGTCTTACACACTAATATCAGAGTGAAGATGTATTGTCTTACACACTAATATCAGAGTGAAGATGTATTGTCTTACACACTACTATCAGAGTAAGGATGTAGTGTCTTACACACTACTATCAGAGTGAGGATCTGATGTCTTACACACTACTATCAGAGTGAGGATCTGATGTCTTACACACTACTATCAGAGTGAGGATCTGATGTCTTACACACTACTATCAGAGTGAGGATCTGATGTCTTACACACTACTATCAGAGTGAGGATCTGATGTCTTACACACTACTATCAGAGTGAGGATCTGATGTCTTACACACTACTATCAGAGTGAGGATCTGATGTCTTACACACTACTATCAGAGTGAGGATCTGATGTCTTACACACTACTATCAGAGTGAGGATCTGATGTCTTACACACTACTATCAGAGTGAGGATCTGATGTCTTACACACTACTATCAGAGTGAGGATCTGATGTCTTACACACTACTATCAGAGTGAGGATCTGATGTCTTACACACTACTATCAGAGTGAGGATCTGATGTCTTACACACTACTATCAGAGTGAGGATCTGGTGTCTTACACACTACTATCAGAGTAAGGATGTGGTGTCTTACACACTACTATCAGAGTAAGGATGTGGTGTCTTACACACTACTATCAGAGTAAGGATGTGGTGTCTTACACACTACTATCAGAGTAAGGATGTGGTGTCTTACACACTACTATCAGAGTAAGGATGTGGTGTCTTACACACTACTATCAGAGTGAGAAGTGGTGTCATCCTACATTTATAATTTGACAAAACATCTGCTGGTGACCACACAGTGAGAAAGCCACTACATCTTATAAGAGCTGTGTCAATCACACAGTGAGAAAGCTGGCAAATCTTATGAGAGCTGTGTCAATCTCACAGTGAGAAAGCTGGCAAATCTTATGAGAGCTGTGTCAATCTCACAGTGAGAAAGCTGGCACATCTTATGAGAGCTGTGTCAATCTCACAGTGAGAAAGCTGGCAAATCTTATGAGAGCTGTGTCAATCTCACAGTGAGAAAGCTGGCAAATCTTATGAGAGCTGTGTCAACCACACAGTGAGAAAGCTGGCAAATCTTATGAGAGCTGTGTCAATCACACAGTGAGAAAGCCACTACATCTTATAAGAGCTGTGTCAACCACACAGAAAGCCACTACATCTTATGAGATCTGTCAATCACACAGTGAGAAAGCCACTACATATTATGAGAGCTGTGTCAACCACACAGTGAGAAACCTGGCAAATCTTATGAGAGCTGTGTCAATCTCACAGTGAGAAAGCTGGCAAATCTTATGAGACCTGTGTCAACCACACAATGAGAAAGCCACTACATCTTATGAGAGCTGTGTCAACCACACAGAAAGCCACTACATCTTATGAGAGCTGTGTCAACCACACAGTGAGAAAGCTGGCAAATCTTATGAGAGCTGTGTCAACCACACAGAGAGAAAGCCACTACATCTTATGAGAGCTGTGTCAATCACACAGTGAGAAAGCTGGCAAATCTTATGAGACATGTGTCAACCACACAGTGAAAAAGCTGGCAAATCTTATGAGACCTGTGTCAACCACACAGTGAGAAAGGCCCTACATCTTATGAGAGCTATGTCAACCACACAGAAAGCCACTACACCTTATGAGAGCTGTGTCAACCACACAGTAGAAAGCCACTACAACTTATGAGACCTGTGTCAACCACACAGTGAGAAAGCCACTACATCTTATGAGAGCTGTGTCAATCTCACAGTGAGAAAGCTGGCAAATCTTATGAGAGCTGTGTCAACCACACAGTGAGAAAGCTGGCAAATCTTATGAGAGCTGTGTCAATCACACAGTGAGAAAGCTGGCAAATCTTATGAGAGCTGTGTCAACCACACAGTGAGAAACTACACTACTTTAAACTAGTGATATAACCAACTACACTACTTTAAACTACTGACATAATCAACTACACTACTTTCTACTGACATAATTAACTACACTACTTTAAACTACTGACATAATGAACTACACTACTTTCTACTGACATAAGTTTAACTACACTATTTTAAACTACTGATATAGTGAACTACACTACTTTATACTACTGATATAATCAACTATACTACTTTAAACTACTGACATAACGAAGTATGTTGGCTTATAGGGCTGACTGATGTAGTAACTTACACTGTCCTTGAACTCTATATACCCAAAACCTTTAGACTTGCCTCTGTAGTTTCTAACAAGACGAATGTTACTGATGTCTCCACACTGCCAGAAAAAGTTAACACAAACCCATTACTGTTGAATACATACATACATAATACAGACATACATGAATGCATACATCCATTCATCCGCATACCCACACACACACACACATCCACCCTTGTGCTTGGATGATGATTAAAAAAAAGCAATCACCAGCCATTACACCTTGTGCTGTCTTGCAGAGAAGCAACAAATTCTCTCAAAACATGTCTTCTGACATCAGATAAGCTGCAAATCCATGTGCTGCCTCTCTCTTGTCCTTCATACAAGGCGTATCACTGAAATATTGGCTTGCTATTGTTTTTCTGATTCCACATGCTCTTCTCCTTCTTGTCATCATTTCTCACACATTCTCCCTTTCCACATTTTTTGTTTGCAAAACTTGGTCACACACATCCTTCTACTCAACATAATTTACATGTCTGCACTGTCAGACTACACATAATCTAAGTGTTATAAATTACACTAATATGTGCTAGTCCTGTAAGTTACACTAACAATGCATGTGCTGGATCTATAAGTTACACTATGTGCTAGACCTGTAAGTTACACTAATGATGTGTGCTAGACCTGTAAGTTACACTAATGATGTGTGCTAGACCTGTAAGTTACACTATGTGCTAGACCTGTAAGTTACACTAATGATGTATGCTAGACCTTGTGAAACACTTCTTTCAGCTTATCCTCTTCCACAGCAAAGTCCAGGTTGGAGACAAAGACTGTGACATTGTCCTTGCTTGGGTCATGCTGAACACTCTCCCCATGAACATGTCCATCATCTCCTGGTAATTGTTCACCTTCACAACAAACAAGCAGACTCACAGTTTTTATAACCCACAGTTAAACAGAAAACCAAATCAAACTCTTAAAAAAAACTTTAAACAGAAAACCAAATCAAACTCTTACTTAAAAAAAAAAAAAACATTATAAAGAAATTATGTGAAACATGGATCATGCCAATTCTAGCTCATGTAGCTGATTTTATTAAATGTCTCAAACAACTTAACACTGACATACAGGTTATCAGCTCAGTAATAAACAATATCAAATAACAGCTCACAGACAGGTTATCAGCTCAGTAATAAACAATATCAAATAACAGCTCACAGACAGGTTATCAGCTCAGTAATAAACAATATCAAATAACAGCTCACAGACAGTAATAAACAACCTGACACAAGTCCACAAAATAACTTTGTAAAAACTACTGGTAAATAACACAGTGTAAGTGCTGCTCTAATGAAAGAAAACATTTGCTCACTTGCATTTCTTGTCACCCATGGCTTAAATACTCAAGTTAACATGTAAAATTATCCATTGAGAATTTACAAATTTATCTTGTGCTGTCTTGCAGAGAAGCAACAAATTCTCTCAAAACATGTCTTCTGACATCAGATAAGCTGCAAATCCATGTGCTGCCTCTCTCTTGTCCTTCATACAAGGCGTATCACTGAAATATTGGCTTGCTATTGTTTTTCTGATTCCACATGCTCTTCTCCTTCTTGTCATCATTTCTCACACATTCTCCCTTTCCACATTTTTTGTTTGCAAAACTTGGTCACACACATCCTTCTACTCAACATAATTTACATGTCTGCACTGTCAGACTACACATAATCTAAGTGTTATAAATTACACTAATATGTGCTAGTCCTGTAAGTTACACTAACAATGCATGTGCTGGATCTATAAGTTACACTATGTGCTAGACCTGTAAGTTACACTAATGATGTGTGCTAGACCTGTAAGTTACACTAATGATGTGTGCTAGACCTGTAAGTTACACTATGTGCTAGACCTGTAAGTTACACTAATGATGTATGCTAGACCTTGTGAAACACTTCTTTCAGCTTATCCTCTTCCACAGCAAAGTCCAGGTTGGAGACAAAGACTGTGACATTGTCCTTGCTTGGGTCATGCTGAACACTCTCCCCATGAACATGTCCATCATCTCCTGGTAATTGTTCACCTTCACAACAAACAAGCAGACTCACAGTTTTTATAACCCACAGTTAAACAGAAAACCAAATCAAACTCTTAAAAAAAACTTTAAACAGAAAACCAAATCAAACTCTTACTTAAAAAAAAAAAAAACATTATAAAGAAATTATGTGAAACATGGATCATGCCAATTCTAGCTCATGTAGCTGATTTTATTAAATGTCTCAAACAACTTAACACTGACATACAGGTTATCAGCTCAGTAATAAACAATATCAAATAACAGCTCACAGACAGGTTATCAGCTCAGTAATAAACAATATCAAATAACAGCTCACAGACAGGCTATCAGCTCAGTAATAAACAATATCAAATAACAGCTCACAGACAGTAATAAACAACCTGACACAAGTCCACAAAATAACTTTGTAAAAACTACTGGTAAATAACACAGTGTAAGTGCTGCTCTAATGAAAGAAAACATTTGCTCACTTGCATTTCTTGTCACCCATGGCTTAAATACTCAAGTTAACATGTAAAATTATCCATTGAGAATTTACAAATTTATCTTCTGCTGTTGAGGAAAATTACAAGTGAAATGAGATTCTTGAGAAGAATTCTTGGAATATCAAGAATGGACAGAATCAGAAATGATGTTATTAGAAATAAAGTAGGAGTTGAACCCGTTCTGACATACATACATAATACAGACATACATGAATGCATACATCCATTCATCCGCATACCCACACACACACACACACACACACACACACACATCCACCCTTGTGCTTGGATGATGATTAAAAAAAAGCAATCACCAGCCATTACACCTTGTGCTGTCTTGCAGAGAAGAAACAAATTCTCTCAAAACATGTCTTCTGACATCAGATAAGCTGCAAATCCATGTGCTGCCTCTCTCTTGTCCTTCATACAAGGCGTTATCACTGAAATATTGGCTTGCTATTGTTTTTCTGCTTCCAATGCTCTTCTCCTTCTTGTCATCATTTCTCACACATTCTCCCTTTCCACATTTTTTGTTTGCAAAACTTGGTCACACACATCCTTCTACTCAACATAATTTACATGTCTGCACTGTCAGACTACACATAATCTAAGTGTTATAAATTACACTAATATGTGCTAGTCCTGTAAGTTACACTAACAATGCATGTGCTGGATCTATAAGTTACACTATGTGCTAGACCTGTAAGTTACACTAATGTGTGCTAGACCTGTAAGTTACACTAATGTGTGCTAGACCTGTAAGTTACACTATGTGCTAGACCTGTAAGTTACACTAATGATGTATGCTAGACCTTGTGAAACACTTCTTTCAGCTTATCCTCTTCCACAGCAAAGTCCAGGTTGGAGACAAAGACTGTGACATTGTCCTTGCTTGGGTCATGCTGAACACTCTCCCCATGAACATGTCCATCATCTCCTGGTAATTGTTCACCTTCACAACAAACAAGCAGACTCACAGTTTTTATAACCCACAGTTAAACAGAAAACCAAATCAAACTCTTAAAAAAAACTTTAAACAGAAAACCAAATAAAACTCTTACTTAAAAAAAAAAAAACATTATAAAGAAATTATGTGAAACATGGATCATGCCAATTCTAGCTCATGTAGCTGATTTTATTAAACATTTTTTTAGATAATGTCTCAAACAACTTAACACTGACATACAGGTTATCAGCTCAGTAATAAACAATATCAAATAACAGCTCACAGACAGGTTATCAGCTCAGTAATAAACAATATCAAATAACAGCTCACAGACAGGCTATCAGCTCAGTAATAAACAATATCAATAACAGCTCACAGACAGTAATAAACAACCTGACACAAGTCCACAAAATAACTTTGTAAAAACTACTGGTAAATAACACAGTGTAAGTGCTGCTCTAATGAAAGAAAACATTTGCTCACTTGCATTTCTTGTCACCCATGGCTTAAATACTCAAGTTAACATGTAAAATTATCCATTGAGAATTTACAAATTTATCTTCTGCTGTTGAGGAAAATTACAAGTGAAATGAGATTCTTGAGAAGAATTCTTGGAATATCAAGAATGGACAGAATCAGAAATGATGTTATTAGAAATAAAGTAGGAGTTGAACCCGTTCTGAACTATATTCAAAAACAGCAAATAAAATGGTTAGGTCATGTGTCATGACTACCAACAGAATGTGTACCACAGAGAGCAATGTTTTACAGACCACACAAGGGCAGAGGAAGGGGCCGGCCATGCAAACGATGGACCGATGGTATAGCAGAGTCCCTGAACATCTCAGTGTACGAAGCCAAACAGGCGAGCCATTGGGAGACAATTGCACTTCACCTCTACACCTGGCAGTAAATGAGGAAGAACAAGACAAGAGATCTTCAGCTGAATCATAATTTTTCCACAGTAAAGAAGATATAGCACTAGTGTTCCTGTAAAACTTCCACAGCAGAATGTAGTGTTCATCATGAAGGAAATGTTTAAATAATCTACTGCTCATGCTAGCATGATGTAACTTTGTTTGGTCATGAAGAAAATGTTTAAATAATCTACTGCTCATGCTAGCATGATGTAACTTTGTTTGGTCATGAAGAAAATGTTTAAATAATCTACTGCTCATGCTAACATGATGTAACTTTGTTTGGTCATGAAGAAAATGTTTAAATAATCTACTGCTCATGCTAGCATGATGTAACTTTGTTTGGTCATGAAGAAAATGTTTAAATAATCTACTGCTCATGCTAGTATGATGTAACTTTGTTTGGTCATGAAGAAAATGTTTAAATAATCTACTGCTCATGCTAGTATGATGTAACTTTGTTTGGTCATGAAGGAAATGTTTAAATAATCTACTGCTCATGCTAGTATGATGTAACTTTGTTTGGTCATGAAGAAAATGTTTAAATAATCTACTGCCCATGCTAGCATGATGTAACTTTGTTTGGTCATGAAGAAAATGTTTAAATAATCTACTGCTCATGCTAGCATGATGTAACTTTGTTTGGTCATGAAGGAAATGTTTAAATAATCTATTGCTCATGCTAGCATGATGTAACTTTGTTTGGTCATGAAGAAAATGTTTAAATAATCTACTGCTCATGCTAGCATGATGTAACTTTGTTTGGTCATGAAGAAAATGTTTAAATAATCTACTGCCCATGCTAGCATGATGTAACTTTGTTTGGTCATGAAGGAAATGTTTAAATAATCTACTGCCCATGCTAGCATGATGTAACTTTGTTTGGTCATGAAGAAAATGTTTAAATAATCTACTGCTCATGCTAGTATGATGTAACTTTGTTTGGTCATGAAGGAAATGTTTAAATAATCTACTGCTCATGCTAGCATGATGTAACTTTGTTTGGTCATGAAGGAAATGTTTAAATAATCTACTGCCCATGCTAGCATGATGTAACTTTGTTTGGCACCTTCTGTCAAGTCAGTCAAAGACAACTGGTAAAATATCAGGATCATCTTGTCAATCATAAACATTTATTTCATATTTCACTGCTGTGTTCACCTTGCATGCCGTCACCTGTTGTGCTACTACTTTCTGCTTGCATATTCTCCCTTGGTGCTGAATACTTTTTTTTGTTGTTGTCTGAAAATACTTATCACAACTCTTTGTGATTATTTTTCCCCTGCTCATTTCACATATTACTATTTATCTTCTTGATCACTATATTACTATTTATCTTCTCAATGACTATATTAGTATTTATCTTCTCAATGACTATATTACTATTTATCTTCTCGATAACTATATTACAATTTATCTTCTCGACTATATTACTATTTATCTTCTCGATCACTATATTACTATTTATCTTCTCAATGACTATATTACTATTTATCTTCTCAATGACTATATTACTATTTATCTTCTTGATGACTATATTACTATTTATCTTCTTGATGACTATATTACTATTTATCTTCTGGATGAATATAATTACTATTTATCATCTCGATCACTATATTACTATTTATTGTCTTGATGACTTTAGTACTATTTATCTTCTCGATCACTATATTACTATTTATTGTCTCAATGATTAAAACTTCTTCAGTAAATGATTTTTACATAACATTTTTTTTTTAAATAAAAAGAAAAAATCTTTTTTTCAATAACGTTTTTGTGTGTGAAATTTTCCAAAAAATAGCATAACACACAATCCAACATCATAATCTTTGGGCATTTATCTTGTTTTCTGTTGTCTTATACTTTTCACACACATAACGCACTTTCTCATTGGGCCCTTTTCCTTCAATGCTGATGATTTTATTGGTGGGAAATGCGTCTCAAATTTGATAATCAAAGTCACTGTCTCAGAAATGCAACATACTTGAAGGTAATATGAAAAAAAAGTTTAAAAGCTATCGCAGGACATAATTCCACTACACGCAGATGATCGAAGCAAACAATTGATTGACAAGTATTTTCAACTTGTTTATTCTTGTCAATCATCCAGTCGATGTTCATGACTGGGCAGAAGCACTCTGGTTATCTTGTCCGCTGTCAGAACTACATATCTCATCTTCATTATTGCCCTTTGCATGTAAGACAATTAAGAGTTTCTGTACCAATATGTTTTCAGGCCATGGTATAAGAAACATGTTATAATATACTAAATGCAGCATGACCACAAAATACCAGTGTAGAGGATAATGTAAGATGGAACACTGGAATGCAATGAACACATGCATGCACAGTACTGATAACCAATGTTCTCTCTAAGGCTTTGCGGTCTGTATGCAAAATGTTCAGCTCATGTGTAAATTTGCATAATAATGTGTACGTGTGCGTGCACACACCGTAAAGGCCTGTACATTTAATAACATGATAAACCTGCTGTATTTTTCAGTTACTGGTATTTAGTTAATTGCAATGATGATTTCTTTGTTTACTTATTCAGTGATTCTGCTACAGTACTACCAAAATTACATGATAAAAGATCAGTTGAAACATCCAATCTGACAGTCATTTCTCAACAAGAAAGAAACAGTAAAGGAAGAACATGTAACATCATTGTATTTTTCTTGATCGCAATTATAGCACGGAGTAATATCTGGAAACTGGAAAATAAAAGTAGCAGCTTCATTTTTTTTTTTTTTTTGCGCGGCTCCAAAAATTTTGTGCGCGGTATGATTCTTTATGTGCGTGGCACTTAGAGGGAACAGTGCTGATAACCCATCATGTCTCATGATGCAAAATTAACATTTCAACTGACTTGTAGACAAGTCCTGCTAGCTGAAACTAGGTCACATTTAACTAAAAATAGCTACTGTGATTTTTCCCTTTCTTGAGTGACTACAGCAGTTTATAGCAGACTAGTAAAATGCACACACACACAAAAAAAAGAGTTAAAATGTCACTGTCACCTGGGAAGCAGAAATTTTGGGATATGTTAAGATGTCCTTGGCAGCGATGCAGCAAAATGTCTAGACATGTCCATAGCAGTGAAAGGCTTAACAGCCAAACTGGCAATACAGGTAGCAGGTTATTCTATTACTTGTAAAGAATGACTGGAAGTCACAGCAATAACACAAGGACCTGAACTCAGCATGACAATACACAAGGTGATGACTTGGCTGAGAGAAGTTTTTATTCTTCTTTTCAATTCTGCTAGTATCGTTGATCACTGTGGAAAATCCTAAGATGGCATGGCCTCCCCCATAAAATAGTTAATGTAATCAAAGCCCTATACGAGGGTTTTCAGTGCAAAGTTGTCTGTGGAGAACATACCTCCAGCAGCTTTAGGGTACAAACAGGAGTGAAACAGGGATGTGTACTATCACCAACATTATTTATCTTGGCAGTAGACTGGTTAATGAAGGAGGCAACATCAGACAAATGCAGAGGATTACAATGGACCCTTGACACAGTGCTGGAGGACCTTGACTTTGCGGACGACATTTGTCTATTATCAAGCAGTCACAAAGATATCTTATATCTTATCTTATATCCTTCCCGTGCCGTTAGACGTCACATAGGGCTCGCAAAGTAGTTCGCCAATATTTCCTGTCTTCGGCGAGTCTTTCAACCTCAACAAAGGATTTTATGCCTGTTAACTTGGCCTCTCTTAATAATGTTCTCTTCAGAGTTTCACGCGGTCTGCCCCTTTTTCTTCGGCCTGTTATGTTCCACTTGATAGCTTGTTTTGGGATTCTCTGCTCATTTCTTCTCATCAAGTGGCCAACATATGTCCATCTCCTTTTCCTGATCACCCGTGAGACTGGTTGTTGTTCAGTCATCTGTCTTATCTCTGCATTGTTCTTGAATTCATTCCACTTGATGCCGAGTAAAGATATGCAAGATAAAATAAACAAGCTAACTCAGAATGCAAACAACATAGGACTAAAGATCAACGTAGGAAAGACAAAGTTAATGAAGCAAAATGTGAACAACAGAAATGTACTCAGAGTAGATAGCAAGTTAGTGGAGGAGGTCAATGAATTTGTATACCTTGGCAGCAGAGTAGTAGAAAATGGAGACAGCACAGAGGACATCAACAGCAGACTTACTAGAGCAAACCAGGCTTTTGCAATGCTGCAGAATATATGGAAATAAAAAAAACTAAGCATAAATATGAAAATCAGGATATTTAAGAGTAATGTTCTAAGTGTACTACTCTATGGAAGTGAATGCTGGAAAATCACCAAAACAATAGAAAACAAGTTGGATTCTTTCCAGACTAAATGTTTACGAAGAATTAGAAAAATATTTTGGCCAAACACCATAAGAAATAACATCTTATTAGCAGAAATGCAGATAAAACCAATGACAACAATTATTGAGGAAAGACGCTGGCGACGGTTAGGACAAGTGCTCCGAATGACTGACAACTCACTACCAAAAATAGCACTAAGATGGACACCGCAGGGGAGCAGAAGTAAGGGTAGACCAAAAGAGACATGGAGAAGAAAAAAAGAAAGGATGTTGAGCAATGGAGGGCTCACCTGGGCAAGAGCAGAAAAAAAGGCGAAGGACAGGCATTTGTGGAAAACCCTTGCGGAAGCCCCACGTGCCCTGGGCACTTAAGGCTCAGAGAGAGAGAGAGAGAGTATCGTTGATGTTATATCAGCAGCTGCTGGTGTCATCTGGTCAGCTCAGTGTCATTGATGATATCAGCAGCTGCTGGTGTCATCTGATTAGCTCAGTGTTGATGATGTTATATCAGCAGCTGCTGGTGTCATCTGGTCAGCTCAGTGTTGATGATGTTATATCAGCAGCTGCTGGTGTCATCTGGTCAGCTCAGTGTTGATGATGTTATATCAGCAGCTGCTGGTGTCACCTGGTCAGCTCAGTGTTGATAATGTTATATCAGCAGCCGCTCTGTCACACTAGATCAGACCCGTAGGTGTGAACATTTGGTCCATGATCAAAAAGGCCTCAAAAGATGCTTGTTCAACATCTTGTCTAGTGGCGTGTATCAATCACAGAGTCTTATCTAGTGGCATGTATCAGTCACACAGTCTTGTCTAGTAGCATGTATCAGTCACAGTCTTGTCTAGTGACATGTATCAGTCACATATTCTTGTCTAATGACATGTATCAGTCACAGAGTCTTGTCTAGTGGCATGTATCAGTCACAGAGTCTTGTCTAGTGGCATGTATCAGTCACATAGTCTTGTCTAGTGGCATGTATCAGTCACAGAGTCTTGTCTAGTGTCGTATTCAGTCACAGAGTCTTGTCTAGTGGCATATCAGTCACATAGTCTTGTCTAGTGGCATGTATTAGTCACTCACATAATCTTGTCTAGTGGCATGTATCAGTCACAGAGTCTTGTCTAGTGGTGTATTCAGTCACAGAGTCTTGTCTAGTGGCATGTATCAGTCACAGAGTCTTGTCTAGTGGCATGTATCAGTCACAGAGTCTTGTCTAGTGGTGTATCAGTCACAGAGACTTGTCTAGTGGCATGTATTAGTCACATAATCTTGTCTAGTGGTGTATCAGTCACAGAGACTTGTCTAGTGGCATGTATCAGTCACACAGTCTTGTCTAGTGGCACGTAATAGACACAGAGTCTTGTCTAGTGGCATGTATCAGTCACACAGTCTTGTCTAGTGGGACATATCAGTCAGTCTTATCTAGTGGCACGTATCAGTCACATAGTCTTGTCTAGTAGCATGTATCAGTCACAAAGATATGCAAGATAAAATAAACAAGCTAACTCAGAATGCAAACAACATAGGACTAAAGATCAACGTAGGAAAGACAAAGTTAATGAAGCAAAATGTGAACAACAGAAATGTACTCAGAGTAGATAACAAGTTAGTGGAGGAGGTCAACGAATTTGTATACCTTGGCAGCAGAGTAGTAGAAATGGAGACAGCACAGAGGACATCAACAGCAGACTTACTAGAGCAAACCAGGCTTTTGCAATGCTGCAGACTATATGGAAATCTAAAAAACTAAGCATAAATATGAAAATCAGGATATTTAAGAGTAATGTTCTAAGTGTACTACTCTATGGAAGTGAATGCTGGAAAATCACCAAAACAATAGAAAACAAGTTGGATTCTTTCCAGACTAAATGTTTACGAAGAATTAGAAAAATATTTTGGCCAAACACCATAAGAAATAACATCTTATTAGCAGAAATGCAGATAAAACCAATGACAACAATTATTGAGGAAAGACGCTGGCGACGGTTAGGACAAGTGCTCCGAATGACTGACAACTCACTACCAAAAATAGCACTAAGATGGACACCGCAGGGGAGCAGAAGTAAGGGTAGACCAAAAGAGACATGGAGAAGAACAACAGAAAGGATGTTGAGCAATAGAGGGCTCACCTGGGCAAGAGCAGAAAAAAAGGCGAAGGACAGGCATTTGTGGAAAACCCTTGCGGAAGCCCCACGTGCCCTGGGCACTTAAGGCTCAGAGAGAGAGAGAGAGAGAGTATCGTTGATGTTATATCAGCAGCTGCTGGTGTCATCTGGTCAGCTCAGTGTCATTGATGATATCAGCAGCTGCTGGTGTCATCTGGTCAGCTCAGTGTTGATGATGTTATATCAGCAGCTGCTGGTGTCATCTGGTCAGCTCAGTGTTGATGATGTTATATCAGCAGCTGCTGGTGTCATCTGGTCAGCTCAGTGTCATTGATGATATCAGCAGCTGCTGGTGTCATCTGGTCCGCTCAGTGTTGATGATGTTATATCAGCAGCTGCTCTGTCACACTAGATCAGACCCGTAGGTGTGAACATTTGGTCCATGATCAAAAAGGCCTCAAAAGATGCTTGTTCAACATCTTGTCTAGTGGCACGTATCAGTCACACAGTCTTGTCTAGTGGCATGTATCAGTCACAGTCTTGTCTAGTGGCACGTAATAGTCACAGAGTCTTGTCTAGTGGCACGTATCAGTCACAGAGTCTTGTCTAGTGGCACGTATCAGTCACAGAGTCTTGTCTAATGGCACGTATCAGTCACAGAGTCTTGTCTAGTGGCACATATCAGTCACAGAGTCTTGTCTAATGGCACGTATCAGTCACAGAGTCTTGTCTAATGGCACATATCAGTCACAGAGTCTTGTCTAATGGCACGTATCAGTCACAGAGTCTTGTCCCGTGACATGTATCAGTCACAAAGATAGAATTGTTTACTGTCACAGGTTTTCTTGACCATTTTAGGGTGGGCAATGTTACAATCAATGATTATAATACCTGAGTTAGTCCCCTGTGATTGTAATACCTGAGTTAGTCCCCTGTGATTGTAATACCTGAGTTAGTCCCCTGTGATTGTAATATATGAGTTAGTCCCCTGTGATTGTAATATCTGAGTTAGTCCCCTGTGATTGTAATATCTGAGTTAGTCCCCTGTGATTGTAATATCTGAGTTAGTCCCCTGTGATTGTAATATCTGAGTTAGTCCCCTGTGATTGTAATATCTGAGTTACTCCCCTGTGATTGTAATATCTGAGTTAGTCCCATGTGGTTGTATTATCTGAGTTTGTCCCCTGTGGTTGTATTACCTGAGTTAGCTACCCATGACTGATTCACCTGAGTTAGTTACCCCTGACTGATTCACCTGAGTTAGTTACTCTTGACTGATTCACCTGAGTTAGCTACCCTTGATTGATTCACCTGAGTTAGTTACCCTTGATTGATTCACCTGAGTTAGTTACCCTTGATTGATTCACCTGAGTTAGTTACTCTTGACTGATTCACCTGAGTTAGCTACCCTTGATGATTCACCTGAGTTAGTTACCCTTGACTGATTCAAGTGAGTTAGTTACCCCTGACTGATTCACCTGAGTTAGTTACTCTTTACTGATTCACCCGAGTTAGCTACCCTTGATTGATTCACCTGAGTTAGTTACCCTTGACTGATTCACCTGAGTTAGTTACCCTTGACTGATTTATCTGTGTCAGTTAGCTATGACTGTATTGCCTGACCCTGATCAGAACTATGAACAACCATGCTGAAAGATAATACTAAGAGCAACAATCAGCATAAGAATACAAGTGAACAGACAATTTACTGCTTACTTTCTTTAGTTCTCTTCTTTGGTGGTTCATCATCGGCTGTTGTTGTCAGACCAGAGCCAGAGATGTGCTCACACTCTTCCAGCTGTAACGTATCAACAAAGCCTGCGTCACTGTTCATATGCTACACAACATAAGATGGCTAGACTTCACAAGAAAACAGAAGAAGAAGTCTATATGGTCCAAGCTGGTTTCAGGCAAGGAAGAGGATCAAGAGATCATATATTCAGTATAAGATTAATAATAGAGAAATGCAGAGAGTTTAATGTGAATCTATATTTATCCTTTATAGACTACTCAAAGGCATTTGATTGTGTACAACACCAGAAACTTTGGGAAATAATGGAAAAAATGGGATTCCCAACACATTTGATACAATTAACATCACTGCTGTATCCAGAACAACAAACAGCAGTAAGAATAAATGGTGAAACAACTTGGTTTGACATAAAACAAGGGGTCTGTCAGGGGTGCATATTGTCACCCTACTTATTTAACTTGTATACTGAAAATATAATGTGGAATGTTAGAGAAGATGTAAACAAAGAATATTACGATGCCATAACAATTGGAGGTTATGAAATACCAGAGATTAGATATGCTGATGACACAGTATTACTGTCCACAACACAAAAAGGAATGGAAAAACTAATTATGTCAGTCTGTAAGAACAGCAAAGAGCAAAACCTCTATCTTAATGCAAAGAAAACTAAATTGATGACAACTGACACAACAAACAAGGCAGCTGAAATATGTATTAATGAGGAAAAACTGGAAGAAGTGGAGAGTTTTGAATATCTTGGATCATTACTAACTAATAATGGACATCTCTCTCTCTCTGTGAACCTTAAGTGCCTAGGGCACATGGGGCTTCCGCAAGGGTTTTCCACAAATGCCTGTCTTTCGCCTTTTTTTCTGCTCTTGCCCAGGTGAGCCCTCTATTGCTCAACATCCTTTCTGTTGTTCTTCTCCATGTCTCTTTTGGTCTACCCTTACTTCTGCTCCCAGCCGGTGTAAACAAACTTTACAAGAACAACAACCAACAAAAACAGAGTGAAGTCAGTGAAACTTTACCAGGTGAGCAAGACCAGCATATCACAAAATACGAGTACCCCATCGAAATCAAGATCACCAACAGATTCGACGCTCTACAACAAAGCTCTGTACCAGATACTCAGCAGACAGACAGGACGCAACAATCATCTCAGTCAAACAACACATCCCACCTCCAGTCACAATCTAACCATAAACAACGTGAACGAAATACGCAGCAAATTCCCATTCACAAAATCACGGACAGCACAACACATTTAATAATTGGGGACTCTCTGCTAAAGGGCGTGTATAGCGAGCAGATGTCCATAGCAGACGAAGACATTGTCTCAGTAGTTGCAGTACCGGGAGCTGGTATTGCGAAACTAACGCAAACACTGAGAAGTTTTAATACAGACCAGGGCGTGAGGAAAATCTCCGTACATGTTGGCATAAATGACAGCATGAATGGCCAGAACATCAGGCGTTCCGACATGCAGGCTTTGACTTCCGCCATCAAGGAAAAGTATCCGACTGCAGCAATCTTCCTATCTTCCATCATTCCACCCTGCTCCGGTCCTGGACGCCGCCTGGTAGACATCAACAACAAGGCACTTCAGTCATACTGTCGTGTTAACAACATTGTCTTCATAGACCACACTGTGTTCTTCATCTCAGCCTCTGGTGCCCCGAAGAAACGGATGTACAGGGACTACATACATACATCAAAACTTGGTACCAGCATCCTTGCCAAAAATCTAAAGTTTCCAGAACGTACACTACAGAAAGACGTGGTACAGTTGGATGTCCACAAACAACACCCACGTCCAACAAAAAACCCCCATAAAGCCAGCTCTACTCCGAGCACTAAAACCAAAGGGACCTCCATATCTACACCACCTGTTCCACAGCAAACCACCGACTATGACACACTGTTTCCACCCCTACCCTCACGTCAGCCTCAGACGGTCAGACGAGCTGATACGAGCGTCAACAACGTCAGGATTCTTCCTCCGTCGCACAGCTCATTGGAAGAG
Source organism: Achatina immaculata (assembly GCA_009760885.1). Lineage (NCBI taxonomy): Eukaryota > Metazoa > Mollusca > Gastropoda > Stylommatophora > Achatinidae > Lissachatina > Lissachatina immaculata. The sequence continues at coordinate 47,379,641 of CM019693.1, read as the reverse complement.
CTCAACACACAAGCACGTTCCATGCAACATCCTCAAAGAAATCTGGAGCTGCAGTATTTGCTGCAATTCAGCCCTGCAGCATTGAGTCATGCCTATATGTTATCTCTGCATAATTCACATGGCATGGTACCTTACAGACACCACATGCCTTAAACTGATGGCAGTATCATCGTAATCCATCACAAACTGTAACCTTCAACCCGCAATGTCGAAAAAGAATTGTTCAGCAAGACATAGTGACTGATATTTTCATTCTTACGTTTATTTAGAATTTTTACATTTTATTATTGCATTTTATTTCTTGCCCCTTCTTTTGTATCTATTTTTCTAATTCTTGTCAACTTTCTATAGGTCGTTGCAGTTTGTGAGTTGTATCTGTGTGTGTGTGTGTGTGTGAGAACTATATACTTAATTACTTAACTTGTTAGTGAATTCACATATTTCAGCATTTAATTATTCAGTAGTTAGACGCGTCTCTCTTTCAGCTTCTAATTATTTCAGCTAGTGAGTTGTGTACCAGTTGAAAGTTTAATATACAGAGTGTGTCTCTGTGTAGTATTTAAAAGTTTATTTACCTCAGTATTAAGTATCATAATAGGAATTATTTTCAAACCAGTAACAGGAGACAGGAAAATAAAATGACCCCACCTACCGAAAAATGGTTACATAAGGAAGGACTTCGATTAGGCCATCTGAATGTATATCACCTATTAGGTAAAATTCCTGAAGTAACACACATATTACATCAAAATTTCCACATTTTTGGCTTCTCTGAAAGCCGTTTAAATAGGAACATAACCGATGAAGATATTAGAATTAACGGTTTTAACCTGATCCGGCGTGACCCAACCAGGAAACTAGAAACGGGTCTAGTAATGTATGTCTCCACAGCTATCCAGTTTAGTCGTAGAGAAGACCTCGAATCATCAGAGGTAGAGTGTATTTGGGTGGAAGTTAAAATGCCAAACCAGAGTCCATTAATTATTGGACTTTTGTACCGTAATCCAAATGCATCATCTCTGTGGTACGATCACTTCACGACTATGATGGATGAGGTTTCAACCTTTAGGTTCAAAGATATTATCATTCTTGGAGACTTCAACATAGATCTAACACAATCACATCTAACTTGGAGCAATATTATATTATCCTATAATCTTTGCCAAATTGTCACCAAACCTACCAGAGTAACAGAAGTATCATCCACATTATTAGATCATATATATGTAGCCCAACCAGAAAACATCATTGAATGTAACATCCCTCATACTTCGTTAAGCGATCATTACCCAGTCTGCTGTACGTGGACAAGAAAGGGGTATAAACTTCCTAAACACAATCACATCAGTATGAAATTTAGGAGCTTCAGAAAATTTAACCTAGAATTATTCCTTAATGATTTGCAAGAATCTTCACTTACACACGTGTACCAACTAACTGACCCTGATGAGGCAATAGAATATTGGCTAAAGATCTTCAGAGATATATTAGACAAACATGTTCCCATGAAAGAGATGAGAGTAAAACACCAGACGAAGTCACCTTGGATAACACCTGAAATACTACAATTCATGAGAGAACGTGATCGGGCGCACAAAATCAAGGACTTTATGACCTACCGCTCACTCAGAAACAAAGTTCAATACTTAATAAGACAAGAGAAAAAAAATTACTTCAGGAATCTAATACAGAATAAATCAGACAGTAAATCAATTTGGAAAGCCATAAATACCCTATCAAATAAAAGAAAAGAATTTGATTCTCACGCCATCAATCGTACATACACTAGCGCACATATCAGTACACATTTCAGAGAAGAAATCAACGTTCTTAAATCATCAGTATCAGCTGCTGTATGCGACTTACATGAACTACAAACATTCCTGGACAGCAGATGTACTGATTTTAAACAGTTACACATTCCATTCTTAACAGTCAGTGAAGTTCACAGTTATCTCTTAACCTTAAAAAACAACAATACAACTGGGCTTGATGATATTAGTAATAAGATCTTACGTTATGCTGCACCTGTCATTTCACATACACTAACATATATTTACAACCAGTGCATTGCAAAATGTTATTTTCCTGAGGCTTTTAAAACTGCTAAGGTGTATCCTCGCTTTAAATCTGGCTCATCTAACAATCTTACCAACTATAGACCAATATCCATATTATCGTCATTATCAAAACCACTCGAAAAACACATACACAAAATAACTCTACGACACATGCAAGAGAACAATTTACTCATAGACAGTCAGTCAGGCTTTAGACCCAATCATTCCTGCCACACAGCTCTTACCAAAATGACAGAAAACTGGTTAGTAAACATAAATGACGACAGACTATGTGGTGCCATTTTGTCGACTTTAAAAAGGCATTTGATATGATTGACCACGATATTCTTGTAAGAAAAATAAAGAATTATAGACTGCACCCTGACCTAATAAAATTAATTGCATCGTTTCTGTCAGACAGACAACAGGTAGTATTCTTCAACAATTCTCTATCAAATTCTGCTAAAGTTGACACTGGTGTTCCGCAAGGTTCTATTCTAGGCCCGTTGCTCTTTGCTATCTATATCAATGATCTTCCACTTCATCTTAAACACTCTTCTTGTGACCTTTTTGCCGATGATTGCACAATCTACACCAGTGACTACGATTGTGTTAATCTAGAATCAACTCTTCAGGTCGAGTTATACAATTTAATTGGATGGAGCAAAAATAATGGCATGATTATAAACACCGATAAAACAAAATCAATGCTCATAACAACAAGACAGAAACTACAAAACGCAACAAAAACAACACTTCGGCTCTGTACAGAAACATCACAGATAGAAAACGTTAGCGAGCACAAAACACTAGGTCTTATTATTGACCAACATCTGACCTGGAACTCTCATGTGCAATGTCTAACAAAACTCATCGCACAAAAAGTATACCAATTAGCTAAAATTAAGCACTTCATAGATCAAGACACTAGGAAGACATACTACATAGCTCATATACAAACACATTTAGACTACTGCTCAACAGTTTGGGATGGTTGCTCAGTGTCAAATACAAAAGGCTTTGCTCTCTCCAAAAGCGAGCAGTAAAGCTTATTAGTGACAAAGATCAAGCACAATCAACTAATCATCACAAACGTATCAAAATACTACCTCTTAAGAACAGGTTCCTCTTCAACAAGGCCAAGTTAGTACATCAAATTCTTTCACGGCATGCCCCGCCTTATCTATGGAACCTGTTTAAATTTAACCCAAAGTGCAGCCAACGCTTGAACAACATATGTCTTCCAAAACCTAGACTTGATCTTTACAAGAAAAGCTTTAGTTATTCTGCTGCTCATCTTTGGAATACCCTCCCATCCTATATAAAAAATATAAATTATACTCCTTCCTACAACTACAAGCTTTCCCAATATCTATTTGATGTCGACTACATGCCTCCATGAATTATAAAACTTAAAAGTTATCTTAAGCTGCTCTTACAGACACCGAATACAATTAATTGTTTTCTGAATAGTCCCGAAAATTTTGTTTAGTAGATAGTCATTTATAATGTATATAGTTATTTCTGTACTGAGTGAATGTGTAAGAGCGAAACGTAAATGTTATATTTTATTTTATGTCTCTCAGCTTCAATGTTAGTTATGTTTGTTATATGAACAGCATATTTGTAGAATGTCTGGAATAGAGTGAAAGATGCATGATAAAGGGCAGAATGTCAGACGGGCCTGCGTGCCCAATTCTTAACCCTTTTGAAATAAAGATCAATCAATCAATCAATCAATCAATCCCCTGTGGTGTCCATCTTAGTGCTATTTTTTGTAGTGAGTTGTCAGTCATTCGGAGCACATGTCCCAACCATCGCCAGCGTCTTTCCTCAATAATTGTTGTCAGTGGTTTCATCTGCATTTCTGCCAATAAGATGTTATTTCTTATGGTGTTTGGCCAAAATATTTTTTTAATTCTACGTAAACATTTAGTCTGGAAAGAATTCAACTTGTTTTCTATGGTTTTGGTGATTTTCCAGCATTCACTTCCATAGAGTAGTACACTTAGAACATTACTCTTAAATATCCTGATTTTCATATTTATGCTTAGTTTATTTGATTTCCATATATTCTGTAGCATTGCAAAAGCCTGGTTTGCTCTAGTAAGTCTGCTGTTGATGTCCTCTGTGCTGTCTCCATTTTCTACTACTCTGCTGCCAAGGTATACAAATTCGTTAACCTCCTCCACTAACTTGTTATCTACTCTGAGTACATTTCTGTTGTTCACATTTTGCTTCATTAACTTTGTCTTTCCTACGTTGATCTTTAGTCCTATGTTGTTTGCATTCTGGGTTAACTTGTTTATTTTATCTTGCATATCTTTGTGACTGCTTGATAACAGACAAATGTCGTCCGCAAAGTCAAGGTCCTCCAGCACTGTGTCAAGGGTCCATTGTAATCCTCTGCGTTTGTCTGATGTTGCCTCCTTCATTAACCAGTCTACTGCCAAGATAAATAATGTTGGTGATAGTACACATCCCTGTTTCACTCCTGTTTGTACCCTAAAGCTGCTGGAGGTATGTTCTCCACAGATAACTTTGCACTGAAAACCCTCGTATAGGGCTTTGATTACATTAACTATTTTATGGGGGAGGCCATGCCATCTTAGGATTTTCCACAGTGCATCTCTGTTGACACTGTCAAAGGCTTTCTCAAAATCTATGAATAATGCATATGTTGTGCTATGCCACTCATTTGCCTGTTCTAATATTTGTCTAAGTACAAATATATGGTCTATGCATGATCTTCCTTTCCTAAATCCTGCCTGCTCTTTCCGAAGTTTTTCCTCAAGTGTTGGTACAATTCTGTTGATGATTATTCTGCAAAATACTTTACTAGTGAGTGGCAGTAGGGTAATGCCTCTCCAGTTCCCGCAATCTCTGAGGTCACCCTTCTTTGGTAGTTTTACTATAAGACCAGTTTTCCACTCCTCCGGGGCTTTTTCTAAATCCCAAATTTGTTGTAAAATAATGGACATACAATGAGGGAAATTACAAGGAGGACATCTATCGCTCTTCAGAAAGTAAAACAACTAAAGAATCTGTTGAGAGGAACAGACAGAACTACAAAAATAAGATTTTTAAGGGCATGCATCTTTCCCATCGCAACATATGCCTGTGAGACCTGGACATTTAACAAAACAGTTGAGAAACACATAAATGCCTTTAAATGCTACAGAAGAGTTCTTCAAATATCATGGAAACAAAAAATAACAAATATACCCATACTACAAGAACGTAATACTGAAGAAGGCTGGCTAGTAAAGAGGATTAAACAGAGAAAACTTAAATATTTTGGACACATTAAACATCATGATAGTCTAGAGAAGACCATCTTGGAAGGGTACATAATGGGAAAAAGAAAGAGAGAAAGACTAAGGTGAAGATGGATGCAAGACATCGTTGATGATCTGCAAACAGATGCATCAGCAGCAGGGCATCTTGCTTACAACTGAGAGGCCTACAGGAGTGCTGTTAGGGAGACAAAGTTCCGCAAGGGACATGCAAATGAATGACTGAATGAAATGAACCAGAAAAAATCCCACTGCTGGGACTGAACTCGGCACCACCAGATTAGTAAACCAAGCACCTAACCACTCAGCTAACCAGGCCCCCATACTTTACAAACACAAAATCTGATTAATATAAACACAAAATCAGATTAGCAAAACCTACAAAGATAAAAATCAGATGAAGAAAACCTACAAAGATAAAATGTGACTAGTACCTTATGTTTATTGTTCTTGATGTTCACGTTTGGAGATGTGACAGCCGAGCCTGGGCCGAGCTTCCCTGTCAACTTCCTGGGGAGCTTCTTGCTGCTGGTCTCAGCTTTCTTCTCTATCTTCTGTGCAATTTCTTCTTTCTCTGCTGCCTGCAAGTAAAAACATCTCACACATTCTTCTCAACATCACTCTGCCCCTATCAACATCATTCTGTCCTCATCAACATCACTATCTTCATCAACATCACCTGTCCTCATCAACATCACTATCTTCATCAATATCACCTGTCCTCATCAACATCACTCTGTCCCCATCAACATCACCTGTCCTCATCAACATCACTCTGTCCCCAAAAACATCACCTATCCTCATCAACATCACTATCTTCAATATCACCTGTCCTCTCCTCATCAACATCACCTGTCCTCATCAACATCACTCTGTCCCCAAAAACATCACCTGTCCTCATCACTATCACCTGTCCCCATCAACATCACCTGTCCTCATCAGCATCACTTTCTTCATCAATATCACCTGTCCCCATCAACATCACCTGTCCTCATCAACATCACTGTCCCCATCAAAATCATCTGTCCTCATTAACATCATTCTGTCCCCGTCAACATCATTCTGTCCTCATCAACATCACTATCTTCATCAACATCACTATCTTCATCAACATCACCTGACCTCATCAACATCACTCTGTCCCTATCAACATCATTCTGTCCTCATCAACATCACCTGTCCTCATCAACATCACTCTGTCCCCATCAATATCACCTGTCCTCATTAACATCACTCTATCCCCATCAACATCACCTGTCCTCATCAACATCACTCTGTCCCCATCAACATCACCTGTCCTCATTAACATCACTCTGTCCCCATCAACATCACCTGTCCTTATTAACATCACTCTGTCCCCATCAACATCACCTGTCCTCATCAACATCACTATCCCCATCAACATCACCTGTCCTCATTAACATCACTCTGTCCCCATCAACATCACCTGTCCTCATCAACATCACTATCCCCATCAACATCACTTGTCCCCATCAACATCACTTGTCCCCATCAACATCACTCTGTCCCCATCAACATCACTCTGTCCTCATCAACATCACCTGTCCTCAACATCACTCTGTCCCCATCAACATCACCTTTCCTCATTAACATCACTCTGTCCCCATCAACATCACTCTGTCCCCATCAACATCACCTGTCCTCATCAACATCACTATCCCCATCAACATCACCTGTCCTCATTAACACCACTCTGTCCCCATCAACATCACTATCCCCATCAACATCACTCTGTCCCCATCAACATCACCTGTCCTCATCAACATCACTATCCCCATCAACATCATTCTGTCCACATCAACATCACCAGTCCTCAGACAAGCAATTACTGATTATTTTCAGTTATGAACACCTATTTTAGAAGAACAAAACTTGAATTATTGAAAACTAATGGAGAATCTTTTTTTTAAATTAAATTACTAGATTGAATGTGTGAACTGATGGCCACGCAAACTTAATACATGTCTATTTAAACTGTCATGTTGCATCCAATCATATGATAATCAGCCACATCTATTCTGTATCAAACAATATGTGACACACATCTATCTGTACTACTAAATGTACCTTGCCTCTGTCTACAACACTACATATATTTTGTCTCTGTCTACAACACTATATATACTTTGTCTCTTGTCTACAACACTACATATACTTTGTCTATGTCTACAACACTACATATATTTTGTCTGTCTACAACACTATATATACTTTGTCTCTTGTCTACAACACTACATATACTTTGTCTATGTCTACAACACTACATATATTTTGTCTCTGTTTACATCACTACATATACTTTGTCTCTAACACTACATATACTTTGTCTCTTGTCTACAACACTACATATACTTTGTCTCTAACACTACAAAAACTTTGTCTCTAACACTACATATACTTTGTCTCTAACACTACATATACTTTGTCTCTTGTCTACAACACTACATATACTTTGTCTCTAACACTACATATACTTTGTCTCTAACACTACATATACTTTGTCTCTAACACTACATATACTTTGTCTCTAACACTACATATACTTTGTCTCTAACACTACATATACTTTGTCTCTAACACTACATATACTTTGTCTCTTGTCTACAACACTACATATACTTTGTCTCTTGTCTACAACACTACATATACTTTGTCTACAACACTACATATACTTTGTCTCTAACACTACATATACTTTGTCTCTTGTCTACAACACTACATATACTTTGTCTCTTGTCTACAACACTACATATACTTTGTCTCTAACACTACATATACTTTGTCTCTTGTCTACAACACTACATTCAAAGTCTATTATACTTTGTGTCTGTCTATAACATTACTTATATCTTGTCTCTCTCTACAACACTATATATACTTTGTCTCTGTCTACAATGTTACTTATATCATGTCTCTATCTATAACATTACTTATATCTTGTCTCTCTCTACAACACTACATATACTTTGTCTCTTGTCTACAACATTACACATACTTTGTCTCTGTCTACAATGTTACTTATGTCTGTCTACAACACTACTCTGTCTATTGTCTACAACACTACACATTCTCTTGTCTACAACACTACACATACTCTGTCTCTTGTCTACAACACTACATATACTTTGTCTCTTGTCTACAACACTACATATATTTTGTCTCTTGTCTACAACACTACATATACTTTTGTCTACAACACTAGTCTCTTGTCTACAACACTACATATACTTTTGCCTTTTGTCTACAACACTAGTCTCTTGTCTACAACACTACATATACTTTTGCCTTTTGTCTACAACACTACATATACTTTTGCCTTTTGTCTACAACACTACATATACTTCGTCTCTTGTCTACAACACTACATATACTTTGTCTCTTGTCTACAACACTACATGTACTTTTTTCTCTCGTCTACAACACTACTTTAACAATCACACACAACGAGAGATTGATGGTCTGTGGCGATTTTAACAGCCATTCCCAGAGCCGGGGCTATGACCATAGACAAGAGAGGAGAGGAAGTTGAGAGCTGGCAGGATGATAATAGACTTCTCCTGATCAACCAGCCAATGGATCCCCCAACATTTTACTCAAGAGCTTGGCATACAACCTCAACACCAGATCTGGCATTCCACTCTCCAGACCTGAAGTAGAACATTACACGTGAAGTTGGAAAACAACTTGGAGGTAGTGACCATCGACCAGTCTTCCTGACAATAGAAAATGAACTCCTTAACACCAGTAGCCCTCTCCCCAGGTGGAAGTACAAAAAAATCAAATTGGACAATGTACAGTCATCGTACAGGTTTCCTGGTGGGACAGTTGTCCATAGAAGGTAAGGATATTAACAACATACTGAAGGAATTCAATGCTTGTGTCCTTCAGGTCACCCATGAAACCATTCCCAGAGGAACTCATAGAGACTATAAACCATACTGGTCTAGTGAGCTGGGAAAACTCCACGATGACGTGGAAACAGCTCAAAAGCAAGCAGAAAATAGACCATGCCAAGAACACCACACTAATTACCAACATGGTAAGGCCAAATTTCAGAGAGCCAAGCTGCAAGCCAGACGGGAAAGTTGGAGACAGAAAACAAAGTCCCTAAACTTTGAAAAGGATGGAAGGAAACTGTGGAAACTAATCAAACAGTTAAACGATGAGAGCACTGGAAGAAGTACAAAGATTACACTAATAGAAGATGGGAAAACTCTTACAGGTAAGCAGATCACTTTGCTCGCATGTTTACACATGACTGCAACATTGATATCCATCCAGAGAAAGAGCATACAGTGCACACTGACCCACAGAAAGAAGAGGAACAAGGCAGAAAAGTAGAGGTCATGTATGCACCAATCACACGCAGCGAGTTACACCTAGACGTTAGTAAACTGAAACCAAGGAAATCACCAGGACCAGATGGAGTGTCCAATAAAATGATCAAGAACCTGGGAATGGCAGCAATGGGAAAGCTGTTGGATATTTTCAATATGTGCTGGAGCACAGGTAAGTTACCTCAAATCTGGAAGGAAGCAAGCATGGTACCACTGCTAAAGCCAGGGAAAAACAGTGATACTGCCTCCAGCTACAGGCCAATCAGTCTCACTAGCTGCCTCTGCAAAATGATGGAACGCATCATTGACCTGAGGCTAAAATGGTACCTAGAAAATGAAAACCTTCTCGTTCCACAACAAGCACGATTTAGGCAGTATTACAGTACAGAAGATCAAGTGACCCATCTCTCTCAAGAGATTGAGGATGCATTCCAAGAGAAACCTTGTACTAGCAGTGTGGATAGACCTAAAGAAAGCCTTTGATAAAGTACGGAAAAAAAAAAAGGTCTGCTATGGAAGCTAAGAAACTGCAATGTGAATGGAAGACTGTACAACTGGATAAAGTCCTATTTACACAACAGAAGAGCTAGAGTAGTAATGGATGGACACAAAAGCCAGAAAGTACTTCTGCGACACGATGTACCACAAGGAGGAGTCCTTTCGCCTACACTATTCCTTGTATTCATTAATGACCTGGTCAAGGAACTTCCCTATGGAATCACAGCGGCACTGTATGCAGATGATCTGGTCGTGTGGTGTACAGATGAATATGCGACAGTTGCTACACAGAGACGCCAAAGAGCAGCAGACATCTTGACATCATAGACAAATAAATGGTGTGTAAGTATAAACGCAGAGAAATCAAGTACCACTCTGTTCACTCTCTCATCTAAACAGAAAGCAGGTAAGATATTTTTGTAAATGAAATATCGTTAAGGATGGACAACCAACCCACCCACTTAGGAGTGACACTTGACTCAAAACTGACGTGGAAGCAACACATCAACAGTGCAGAAGCAAAAGCCAGAAGAAAACTAGCCATATTAAGAAAGTTGAGTGGAACCACATGGGGAGCTAGTGAAAGAATCCTCAAGAATGTATATCAGCAAAGTATTCTACCACATTTAGAATATGGCTCAACATCTTGGTGCACAGCATCAAACACTACGCTGCATAATCTAGACAAGGTTCAAAATCAGTCACTATGGATTATCACAGGTGCCATGAGGTCCACACCAGTAGTAGAAATGCAGAAAATAGTTGGTGTTCAAGCGCTAAAAGAACGTAGAGACACAAAGGTCATGACCTTGGGAAAGAAACTCCTCAGCTCTGAAAGAGAGATTCAATAACTTGGCATTAAGATGGCTTAAATTTGTATACCTTGGCAGCAGAGTAGTAGAAAATGGAGACAGCACAGAGGACATCAACAGCAGACTTACTAGAGCAAACCAGGCTTTTGCAATGCTGCAGACTATATGGAAATCAAAAAAACTAAGCATAAATATGAAAATCAGGATATTTAAGAATAATGTTCTAAGTGTACTACTCTATGGAAGTGAATGCTGGAAAATCACCAAAACAATAGAAAACAAGTTGAATTCTTTCCAGACTAAATGTTTACGAAGAATTAGAAAAATATTTTGGCCAAACACCATAAGAAATAACATCTTATTGGCAGAAATGCAGATGAAGCCACTGACAACAATTATTGAGGAAAGATGCTGGCGATGGTTGGGACATGTGCTCCGAATGACTGACAACTCACTACCAAAAATAGCACTAAGATGGACACCACAGGGGAACAGAAGTAAGGGTAGACCAAAAGAGACATGGAGAAGAACAAGAGAAAGGATGCTGAGCAACAGAGGGCTCACCTGGGCAAGAGCAGAAAAAAAAGGTGAAGGACAGGCAAATGTGGAAAACCCTTGCGGAAGCCCCATGTGCCCTAGGCACTTAAGGTTCAGAGAGAGAGAGAGAAGATGGCTTAAAAGAAGCAGCTTCATTCATCAGGCCAAGCGTATGCATAAGCTGATACCTGACCTTCCAACTGTAGTCGCTCCATTATCATCTGTACCAGAGCATACACCATGGAAAGAAGCAGATTATACGCAAATAACTATTCAGACCGAAGTGAAAGGTGTGCAGAATGGTGAGATGCAAAGCAGTCTTGTAAGATTAACAGCCACACTTAGTGTGCTAGATGACAAATATCCATGTGACACCTGGATACGTGTGTATACAGACGGACCCGAACACAATGCCATAAAGAATGGAGGGGCAGGAGCACATATTGAATATCCAAAAAACACCACTGACAAGATTTCCATACCCACTGGAAAATACTGCAACAACTATGATGCAGAAGTTAGGGCAATTATTGCTTCAGTTGAAAAACTATCAGACTCCAGAATTGATACATGTCCCATAGTAATTCTCACAGATGCAAGATCAGTACTGGAAGCTCTTCAGTGCAACAAATAACCAGATCTTAAGGATGCCTTGTCAAAAACTGGTTTACAACATGGAGTCACTTTGCAATGGATTCCCTCCCATTGTGGGATACCAGGCAATGAGAAAGCTGACCATCTGGCCAAAGAGGGCACTGAAATGGAGCAACCAGACATACTGATCACCTATAATCATAAGAAAAGCATGATAAAAACCTACAGGAAGCCACAAACACCACCACATGATGACTATCACATACTAAATAGAAGGGAACAAGTCATCATTTTCCTTCTCCAAACAGGACACAGCCGACTCCAAAGTCATATGTATACAAAGTTTAAGGTTGGTACTACTAATCTATGTACATGTGCCCAGGTGCCCCAAACTGTGGAACATATCCTCCAAAACTGCACCAACTATGAGACACTGAGAAATAATTACTGGCCCAGTGAAACCATTAAAGAAGATAAGCTCTATGGTTCCATACATGAATTACAAAAAACAGTGAAATTATCCAAAAGACAGGACTGCAGATATAGACAGACAATGTGTACGAAGAAGAAGACTACATATACTTTGTCTCTTGTCTACAACACTACACATACTCTGTCTCTTGTCTACAACACTACATATACTTTGTCTCTTGTCTACAATGCTACATATACTTTGTCTGTCTACAACACACTACACAGACCTTGACTCTGTCTACAACACACTACACATACCTTGTCTCTGTCTACAACACACTACACATATCTTGGCTGTCTACAACACACTACACATATCTTGGCTCTGTCTACAACACACTACACATACCTTGTCTCTGTCTACAACACACTACACATATCTTGGCTCTGTCTACAACACACTACACATATCTTGGCTCTGTCTACAACACACTACACATATCTTGGCTCTGTCTACAACACACTACACATACCTTGGCTCTGTCTACAACACACTACACATATCTTGGCTCTGTCTACAACACACTAATCTTGGCTCTGTCTACAACACACTACACATACCTTGTCTCTGTCTACAACACAGTACACATATCTTGGCTCTGTCTACAACACTACACAAATTTGGCTCTGTCTACAACACACTACACATACCTTGGCTCTGTCTACAACACACTACACATACCTTGGCTCTGTCTACAACACACTACACATACCTTGGCTCTGTCTACAACACACTACACATACCTTGGCTCTGCGCTCACTAATTCTCTGTAACTGTGCCTCACACTTGACTACAGCTGTGTCATACTGATCTAAATCCCCTGCACAGAAAGAAGACAGATTTATATCCGCACTTTTTTTTCCAAACAAAAGAAAATGTAAATTACACTGCTATAATTATCCTACAAAGGGAGGTTAGACCTGTAAATGATACTTGCTGAAACAGAAGTCAAAGGGAAATCACAAAGAAAAAGAGAACATTTCAGCCAGCACTTACCCTCCTCTCTCTCGAAGTTTATGTAAGCCTGTGTGATGGTCTCTGGCCAGTCAGTGACAGAGTTCAGTGCTTTCTGTAAAATCCTGCGACAATGTTTACTGTCTCCAAACATCCTGTGGTTTAGTGAACATTCACATAATCCATCACTTTTGTCACAGTTATATCCTACTTTCATCACAAGTATGATCTAATGAATCACCCTTGATATAATCTAAAGAGTCACTTCTATAATCTAATGAAGTATTCTTATCCAAATTATAATCCAAGTCATTCTTGTCACAAGTATAACCTAAAGAATCAATCTTGTCACAATTACAACCTAATGAATCATTTTTGTCACAATTATAAACCAGAGCCACTCTTGTCACAATTATCACTCTTGTCACACAACTATAATCTAATGAATCATTCTTGGTACATTTTTCATCTAATCTTCTTCTTCTTCTTCTTCTTCTTCGTTCACTTCTACCACCAAAAACCGCACTGTGAACCTACTGAATTCACACATGTGGTCCTCGTTAGGTCCGGTGGTCCCCTGTGTGGTCCAAAATAGACCACATGAGTTCCACGAAGGACCACAAGGGGTTCAGAGTATCACAGTGCTTTAGCCTGTATTCTTGGTGGGTCTCGGAAGCGGGATTGCGTGACACCGTGGTTTTCATTGCACCAGTTTGGTCTAGGGTTGGACTTTCTCACCGGAAGACCTCGACGTGTTTGGAATATCAGTGCATCCCCGCTGGGTGAGAGGCGTTAGCCCACCCAGGACAGAGTTGGATTTTCTCACCGGAAAACCTCGACGTGTTATGAGATACCCGTGTATCACCGCCGGGTGAGAGGTGGTTGCCCATCCAGTCCAGGGTTGGACTTTCTCACCGGAAAACCTCAGCGTGATTAGGATACGCAGACATCCCCGCCGGGTGAGAGGTGGTTGCCTATCTAGACTTCCCTGGTCCAGTGTCTCCGACTTCAGCATTTTGCGGTCGTGGCCGCTACCCTTCCTAGTTGTGACCAGGATGGAGCTTTTGTCCAGGAGGACGAATCCTCGCCACTAGTGACTTCTACCCCTGGGTTGAGCCGGTTTAGGCATTTCCCAGTATGGGCATGTTTGGGACGGGACCGACCTCTAGGGCAGAGGTACTGTGACATTCATAGCCTTCAAGATTCACCCCTGGTATGAGCCGGTTTAGGCAAAATTCACCAGTATGGGTGTTTATCAGGCGTTACCGACCTCTAGAGCGGAGGTGGCATGACATGTCTAGCCATCGAGTTCCACCCCTGGTGTGTGCCGGTTTAGGCATATTTCACCAGTGTAGGTGTATTTCGGACGTAGGCGGCCTCTAGAGCAGAGGTGCCGTGGTATAGCTCTCGTAGCGATACTACTGGACATACCAGGTTAAACTTCACTTTCCACCACCTTTTCCCATCGGCGCCGCACAGCAACCTTTATTTCCGCATTTACTTCCTTAACCGGGAGGAGCTTCACTCCACGCGCGGCATTTGAAAAGTCAAGCCAGCAGTGACTTAACCTCTGGGACAAACCGGTTCATGCATTTCACACGATATGACTGCACTCAGGACGTGGCCGACCTCCAGACCAGAGGTGCCGTGATTTGACTGTTTGCTTCGCTTTATTCTTTCAACCACCTTTTCCGCAGTGATGCTGCGCGGCAACCTCATTTGCAAATTTCTTCATTGGCCGGGAAGAGCACCGCTCCACGCACGGCAGCTGAAGATCTCGCCAACAGCGGCAGATGAGCTACCAAACGTGACACTCATCTACCCTAAGTAACTGGTTTTCAGGCGCCAGATATTCGCCCTCGCCCCTTCTCCTGTCAGTTTAAACAGTTCTGCCACGGGAAGGCCAGGAGCTGGACTTGACTGCCAGAGGCTGTTTGTGGCGCGTTTGCAGTCCTTAGAACCTTTCATCTAATGATTCCTTCCATATCAAGTAATGATTTACATTTATCACATTTATTATCATCTAATGAATCATTTATTGTCACATTTATTACTTAATTAATCACTCTTGCTATATTCATCATTTTATAAGCTACTCCTGTAATATGTAACATTTCATGAGTCACCTGTGTCACAATTATCACTTCCTTCATTTAGTCAAATTCATTACCTAATGAATCACTCTTGTCACATCTGGCACTTACTGAATCACTCTTGTCATATCTGGCACTTACTAAGTCACTCCTATCACATTTAGCACTCATTGAGTCATTCTTGTCACATCTTGCCAGGCTTAGCATTTACTAAGTCACTCCTGTCACATTTAGCACTCTTATCACATTTATTGTCCAAAATATAAATCATGAAAATCATCCAAAATTGAATGTTATAATCAGCCAGTGTCAAGAAAAAACATGACACATTTCTCTTAACACAGAAAACATTTTCAAACAAAACTTTTTATAGTCAAGTTACACACAAAACATGGTCATGACTTTTTAAGTAAAAAAATACACACAAAAAACAGTCAAAGATTACTCAGTTATACAATACTGTCACACAATAAACACTGCCACAGATGTCTAAGTTATAAAACACTATCACACAATAAACACTGCCACAGATGTCTAAGTCATAAAACACTGTCACACAACACTGCCACAGATGTCTAAGTCATAAAACACTGTCACACAATAAACAATGCCACAGATGTCTAAGTCATAAAACACTGTCACACAATAAACACTGCCACAGATGTCTAAGTTATAAAACACTATCACACAATAAACACTGCCACAGATGTCTAAGTCATAAAACACTGTCACACAACACTGCCACAGATGTCTAAGTTATAAAACACTGTCACAGATTTCAGCATCACATAATGCTCTAATTAATACTATGCATAAATCAAGCTGCTGCTATATTTTTACTGAACTGATGATATTATGTATGCTTCAACACAATCCAGCAATTTGATACAATAACTATCAGTGCCTGACTAGACAAATCTTAACTCAAATCTATTCACAAATGTCATTTCTCCATATTAATCACAAACATGGTTACAAATGTCACCATCTTAATCCACAAACATTATTGCAAAATGTCATCTTTTCATCTTAATCTACAAACATAATTAGAAATGTCATCCTTCTATTTTAACCCACAAACATGATTAGAGATACCACGTGTCCTAAACTCCCACCTTAACTCACAAACATGATTACACAAGCCATGCTCTCTCAACTCCCACCTTAACTCACAAACATGATTACAGATGCCATGCTCTTTCAACTCCCACCTTAACTCACAAACATGATTACACAAGCCATGCTCTCTCAACTCCCACCTTAACTCACAAACATGATTACACAAGCCATGCTCTCTCAACTCCCACCTTAACTCACAAACATGATTACACAAGCCATGCTCTCTCAACTCCCACCTTAACTCACAAACATGATTACAGATGCCATGCTCTCTCAACTCCCACCTTAACTCACAAACATGATTACACAAGCCATGCTCTCTCAACTCCCACCTTAACTCACAAACATGATTACAGATGCCATGCTCTCTCAACTCCCACCTTAACTCACAAACATGACTACAGCTATCACATTCTCTTAACCCCCACCTTAACATGATTACATACATTCAGTGCTCTCACCTCTCTAACCTGTAGTACTCTAGCCACAGACCAGACTCAGCTCCATGACCACTCTGCATGATCTGGTTCCAGATTTCCCGAGCTTTTTCCTGGTTCCTGCAGAACTTTGCCTGGACAAAAATCAGGTCAACAGTCCTATGTCACACAATGCCCACATAGCTGACTATGTCAAACATGGCCACATAGCTGACTATGTCAAACATGGCCACATAGCTGACTATGTCAAACATGGCCACATAGCTGACTATGTCAAACATGGCCACATGGCTGACTATGTCAAACATGCCCACATAGCTATGTCAAACATGCCCACATAGCTGACTATGTCAAACATGCCCACATAGCTTACTATACCAAACAATGCCCACATAGCTGACTATGTCACACAATGCCACATAGCTGACTATGTCAAACATGCCCACATAGCTTACTATACTAAACAATGCCCACATAGCTGACTATGTCAAACATGCCCACATAGCTGACTATGTCAAACATGCCCACATAGCTTACTATACCAAACAATGCCCACATAGCTAACTATGTCAAACATGCCCACATAGCTGACTATGTCAAACATGCCCACGTAGCTTACTATCCCAAACAATGCCCACATAGCTGACTATGTCAAACATGGCCACATAGCTGACTATGTCAAACATGTCCACGTAGCTTACTATACCAAACAATGCCCACATAGCTGACTATGTCAAACATGCCCACGTAGCTGACTATGTCAAACATGGCCACATAGCTGACTATGTCAAACATGCCCACGTAGCTTACTATACCAAACAATGGCCACATAGCTGACTATGTCACACAATGCCCACATAGCTGACTACACCAGACAATGCCCACGTAGCTTACTATACCAAACAATGCCCATGTAACTAAGTTATGTATGCATGTGAATTCTACCTTGTACACAAAAAGAAAAAAAATCTATCAGCAAGTTAGAGGATGATATCAGCTCTGGCTGCTCTCCCCCACCCATACACACAGATCCATGAAGAGCTGTATTTATCACACAGGATGACTGTCAAAGCCAGGATAAAGATTTATTTCATGATTCTGTCTGTGAAATTATCTACAAAATTTAGATAACATTTCAATCTTTCTATGATGAAATTATCTACAAAATTTAGATAACATTTCAATCTTTCTATGATGAAAGAAATTATCTACAAAACCTAGATAACAATTCAACCTTTCTATGAAATGATCTGATAAAAGAGATCACTGGTAGCAGTCTGGCTATTGTGTTGTACATGAGGTCATCAGGGAGGCTTGAGGGAAATGTGAACATGTTACAACTAGGCTATCAAAACTGTGCTGACCTGACGGACAGTTTGAGTGTAACTATTTACCTGAGTGATGGTTAGAGGTGAGTGTAACTATTTACCTGAGTGATGGTTAGAGGTGAGTGTAACTGTCAGCCTGAGTGACAGTTAGAGGTGAGTGTAACTATTTACCTGAGTGACAGTTAGAGGTGAGTGTAACTATTTACCTGAGTGACAGTTAGAGGTGAGTGTAACTATTTACCTGAGTGACAGTTAGAGGTGAGTGTAACTATTTACCTGAGTGACAGTTAGAGGTGACTGTAACTGTCAGCCTGAGTGACAGACTGTAACTGTCAGCCTGAGTGACAGAGGTGAGTGTAACTATTACCTGAGTGACAGTTAGAGGTGAGTGTAACTGTCAGCCTGAGTGACAGTTAGAGGTGAGTGTAACTATTTACCTGAGTGATGGTTAGAGATGAGTGTAACTGTCAGCCTGAGTGACAGTTAGAGGTGAGTGTAACTATTTACCTGAGTGATGGTTAGAGGTGACTGTAACTATTTACCTGAGTGATGGTTAGAGGTGAGTGTAACTGTTTACCTGAGTGATGGTTAGAGGTGAGTGTAACTATTTACCTGAGTGATGGTTAGAGGTGAGTGTAACTATTTACCTGAGTGATGGTTAGAGGTGAGTGTAACTATTTACCTGAGTGATGGTTAGAGGTGAGTGTAACTGTCAGCCTGAGTGATGGTTAGAGGTGAGTGTAACTATTTACCTGAGTGATGGTTAGAGGTGAGTGTAACTATTTACCTGAGTGATGGTTAGAGGTGAGTGTAACTATTTACCTGAGTGACAGTTAGAGGTGAGTGTAACTATTTACCTGAGTGACAGTTAGAGGTGACTGTAACTGTCAGCCTGAGTGATGGTTAGAGGTGAGTGTAACTATTTACCTGAGTGACAGTTAGAGGTGGGTGTAACTGTCAGCCTGAGTGATGGTTAGAGGTGAGTGTAACTATTTATCTGAGTGATGGTTAGAGGTGAGTGTAACTATTTACCTGAGCAATGGTTAGAGGCGAGTGTAATGACCTGTCACAGAAGTTAATGTAATTGTCAACGTGATATTCTGAGGTGAGCATAACTGTCAGAATGAGTGACAGAGGTCAGAGTAACTATTTACCAGTGTGACAGAGGTGAGTATAACTGTCAACCTGTGTGAAAGAGAACTGTAAGTGTCAACATGAGTAATGGTTAGAGTTGAGTGTAACTGCCAACATGAGTGATAGGTGAGTGCAACTATTTACCTGTGTGATAGACTTGAGTGCTAACATGTGTAGGTAGTCTACCCTGGGTGACAGATGACAGATGGAGGTGAATATAGCTATCTATCCTGTGTGATAGTTGGAAGTGATTGTAGCTATCTACCCTGTGTGATAGTTGGAGGTGATTGTAGCTATCTATCCTGTGTGATAGTTGGAAGTGATTGTAGCTATCTACCCTGTGTGATAGTTGGAGGTGATTGTAGCTATCTATCCTGTGTGATAGTTGGAAGTGACTGTAGCTATCTACCCTGTGTGATAGTTGGAGGTGATTGTAGCTATCTACCCTATGTGATAGTTGGAGGTGAATGTAGCTATCTATCCTGAGTGATAGTTGGAGGTGATTGTAGCTATCTACCCTGTGTGATAGTTGGAGATGATTGTAGCTATCTACCCTGTGTGATAGTTGGAAGTGATTGTAGCTATCTATCCTGAGTGATAGTTGGAGGTGATTGTAGCTATCTATCCTGAGTGATAGTTGGAGGTGATTGTAGCTATCTACCCTGTGTGATAGTTGGAGGTGATTGTAGCCATCTGCCCTATGTGATAGTTGGAGGTGAATGTAGCTGTCTACTTGTGTGATAATTGGAGATGAATGTAGATATCTACCTGTGTGATAATTGGAGGTGAATATAGCTGTCTACCTGTGTGATAATTGGTGGTGAATGTAGCTGTTTACCTGTGTGACAGTTGGAGGTGAGTGTAGCTGTTTACCTGTGTGATAATTGGAGGTGAATGTAGATGTCTACCTGTGTGACAGTTGGAGGTGAGTGTAGCTGTTTACCTGTGTGATAATTGGAGGTGAATGTAGATGTCTACCTGTGTGACAGTTGGAGGTGAGTGTAGCTGTCTATCTGAGTGAGAGAACAAGAACTGTCTTTTCCCATCTACAATAAGTTTGACACTGATATGTGTACCTCTATGAATGCCCAGAATTGCTGTAGGGTACACTGTGGGTCTCCATCTTTGCCATAATCTGAAATATTTCAAACACTGCATTATATCCCAGAAGTAAACTTTTTTTTTTTTTTCAGAAACAAACATTCAAAATAAAAAAAATTCAACTTGAAAACTCATTATGTCTCACTGTTAAATAACACAAGTAAACATGACAGATCATACAACCTACTGCTTTAAACATAACAGATCATATGACCTATTGCCAAACATGAAAGATCATTTGACCTCCTACTGAACATAACAGATCAAGTGATCTACTATTAAACACGACGGATCATATGACCCACTACTAAACATGACAAATTATTTGTCATGATGACAACCCCATTTATACAGTTGGATTGATCGCATGACAGCCCCACTCATACAGCTGGACTGACCACATGATGACAGCCTCACTCATACAGCTGGACTGACCACATGATGACAGCCCCACTCATACAGCTGGACTGACCACATGATGACAGCCTCACTCATACAGCTGGACTGACCACATGATGACAGCCCCACTCATACAGCTGGACTGACCACATGACAGCCCCACTCATACAGCTGGACTGACCACATGACAGCCCCACTCATACAGCTGGACTGACCACATGACAGCCCCACTCATACAGCTGGACTGACTACATGATGACAGCCCCACTCATACAGCTGGACTGACCACATGACAGCCCCACTCATACAGCTGGACTGACTACATGATGACAGCCCCACTCATACAGCTGGACTGACCACATGATGACAGCCCCACTCATACAGCTGGACCGACCACATTATGACAGTCCCATTCATAACCTACTACTAAACAAAGACTAAGAACTGTCATGTCATGACCTACTACTAAACAAAGATAAGAACTGTCATGTCATGACCTACTAAGAAGTAAATAATAGCACAAAGAAGTAGGTTAACAAAATTGTAAATTAGACCTACTTTCATACATGAACTGGACTGCTGCCTCAATTGTTAGCCTGAATGTCTCCAACTGTTCATCATGATCTGATGATAAAACAATAACATGACCTGACCTGATAAAACAATAACAGGATATGACATGATGATAGAACAATAACAGGACATAACATGATGATAGAACAATAACAGGACATAACATGATGATAGAACAATAACAGGACATAACATGATGATAGAACAATAACAGTATATGACATGATTATAGAACAATAACAGGACATAACATGATGATAGAACAATAACAGGATATGACATGATGATAGAACAATAACAGGACATGACATGATGATAAAACAATAGGACATGACATAATGATAAAAGAATAACAGGACATGATATGATGATAAAACAATAACAGGACATGATTTCTTCAGATCATGATTTTACAATAATACATTATTATAACATGATCTATGATAAAACTGTTAGATTAGAACATGATCTGATGACAAAGCAATAAGACGACATGATTTGATGATAAAACAATAACATGATCTGATGACAAAACAATAATATGACATGATTTCTTCAGATCATGGTCTCATAACAAAACAACACTAGATCATGATAGTCATCCAGCTCTATGAAGATAGCATCCCCCTGCAACATCACAAAGACCCAAGATGCTGATTCACTGGGAAGGAAGGTCAGAGAACTTTCACACTCATGCATTCATCCAATAAAAGCAAAATATTGATTACATCTAAATATAAAAAAACAGCATAAAAGATGTCAGAGAAATCATCAACTAGAGAGCAGCATCCAAGTTGTCACAGAAATCATCAACTAGACACAGAAGAGCACCACCCAAGCTGTAAGAGAAATCATCGTCTAGACACAGAAGAGCAGAATTCAAGTTGTCAAAGAAATCATCAACTAGACACAGAACAGCAGCATCCAAGTTGTCAGAGAAATTGTCTAGACACAGAAGAGCAGAATTCAAGTTATCAGAGAAATCATCAACTAGACACAGAAGAGCAGCATCCAAGTTGTAAGAGAAATCATCAACTAGACAGAGAAGAGCAGCATCCAAGTTGTCAGAGAAATCATCAACTAGACACAGAAGAGCAGCATCCAAGTTGTCAGAGAAATCATCAACTAGACACAGAAGAGCAGCATCCAAGTTGTCAGAGAAATCATCAACTAGACAGATAAGAGCAGCATCCAAGTTGTCAGAGAAATGACCCCAAACATCAAGAAGACAGAGAAAAGCAGCATCCGAGTTGTCAGAGAAATGGCCCCAATCAAATACTAGACAGTGAAGACCGGCATCCAAGTTGTCAGAGAAATGACCCCAAATATCCAAAAAGTGACTTGGAGGCTCCCATATAAAACTACAGAAAACCAAATCGATCACATACTAATAAACAACAAGTGGAAACGGTCACTACAAGATGTGAGAGCAAGGAAAGGAGCCGATGTAGGAAGTGATCACAACCTTCTGGTAGCAAAAATAAAACTAAAATTAAGGAAAGCCAAAATCTGAGAGAACACAGAAAGATATGTTTTGATACAGGAAAACTGAAAGACCAGCAAACAAGGTTTGAATTCTCATTAGTACTTAAGAACCACTTCAGTGTCCTACAAGACAAAGCAGAAATGTCCATACTAGAGTTCAATAAAACACTATAGGAAACAGCAAAAGAGGTGCTGGGATATCAGAAACAGAGAAAAGAAGAATGAATAAGCAAGAACACATGGGAAAAGATAGGGCAAAGAAAGGAAATCAAGAAAAAATTACTGAACACTAAATCACAAAGGCTAAAAGAACAAGTTTGAAGTAATTATGCACAAAAAGACAAAGAAGTGAAGGAATCATGCTGTCACGATAAACGTCAATACTATGACAACTTAGCAGAAGCAGCAGAGAAAGCAGCATATGCAAATGATATGAAAACCATTTACAAAATCACAAAGTAGATGACAGTAACTTCAGCACAAGATGTGAGAGCGCAATAAGGACACATAAGGGAATGAATGAATGAATGAATGAATGAATGAATGAATGAATGATCTTTATTTTTAAAGGGTAAAGAACTGGGCACGCAGGCCCATCTTACATTCCACCCTTCATTGCTCCATCTTTCATTCTTCCCACACACTCAATTTAATACAAGTATACAAAGCTGCAGGTGAAGATGAAATAACAGCCGAGATGCTAAAAGCTATCAATAGTGACAACATGAGACAACTACAGAGAATGTTTAACAAGATTTGGAAAGAAGAAAAGGTCCCTTCTAAGTGGAAGAAAGGAATCATTGTTAAAATACCAAAAAAGGGCAACCTTAGTGACTGTAACAACTGGAGAGGAGTAACCTTACTATCAGTTGTGTCAAAAGTATTTTGCAAGGTCATTTTGAATAGACTCAAAGATATAGTGGATACTGCAATGAGAGAAGAACAAGCAGGATTTCGAAAAGGGAGAAGCTGTCTCGACCAGATCTTTACTCTCAGAATAATACTTGAAGAACATATTGAAAAGCAGAAACCATTAATACTGAATTTCATAGATTTTAAGAAGGCATTTGATAGCATACACAGAGATTCATTATGGAGAATTTTATGTCTATATGGAATACCATCTAAAATTGTCATCATCATTAAGGACTTATACAATGGATATGGTTGTGCAGTCAAGACAGAAGAAGGGATGAGTGAATGGTTTCAGATTGAAACAGGCGTGAAACAAGGATGTATACTGTCTCCTTTACTTTTTGGGATTACAATAGACTTCATAATGAAAAAATGCTGCACAGGTAACACAGGTATTGACTGGGTACATGGGACCCAACTAGAAGATCTTGATTTTGCTGATGACATAACTCTTATCAGTAATAATGTGAATTCCATGCAAGAAAAAACAGATAGCCTGTCTTCATTGGCTAGCAAAATAGGACTTGAAATTAACAAGGACAAAACAAAAATAATGAAAATTCCCATCAATCAAAATGGAAAAATACACATAGAAGGGACAGATATTGAAGAAGTCAATCAATTTGCATACCTTGGCAGCTACATGGACCAGGGTGGTGACACTAGAAAGGAAGTTAGGATCAGAATTGCAAAAGCAGCATCAATCTTCAAGAATCTTGAGAACATATGGAATTCAAAAGTTATAAGCACAAAAACCAAGTTAAGACTATTCAATTCAAATGTAATATCCACCCTCATTTATGCATGCGAAAGCTGGAAAACAACTAAAGAAATAGAAAAGAAATTAGACTCTTTTGAAAACAAATGCCTAAGGAAAATACTCGGCATCAAGTGGAATGAATTCAAGAACAATGCAGAGATAAGACAGATGACTGAACAACAACCAGTCTCACGGGTGATCAGGAAAAGGAGATGGACATATGTTGGCCACTTGATGAGAAGAAATGAGCAGAGAATCCCAAAACAAGCTATCAAGTGGAACACAACAGGCCGAAGAAAAAGGGGCAGACCGCGTGAAACTCTGAAGAGAACATTATTAAGAGAGGCCAAGTTAACAGGCATAAAATCCTTTGTTGAGGTTGAAAGACTCGCCGAAGACAGGAAATATTGGCGAACTACTTTGCGAGCCCTATGTGACGTCTAACGGCACGGGAAGGATATAAGATATAAGATAAGATACAAATTACATTAGGAAAAAAAAAACATATCAAAAGAGTGTAAGATTTAACTATTATATTCAAAGTAAAAGAGAAGAAGTATTTAACCTAATAAAATAGCACTCACACACACATACATGCGCACACACAGACATATAAATAAACAAAAATACACTGTCAGTACAGATCTTCTAACACATGTTTTTTTAACAAACATTAAAATAATCACTAACAATATCTAACAAGTTACTTTTCAAACTATGTCATTTTAGTACTTGATGGCTGGCGAATCATGAGTTTGTGAGAGTGCTGGTTATTCTATGGAGGCATATAATTACAAGCAAGTAAATAATGAAACAGGTTTGAGTTAAAACATGAAGTATTACTAATGGATTTTAAATGGTAGGGGAGGGTGTTCCAGAGCTGTACTGCAGAGTTTGCAGGGCTTTTCTTGTACAGATCAATCCTGGGTTTAGGAAGAAGACAGTTTTTTAAACGCTGACTATATTTAGTGTTATACATAAACAGTGACCACAAGTAAGGCGGAGCATTGTGCAACAGAATTCTGTGAACAAACTTAACTTTGTTAAAAATGATTCTATATTTGAGGGGTAGAATTTTGAGTTGTTTGTGCTGATCTACAGTCTGTACTGGGTGTTTGTCACAAATAAGATTTAAATCTCGCTTGTGAAGTGAGTGGAGCCTTTTTGTGTTTGAGACTGAGCATCCATCCCAGATTATGGAACAGTAAACTAAGTGTGTTTGTATGTGTGATATGTAGTACACCTTTCTTGTATTTTTGTCGATAAAGTGTTTAATCTTAGCTAGTTGGTAAACTTTCTGTGCAATCAAGTTTGTTAGGGTATGTACGTAAGAATTCCAAGTTAAATGCTGATCAATGATGAGTCCTAGAGTTTTATGTTCATGAACATTTTCTATTGCCTTAGTCACAGCACAAAGCTGTAGTGAAGTTTTTTTTACATTATGCAGTTTCTGTCATGTAGTGATGAGCATTCATTCATTTGCATGTCCCTTGCGGAACTTTGTCTCCTTAACAGCACTCCTGCAGACCTCTCGGTCGTGAGCAAGATGGCCTGCTGCTGATGCATCCATTTGCAGATCATCAATGATGTCTTGCAGCCATCTTCGTTTTGGTCTTCCTCTCTTTCTTTTTCCCATTATATACCCTTTCAAGAAAGTTTTCTCTAGATTATCATGACGCTTAATGTGTCCAAAATATTTAAGTTTTCTCTCTTTAATCCTCTTTACTAGCCAGCCTTCTTCAATATTAAGTTCTTGAAGTATGGATATATTTGTTCTCTTTTGTGTCCATGGTATTTGAAGAACTCTTCTGTTCTTACAGACTGACATAATTAGTTTTTCCATTCCCTTTTGTGTTGTGGACAGTAATACTGTGTCATCAGCACAGCTAATCTCTGGCATTTCATAACCTCCAATTGTTATGGCATTGTAATCTTCTTTGTCTACATCTTCTCTAACATTCCTCATTATATTTCCAGTATACAAGTTAAATAAGTAAGGTGACAATATGCACCCCTGGCAGACCCCTTGTTTTATGTCAAACCAAGTTGTTGTTTCATCATTTATTCTTACTGCTGTTTGTTGGTCTAGATACAGCAGTGATATTAATTGTATCAAATGTGTTGGAAATCCCATTTTTTCCATTATTTCCCAAAGTTTATGGTGTTGTACACAATCAAATGCCTTTGAGTAGTCTATAAAAGATAAATATAGATTCATATTAAACTCTCTGCATTTCTCTATTATTAATCTTACATTGAATATATGATCTCTTGATCCTTTTCCTTGCCTGAAACTAGCTTGGACCGTATTGACTTCTTCTTCTATTTTCTTACGAAGTCTACCCATTATGATTTTTAACAGAATTTTACTGGCATGACTAATCAGGGCAACAGTTCTGTAGTTTGTGCATAATTTCAGGTTACCCTTTTTTGGCAGTGGTATGAATACAGTTCTTTTCCATTCTTTTTGGGTAAATACCTGAATGCCATATATTTTTACATAGTGTATGACAGATTGTTGCACATTCCTTTCCTCCTGCTTTAATAAATTCAGCTGTTATCACATCCTGGTGATTTACCATTTTTCAGAATCTTTATTGCCCATAAAACTTCCTCTATTGTTGGTTCGGATTCTTTCTCCTCCAATAATAATTCACACTGTTGATTTCTGCTTTCACAGTCAGTTGTTTCATACATTCCTCTGCAATATTCCTTCCATCTTTCTAGAATTTCCTCTGTCTCTGTCAAGGTATTCCCCATCTTGTCACAAATTACATTTAGCTTAGGTGTGACATTTCTTGTCAATGTCTTCATTTCTTTAAACATTTCATTATCTCTTCCACACTTCTGATGTCCTTCTGTTCTTTCACAACAATCCTGTATGTATTGTTTTTTGTCTTTTATTATGTTTCTTCGTACTTCTTTTGTTAAAGATTTATATTCCTCTTTGTTGTTGTTTGTCACTTTCCACTGTGTCTTCATTTCTCTACGTTGTTTTATCAGTTCTAGTGTGCCTGCTGTAATCCATCCATTCTTTTGTGTTTTCTTTACTGGAACCATGTCTTTAGCTGTTGTCATTAAAATATCTCTGGCCTGTGTAGCCAATTCATCAGGTGTCATCTCCTCCTCTACAGCCATCAGAATTTCAAAACGGTTCTTCACTTCTATACCGTATTGTTCTGGTATTTTTGTAAGATCAAAGCGGAGTGGTCTTGATCCTGTAACTGTCTTTTTTATCTTTATCTTTATATCTGCTATTAATAAATCATGGTCTGTGTCACAATCAGCACCTGGTAAAGTTTTTGCTGATGTTATACTTGACCTCCACCTTCTCTGCACTAAAATGTAATCTATTTGATTCCTGGTTTTACCATCAGGTGATGTCCACATGTAAAGCCTTCTTGGATGTTGTCTAAAAAGTGTTTTAGTGATCATTAGCTCATTTTCCATGCAAAAAGCCATTAGATTGTCACCTGCCTCATTTCTATGTCCTATGCTAAATTTCCCCCACAACATATCCTTCATCTTCTGCTCTTTCTGTACCAATCTTTGAATTAAAATCCCCCATTATTAATACAATATCATTTTTCCATACCTGGTCTATCATCATTTGCAGCATGTTATAAAGTCTTCTACTTCCTCTTCTTCTGCTGCTGATGTATGTGCATATATCTGGATAACTGTTACATTTCTAGGAATGCCCTTAATTCTGACTGTGAGGATTCTATCACTTACTGGATTGTAACCTAGTAATGCTTTTGATGTTAATTTGTCCACATAAAAAAGCCACTCCATTCTTTCCTCCTAATTCTCCACCAGAGTATATAAAGATATTATCATTCTCGCTCTTAAAGTGTCCTGATCCTTTCCATTGATGTTCGCAGATTCCCAAAATGTGTATCCCCGTTCTTTTCATCTCGTCACTTATTATTTGATACTTTCCCTCATACATACTTCTTACATTCCATGTTCCTACTCTTATTTTCCTTTTTTAGTTTGATGCAGGGGTTTTCCTTAGTAACACCGTCAGGATTTTGTCCGTCATCACAATTACTAGTACTAACCTCTGCCTCACACTCTTTCCCAGTGTTAAAATTAGATCTATCTGGCCTGGGGGCCTCACCACCAGATCTTTTTCCTATTTGGCTTTCCATGTTGCTGTTTGGGTTTCTTGGTATACTTCCAGAAGATAGTTTATCATTGCTTTCCTTCCGGGCAGTGACTGTACTAGTCAGTGATCGTAGCCATTGTCCCTACATTGAGATCATCTGCCTACCATCATAGAATGGTGACCATAACCAACATTATTTGTCGGCTCCTCTCCCATTCCATCCACCACCTACTCCCATGGCTTCACGTCACCCTGATCGGGTTGCTAAAAGGATACTCCACCTTGCCCAAGGGTGTGCCGTAGACTGACAGAGGTAAGGAGGCATCTTACTTCTCCTTTGATAGGGGATACCCCATCCCGCTAACTGCGTGATGAGCATGGATTTTGTTTTGTTGGTGTTTATCAACATACCATTTTTATTACTCCATTTATATCATTTTGGAGCGCTGTCAGTAGGTTATTGATGTCACAGTCACTATTGTAAACAGCACAGTCACCAGCAAAAAGATCACATGAAGAGTACTTTAGTGGTAAGTAGATAGCAAAGAGAAGAGGACCAAGAATGGAGCCTTGAGGAATACCAGTATCAACCACAGAAGAGTCAGAAATTTTGTTTCTAAAGCAAACTACTTGTTTTCTACCTGGGAGAAAAGATGTAATAAATTTTGTTAGGTCAGGGTGTAATCTATAACCTTCCAGCTTTTTTGCAAGAATTTCATGATCAATCATATCGAAGGCTTTCTTGAAATCAACAAAGACAGCACCACATAATTTGTCATCATTTATAACAGACAGCCAGCTTTCTGTCATTTTAGTTAATGCTGTGTGGCAGAAGCGATTTGGTCTAAAACCTGATTGGCTGTCTATTAGTAGATTGTTTTCCTGCATGTGTAGAAGTGTTAACTTTTGTATATGTTTTTCAAGAGATTTAGATAATGTCAGAATGGATATAGATCTATAGTCTGAGAGGTCACTAGTCTGTCCAGATTTTAAAAGAGGAAACATTTTGGTGAGTTTAAAAGCGTTAGGGAAATAGTGTTTGTCAATGCACAAGTTGTATAAGTATGTTAGAGTGTCTGTGATAACTGGTGCAGCGTAGCGTAGTATCCTGTTACTAATGTCATCACATTCTGCTGAGTTTGTGTTTTTTAAAGACCTGATGTAGTTATAAACCTCACCGACTGTGAGGAAAGGAATATTTAGTGTTTTAGCTTTACACATTTACTGTTGCTGAAAGTTTTCAACACGCTCAGGTCGCAATTAGGGGTCGGTAATGAAGATTTTAGAATACTAATTTCTTTCCTAAAATGTTCACTGAAGTTAGTGCAAGTATGTTCACCATTAAGTGTTTGTGGGTCAGATTGCTTCCTTTTATTTACAAGAGAATTAATCACTTTCCAAATTGATTTACTATCAGTTTTGTCTTTCATTAAATTTCTGAAGTAATTTTTTTTTTCCTGCCTAATTAAATACTGCACCTTATTCCTAAGTGAACGATAGCTACTAAAATCTCTGCTTTTAAGAGCTTTATCCTGTTTCCTCATGAACTGAAAGATATCAGGCACTGCTGGCGAGACTCTTCGAATGCCGCGCGTGGAGTGAAGCTCCTCCTGGTCAAGGAAGAAAATGCGGAAAAGAAATAAAGGTTGCTGTGTGGTGCTGATGTGAAAAGGTGAAGGAAAGGATAAAGTGAAGTTTAATCGGTATGTCCAGTAGTATCGCTGCGAGAGCTACACATACCACAGTGCCTCTGCTCTAGAGGCCGGCCACGTCCGAATTACTCCTACACTGGTGAAATATGCCTAAACCGGCACACACCAGGGGTGGAACTTGATGGTTAGACATGTCATACCACCTCCGCTCTAGAGGTCGGTCACGCCTGATATACACCCATACTGGTGAATTTTGCCTAAACCGGCTCACACCAGGGGTGGAAGTCACTTGAAGGCTACACATGGCACAGTACCTCTGCTCTAGAGGTCGGTCACATCCCAAACACGCCCATACTGGGATAATATGCCTAAACCGGCTCAACCCAGGGGTGGAAGTCACTAGTGGCGAGGATTCGTCCTCCTGGACAAAAGCTCCATCCTGGTCACAACCAGGAAGGGTAGCGGCCACGACCGCAAAATGCTGAAGTTGGAGACACTGGACCAGGGCAGTCTAGATAGGCAACCACCTCTCACCTGGCGGGGATGTTTGCGTATCCTAATCACGCTGAGGTTTTCCAGTGAGAAAGTCCAACTCTGGACTGGATGGGCAACCACCTCTCACCCGGCAGTGATACACGGGTATCTCAAAACACGGCGAGGTTTTCCGGTGAGAAGGTCCAACTCTGGCCTGGGTGGGCTACCGCCTCTCACCCAGCGGGGATGCACTGATATCCTAAACACGTCGAGGTCTTCCGGTGAGAAAGTCCAACTCTAGACTAAACTGGTGCAATGAAAACCACTGTGTCACGCAATCCGCTTCAGAGACCCACCAAGAATACAGGCTAAAGCCCTGCGATACTCTGAACCCCTTGTGGTCCTCTCGGGGACCTAACAAGGACCACAGGCGTAAATTCAGTAGGATCACAGTGCGGTTTTGGTGGTAGAAGCGAACAAAGAAGAAGAAGAAGAAGAAAGATATCAGGAGTTATCCACAGGGATTTTGTTGCATGTTTTACTCTCATTTCTTTGATGGGGACATGCTTGTCAAAAATATTTTGAAATATCTTGATCCATATTTCGATAGCCTCATCTGGATTGGTTAACTGGTAAATGTACGTAAGAGGTGAAGCTTTTATATCAGCTAAAAATAATTCCAAGTTAGTTTTTAAAGTTCCTATATTTGATGCTGGTATGTTTGTGTTTAGGCATTTTATACCCCTTATGTGACCACGTACAGCAGATCAGATAGTGATCACTCAGCGACACATGAAGGACAGTACAATCAGTAATGTTTCCTGGATGAGCTACATAAATATGATCTATTAGTGTTGATGATGATTCAGTTACCCTAGTAGGTTGTTAACAATTTGGGAGAAGTTGTAGGATGTTAAAATGTTCTTCCATGTAGGACTGGACTGATTGAGATCTACACTGAAGTCGTCTAGAATGATTATGTCCTTGAATTTATAGGTTAGAGCTGCACACTATATGGAAATCTAAAAAAACTAAGCACGAATACGAAAATCAGGATATTTAAGAGTAATGTTCTAAATGTACTACTCTATGGAAGTGAATGCTGGAAAATCATCAAAACAATAGAAAACAAGTTGAATTCTTTCCAAGCGAAATGTTTACGAAGAATTAGAAAAATATTTTGGCCAAACACCATAAGAAATAACATCTTGTTGGCAGAAATGCAGATGAAGCCACTGACAACAATTATTGAGAAAAGACACTGGCGATGGTTGGGACATGTGGTCCGAATGACTGACAACTCACTACCAAAAATAGCACTAAGATGGACACCACAGGGGAACAGAAGTATGGGTAGACCAAAAGAGACATGGATGTTGAGCAATAGAGGGCTCATCAGGGCAAGAGCGAAAAAAAAAAAAGCAAAGGACAGGCATTTGTGGAAAACCCTTGAGGAAGCCTCATGTGCCCTGGGCACTTAAGATTCAGAGAGAGAGAGAAAGACAGACAGAGACAGAGAAGAGCAGCATACAAGTTGTCAGAGAAATGACCCCTATCATCAACTAGACAGAGAAAATCAGCATCCAAGTTGTCAGAGAAATGACCCCAAACATCAATTAGACAGAGAAGAACAAGGTCAGTATCTTCAGATTCTACACAAGTCACAACAGACTGAAATATCACATGCATAACAAGCTGAAGGTAGCAACAACAGAGGAGCACACCTGTAACATTGGAAAAATGGCAGCTCAGCATCTGCTGCAAGACTGTCCTGCATACGAGCAACAATTATGGAACATATAACCATCGTCAATATCAATCTGAACCAAGACTTATGGTGATGTCAGCAACTTGAGGCTGACAAGCATTCTTCCAGGATAACAGGTTGACATAACAGAAAGTTTGAAGATGACACAATACTACATCATGATCCGAGGAGTCTGATGACAGTCTAATGAGTCTGATGAGAGTCTAATAAGAGTCTAATGAGAGATAAATGAGTCTAATGAGAGTCTGGTGAGTCTAGTGAGAGTCTGATTAGAGCCTGGTAAGAGTCTGATGAGAGTCTGATGAGTGTAATGAGAGTGATGAGAGTGTAATGAGAGCGTGATGAGAGTAATGAGAATCTAATGAGAGTCTGATGAAATTCTGGTGGGAGTCATCTGAAAATTCTTCACAACAGCCAACACTTGTGAGCTTTGTGTGCAGCAGCAGCAGCAGCGTAGTCCTAGAAAAAAAGAGACCCCCCCCCCCATGCAGCTTCTTTCACTGTTTTTCTTTCAACTAACTGGCACAGCAACTTAGAACAGATTTCTGCATCAAATGTTTGGCCCTTTGAAAGATAAAACAGCGGCCGCGACCTTTTCTGCTGACCTTTGGGTCCTGAATATTTTCAGCCATGGAGAACCCTTGACAAAGACTATTGTTTTTGGTCTTAACAGTTTAAGCATGTTTCATCAATAGTGATGAGTCGTTGCCAAAAAGTTACCACAACAAATTGCAAATCAACCTGCAGGTGTCCGCTGAATTTCATTTCTCACCGGCATCCAAACATTTCAGCGCCCATCTGGCTGACAGTTTCTGCATACCCAAGTGTATACGAATTATAAACCCAACACATTCCCTGAGCACCTCTACTGTCTCAGTAATTGTTTCAGTTGAATATTCATTGATCTGCCAAAAACAGGTCATGAAAATGATCAGCAACTTTTGAAGCTGATGCTGTTGAATGCCTTCCTGATCTTGCTGTATCTTTGGTCTCAAAATTTTCCTGCTGAAAGTCAGCACAGTGCTTCCTGACACTTATCACTCAACATCCACAGCATACACTCACAGATTTCCTCTGGAGTTTTTACTGCAGGACAGGAGCTTGATGGCCCAGAGTTCCAAATCTGAAAATTCCGCACCATTTACTGACATGATAATGTCACTGAATTAAAAAAAAAAAAGAAGGAAAAGTGTGCACTTTACATAATAAAATAACACTCTTTCCAGTTATAGTGACAAAATTATGCTCAGATTGTGGGGAGTGAGTCAGGTCAACAGCTTTTAAGCATTCTCTCATTCTAACCTCCAGCTGTCACAGAAGAGGAGAGTTACCTTTATCCCAACTGATACGTCGGCGGAGATAGTCACAGTACTGCTGCCACACGGAGAGGTAGTCCGAGGCCTGAGAGAAACCAACACCCAGAGCTTTGTCTGTCAGATCTGAGAATGCAGACAATAATAGTTTGTGAAATAAAAGAAGCTGACCACAGTCCACAAAAACAAAGTTCTATATCCCACAACAATATCATCTAAAGCATGTGTGATCTTATCGCTTTCTCTGTACTTATATATGAAGGTGGCTGCACTGGCTGCATGAATGCTTCCTCTGTACTTATAAGAAGATGCTGCACTGGCTGCATAATATATGCATGTCTTTATATATGAGGGTCATAGCAAAAGTCATGAGCATAGATTTTTTAAAAACCAGAACTTATAGACAGAGGAAATATAAATGTATCACTTTAATCTGCATCCTTTTCTTCACTTTTCAACATAATCTCCATTTCTCTTCATGCATTTTTCTCATCCCTCCGCAAGTTTGAAAATACCCTCCCAGTTGAATTCCGTTCCAGCTGACTGAAGGCACAGACGCACTGCTTTCTGGATGTTCTCTCCTGTGTCGTAGTGATGGCCTCGCATTTGTTCTTTCACAAAACTGAAAAGATGGTAATCACTGGGTGCCAGGTCGGGGCTAAAGGCAGGGTGAGGAAGAATTTCCTCAGTTGTCTGGTTTTTCTCACAGCTTTGTGATCCTCGGTCAACAAATGTGGGACCCAGCGGGCACAAACTTTTCTACAGTCTAGGGTTTCAATCATTTCCTGTACTGCAGTGTGTCCTATTCCAAGATTTACAGTGATTTCTGATACTGTGACATGTCTGTCTTATTTAATGATGTTGTCAACCCTTTTCACATTGCGTTCAGTGGAGGCAGTTCAAGAGCGACCGCTGCAAGGCATATCTTGGATGTTTATGTTTCCATCTTTGAAATGTTTCACCCACCTCCTAACACTGCTAGCACCCATACACACATCTCCATAAGCAAGTTGAAGTCTTTGGTGAATTTAAGCAGCGGGAATTTCCTCTTTAAAGAGGAACTCAATAACAGCACGTTGACGAAACAAAACTTCAGCACACGCCATTTTGTTTCTGCTCTGCGGGTCACGTGACATGTGACTTATACATGAAGTTCAAATGATGCATATTAAGGTGATACATTTATATTTTCTCAATCTATAAATTCTGATTTTTAACAAATTTTTGCTCATGACTTTTGGTATGACCCTCGTATGAAGCTACCTGCACTGGCTGCATGAATGTTTCCTCTGTCCTTATATATGAAAAAGCCTGCACTCACTGCATGAATGTTTCCTCTGTCCTTATACATGAAGGTGTCTGCACTGGCTGCATGAACGTTTCCTCTGTCCTTATACATGAAGGTGTCTGTACTGGCTGCATGAATGTTTCCTCTGTCCTTATACATGAAGGTGTCTGCATTGGCTGCATGAACGTTTCCTCTGTCCTTATACATGAAGGTGTCTGTACTGGCTGCATGAATGTTTCCTCTGTCCTTATACATGAAGGTGTCTGTACTGGCTGCATGAATGTTTCCTCTGTCCTTATACATGAAGGTGTCTGTACTGGCTGCATGAATGTTTCCTCTGTCCTTATACATGAAGGTGTCTGTACTGGCTGCATGAATGTTTCCTCTGTCCTTATATATGAAGGAGCCTGCACTCACTGCATGAATGTTTCCTCTGTCCTTATACATGAAGGTGCCTGCATTGGCTGCATGAATGTTTCCTCTGTCCTTATACATGAAGGTGTCTGTACTGGCTGCATGAATGTGTTTCCTCTGTCCTTATACATGAAGGTGCCTGCATTGGCTGCATGAATGTTTCCTCTGTCCTTACATATGAAAGTGTACTTACCAATTGGATAAGAGCTTTAAATATGTTCATATAAAGCTACTTGACCTAATGAAGGTTTTCAATGTCTGGATTACACAGAGGTAAAGGTCTGATCAAAAAAATGCTCAGATTCACACTACACATTTTATTTACAACAAATCTTCAAATGTTTCCCTTCAAAACATTCCCCACTTTTTCACTCAGAAGACTTTACTAGCACATTTTGGGAATCATCAACCTCCAGATTTTTTTTTAGTCACTTCTGTCAGTTTCAAATAATCTGTATGAAAGGTGTCTCAATCATTTCAAATAATCTATGTGAAAGGTGTCTCAACCATTTAAAATAATCTATGTGAAAGGTGTCTCAATTATTTCAAATAATCTATGTTAAAGGTGTCTCAATCATTTCAAATAATCTATGTGAAAGATATCTCAATCATTTCAAATAATCTGTATGAAAGGTGTCTCAATCATGTCAAACAATCTTTGATAATGGTGTCTGTAATGTACCTCAGTAACCTCTCAACTCTCTCTCTCTCTCTGAACCTTAAGTGCCCAGGGCACATGGGGCTTCCTCAAGGGTTTTCCGCTCTTGCCCAGGTGAGCCCTCCATTGTTCAACATCCTTTCTGTTGTTCTTCTCCATGTCAACCCCTCAACTGACACTGATGAATTCACAAACCTGGATAACTTTCACCATCTTGGACCAATTTCTTTTAAATCATCTGATTCTCCACAAGCTCAAGTATGAATGTTTTTCTCACGGTCTCTCAAAGCCTGAAACAGAACTTCACACACATCCCACTTGCTTTCATCAGCTCCATCAAGAAAATCTCTGTGTGTGTGTGTGCACATGTGTGTTGTATACATGCACTGAGAAAACTAAATCACATGTGTGTTGTATACACGCACTGAGAAAACTAAATCACATGTGTGCTGTATACAAGCACTGAGAGAACTAAATCACACGTGTGCTGTATGCACGCACTGAGAAAACTAAATCACACGTGTGCTGTATGCACGCACTGAGAAAACTAAATCACACGTGTGCTGTATGCACGCACTGAGAAAACTAAATCACACGTGTGCTGTATGCACGCACTGAGAAAACTAAATCACACGTGTGCTGCATGCACGCACTGAGAAAACTAAATCACATGTGTGCTGTATGCACGCACTGAGACAACTAAATCACATGTGTGTTGTATACATGCACTGAGAAAACTAAATCACATGAAGCAATAACAAAGCTGAATTGTCCAACAAATAAAAAACCACTCACTGGCAGTGAACACATGGCCACATCACTTGCTCTCATCACTAGCTACAAAATGAACTGTGCTGATCAGACCATGTATTTTATGTCCCTACATAATTTCTCTGTGCTGTCTTGATAGATATCATTTGTAAAGCAGGTTGTTGCTTTTTTCTGTCTGTTCTATGTGAGTTTTACTGCAGGCTCGTTTCATGTTTTAGCACTGGACTATTCTGTCAAGGATGGCTAACACTGAGTGTAGGTATATGCCATCTAGGTATGTCATTTAGGTATGTGTCATCTAGGTATGTCATGTAGGTATGTCATGTAGGTATGTGTCATCTAGGTATGCCATGTATGTATTTGTCATCTAGGTATGTGTCATGTATGTATGTGTCATCTAGGTATGTCATGTAGGTATGTGTCATCTAGGTATGTCATCTAGGTATGTGACCTACCGCTTTGATTGGTTTTTGTTTTTTTTCCTCTTCTCAGTTACTGACCTTCACTGACACTAACCTTCTAGCACAGAAAGATTTCTAATCTCACATATAACCTTCTAGCACAGAAAGATTTCTAATCTCACATATAACCTTCTAGCACAGAAAGATTTCTAATCTCACATATAACCTTCTAGCACAGAAATATTTCTAATCTCACATATAACCTTCGAGCACAGAAATATTTCTAATCTCACATATAACCTTCTAGCACAGAAAGATTTCTAATATCACATATAACCTTCTAGCAAGGAAAGATTTCTAATCTCACATACTTGCGCATGAACTTACCCTTCATCGTAGTAAAATCTGTGTTCTGTCGTTCCATGGCCAGAAAATAGTTCACCCACAACCGAGATGACCACGGACAATTACGTACTGCTCTCTCATAAGCTGTCTGTATCTCACGTTTAACTTTCAGTTTGTCCTGAATAACAAAAAAAAAAAAGTACAACTTCAATGAACACAGTTAATGTCAGTCAAAACAATAACAACCTTAGTAACCTAACATCAATAATGACAACAATAACAACCTCAGTAACCTAACATCAATAATGACAACAATAACAACCTCAGTAAACCTCACATTAATGACAACAATAACAACCTCAGTAAACCTCACATCAATAATGACAACAACAGCAACCTCAGTAACCTCATGTCAATAATGACAAGAATAACAACCTCAGTAAACCTCACAAACAATATTTCCCTAACGCTTTTAAACTCGCCAAAGTTTTCCTCTTTTGAAATCTGGACAGACTAGTGACCTCTCAAACTATAGACCCATATCCATTCTGTCATCACTATCTAAACCTCTTGAAAAGCATATACAAAAGTTAACACTACTCCACACGCAAGAAAACAATCTACTAATAGACAGTCAGTCAGGTTTTAGACCAAATTACTCCTGCCACACAGCATTAACTAAAATGACAGAAAGCTGGCTGTCTAATATAAATGATGACAAATTGTGTGGTGCTGTCTTTGTTGATTTCAAGAAAGCCTTTGATATGATTGATCACGAAATTCTTGCAAAAAAAGCTGGAAGGCTATAGATTACACCCTGACCTAATAAAATTTATTACATCTTTTCTCTCAGGTAGAAAACAAGTAGTTTGCTTTAGAAACACAATATCTGGCTCGTCTGTGGTTGATACCGGTATTCCCCAAGGCTCCAATCTTGGTCCTCTTCTCTTTGCTACCTATATTAATGGCCTACCACTACATTTAAAGCACTCTTCATGTGATCTTTTCGCTGATGACTGTACTGTTTACAATAGTGACTATGACATCAATAAACTACAGACAACGCTCCAAAATGATATAAACAGTTTGATTAAATGGAGTAATAAAAATGGTATGTTGATAAACACCAACAAAACAAAATCCATGCTCATCACTACAAGACAGAAACTGCAAAATGCAACAAAAACCTCACTACAGCTTTGTGCTGGGACTAAGGCAATAGAAAATGTTCATGAACATAAAACCCTAGGACTCATCATTGATCAGCATTTAACTTGGAATTTTCACATACATAACCTAACAAATTTGACTGCACAGAAAGTTTACCAATTAGCCAAAATTAAACATTTTATCGACAAAGACACAAGAAAGATATACTACATATCACACATACAAACACACTTAGATTACTGTTCCACAATCTGGGATGGATGCTCAGTCTCAAACACAAAAAGGCTCCACTCACTTCACAAGCGAGCATTAAATCTTATTTGTGACAAACGCCCAGTACAGACTGTAGATCAACACAAACAACTCAAAATTCTACCCCTCAAAAATAGAATCATTTTTAACAAAGTTAAGTTTGTTCACAGAATTCTGTCGCACAATGCTCCGCCTTACTTGTGGTCACTGTTTACGTATAATAATAAACATAGCCAGCGTTTAAAAAACTGTCTTCTTCCTAAACCAAGGATTGATCTGTACAAGAAAAGCCTTGCATACTCTGCAGTACAGCTCTGGAACACCCTCCCCTACCATTTAAAATCCATTGGTAATACTTCATCCTTTAACTCAAACCTGTTTCATTATTTACTTGCTTGTAATTATATGCCTCCATAAAATAACCAGCACTCTCTCAACACGTGACTCGTCAAACATCAACTACTAAAATGACATAGTTAGAAAAGCAACTTGTTAGATATTGTTAGAAATTATTTTAATGTCTGTTTAAAAAACATATGTTAGAAGATCTGTATTTACAATGTATTTTTGTTTATGTATATGTTTGTGTGTATGTGTGCGTGAGAGCTATTTTATTAGGTTAATTACTTCTTCTCTTTCACTTTGAATGTAGTAGTTAAATCTTACACTCTTTTGATATGTTTTTTCCTAATTTAATTTGTATTTTTTTACTAAATCAAGCGTGTGGGAAGAATGAAAGCTGGAGTGATGAAGGGCAGAATGTAAGACGGGCCTGCATGCCCGATTCTTTACCCTTTAAAAATAAAGATTATTCATTCATTCATTCATTCACATCAATAATGACAACAATAACAGCGTCAGAAAACTCACGTCAACCACAATAATAACTGCAGCACATTTATAACTTACGATGTGCAACAAAAAAAAAAAACAACTTTTTTTTCTGTTTCCTGTTCAAAATCTGTCAATTCCTACTAAATAAAATGAGATGAGGAAAACGAATATGACATCAGAAAATTGTTATTAACTCTAGTTTTCCAGATATATAAATGCCAAAATTTGTATTAAAAACCCTAATTTATTTAGTACCCTCCCCTGGGAACAACTGTGTTAAGAGCACACTTATCTTAACATAGTGTTTGTCAGACAGGGAACATAGATCTGTTTGCTTAAAAACTCTGACATACTTCTGTAGCCCAGAAACTTGTAGCAATCAACACTAATTGTAATTGTTATTTTTGTAAAATGTAATGTCAGGTTGGTGGATGGATGGGGACATGGAGATCTCTAGCGGGGATGAGGGAAGTCTGGTGTGAAACCAATGAACCCAGGACGTGACAAGCCTATGGGTCTTTACAACAATGGCTATCAGAATGATGTAAACAAAACAGCCAGCAGACTATAGGTGGCGGGGAATGGATTTCGTTGAGACACTCATCAGATTCCTCATCTCAAAGTCAGAGTGTCTTTGTGGAACTGTCTTAAAACCGTCTGACATGGAGAAGGGACTTACATACAGCCACCAGAGGCTGGAAAACAAAGTTTTGGCCAGGCCAGCCACACTGTCTTCATGGCAGTCTGAGCAAGACCACAGTCTGCCCTAGCAAGGAAAGGTGCTGAAGTCGGAGTTACCCAGCCAAAAGGCTCATTGCAAAAATCAGGGTAACACGCATTATCGCTAATGAATGTCTCTATCTGCAGTATTCAAACATGGTGCTCGCCCTGTGAAGACTAACCAGGCAGGTGCAGTGCCGGGCCCCCTGCCTCGAAAGGGTCCACCCAATGCTACTGGAGGTCCTCTCAGTTCATCTTGTGGAGTCAGGAGACATGAGAGTAGAGCTACTGGCCAAAAAATACACCGGAAGAAAACAGCCAAAAAGCAATAGCTTAAAATAATGCAGTGGAATGCTGAGGGTGTCAGCAGTATTAGAGATGGCTATAGCAAAAAGGTGGAACTAGAGAACATACTTTTTGCAGAGCAGGTAAGTATATGCTGCATACAGGAGACACACCTAACCAAAGATGCCGCCTTTAAAATCAGAGGCTACCAGTGTTTTAGATCAGACCGACAGGACAGAAGAAAAGGAGGAGTACTCACACTTGTTAAGAATAACATCAGTGCATGTCAGGTGGGAGTGTTCATGGAAGGAGCCGAATATCAGATGATCCATCTAAAAGGTAGTAATACAGATTTCCACCTCCTTAACTATTACTGTCCTAATGACCGCCCACTTGCTTTAGAAACAATCCCACACAAAGAGAGACTGATGGTCTGTGGCGATTTTAACAGCCATTCCCAGAGCTGGGGCTATGACCACATAGACAAGAGAGGAGAGGAAGCTGAGAGCTGGCAGGATGATAATAGACTTCTCCTGATCAACCAGCCAATGGATCCCCCAACATTTTACTCAAGGGCTTGGCGTACAACCTCAACACCAGATCTGGCATTCCACTCTCCAGATCTGAAGTGGAACATTACACGTGAAGTTGGAAAACAACTTGGAGGTAGCGACCATCAACCAGTCTTCTTGACAACAGAAAATGAACTCCTTAACACCAGTAGCCCTCTCCCCAGATGGAACTATAAAAAAGCAAACTGGACAATGTACAGACATCGTACAGGTTTCCTGGTGGGACAGCTGTCCATAGAAGGTAAGGATATTAACAACATAGTGAAGGAATTCAATGCTTGTATCCTTCAAGCCACTCGTGAAACCATTCCCAGAGGAGCTCGCAGGGACTATAAACCATACTGGTCTAGTGAGCTGGGAAAACTCCATGATGATGTGGAAGCAGCTCGAAAGCAAGCAGAAAATAGACCATGCCAAGAACACCACAATAATTACCAACATTCTAAGGCCAAATTTCAGAGAGCCAAGCTGCAAGCCAGACGGGAAAGTTGGAGAGAGAAAACAGAGTCCCTAAACTTTGAAAAGGATGGAAGGAAACTGTGGAAACTAATCAAACAGTTAAATGATGAGAGAACTGGAAGAAGTACAAAGATTACACTAATAGAGGATGGGAAAACTCTTACAGGTAAGCAGGTAGCAGATCACTTTGCTCGCATGTTTGCACAGGACTGCAACATTGATATCCATCCAGAGAAAGAGCGTGCAGCGTGCATTGACCCACAGAAAGAAGAGGAACAAGTCAGAAAAGTGGAGGTCATGGATGCACCAATCACACGCAGCGAGTTAGACCTAGCAGTCAGTAAACTGAAACCAAGGAAATCACCAGGACCAGATGGAGTGTCCAATGAAATGATCAAGAACCTGGGAATGGCAGCAATGGGAAAGCTGTTGGATATTTTCAATATGTGCTGGAGCACAGGTAAGTTACCTCAAATCTGGAAGGAAGCAAGCATGGTACCACTGCTAAAGCCAGGGAAAAACAGTGATATTGCCTCCAGCTACAGGCCAATCAGTCTCACTAGCTGCCTATGCAAAACGATGGAATGCATCATTGACATGAGGCTAAAATGGTACCTAGAAAGTGAAAACCTTCTCGTTCCACAACAAGCAGGATTTAGGCAGTACTACAGTACGGAAGATCAAGTGACCTATCTCTCTCAAGAGACTGAATGCATTCCAAGAGAAAAACCTTGTACTAGCAGCGTGGATAGACCTAAAGAAAGCCTTTGATAAAGTACGGAAAAAAGGTCTGCTGTGGAAACTAAGAAACTGCAATGTGAATGGAAGACTGTACAACTGGATAAAATCCTATTTACACAATAGAAGAGCTAGAGTAGTAATGGATGGTCACAAAAGCCAGAAAGTACTTCTGCGACACGGTGTACCACAAGGAGGAGTCCTTTCGCCTACACTATTCCTTGTATTCATTAATGATCTGGTCAAGGAACTTCCCTATGGAATCAAAGCGGCACTGTATGCAGATGATCTGGTCATGTGGTGTACTGATGAATATGCGATAGTTGCTACACAGAGACCCCAAAGAGCAGCAGACATCTTGACATCATGTACAAACAAATGGTATGTAAGTATCAACACAGAGAAATCAAGTACCACTCTGTTCACCCTCTCATCTAAACAGAAAGCAGGTAAGATCTTTGTAAATGAAATACCCTTAAGGATGGACAACAAACCCACTTACTTAGGAGTGACTCCTTGACTTGGAAGCAACACATCAACAGTGCAGAAGCAAAAGCCAGAAGAAAACTAGCCATATTAAGAAAATTAAGTGGAACCACATGGGGAGCTAGTGAAAGAATTCTCAAGAATGTATATCAGCAAAGTATTCTACCACATTTAGAATATGGCTCAACATCTTGGTGCACAGCATCAAACACTACGCTGCATAATCTAGACAAGGTTCAAAATCAGTCACTACGGATTATCACAGGTGCCATGAGGTCCACACCAATAGTAGAAATGCAGAAAATAGTTGGTGTTCAAGCGCTAAAGGAACGTTAGAGACACAAAGGTCATGACCATGGGAGAGAAATTCCTTAGCTCTGTAAGCCATCCCCTGAAGGAGAGATTCAATAACTTGGCATTAAGCCGGCTTAAAAGAAGCAGCTTCATTCATCAGGCCAAGCGTATGCGTAAGCTGATACCTGACCTTCCAACTGTAGTCACTCCATTATCATCTGTACCAGAGCATACACCATGGAAAGAAGCAGATTATACACAAATAACTATTCAGACTGAAGTGAAAGGTGTGCAGAATGGTGAGATGCAAAGCAGCCTTGTAAGGTCAACAGCCACACTTAGTGTGCTAGATGACAAATATCCATGTGACACCTGGATACGTGTGTATACAGACGGATCTGCACATAATGCCATAAAGAATGGAGGGGCAGGAGCATATATTGAATATCCAAACAACACCTCTGACAAGATTTCCATACCCACTGGAAAATACTGCAACAACTATGATGCAGAAGTTAGGGCAATTATTGCTTCAGTTGAAAAACTGTCAGACTCCAGAATTGATACATGTCCTGTAGTAATTCTCACAGATGCAAGATCAGTACTGGAAGTTCTTCAGTGCAACAAACTACCAGACCTTAAGGATGCCTTGTCA
Source organism: Achatina immaculata (assembly GCA_009760885.1). Lineage (NCBI taxonomy): Eukaryota > Metazoa > Mollusca > Gastropoda > Stylommatophora > Achatinidae > Lissachatina > Lissachatina immaculata. Next base: position 47,335,053 of record CM019693.1, on the reverse strand, counting down.
AAAATTGGCTTACAACATGGAGTCACTTTGCAATGGATTCCCTCCCACTGTAGGATACCAGGCAATGAGAAAGCTGACCATCTGGCCAAAGAGGGCACTGAAATGGAGCAACCAGACATAACAATCACCTATAATCAGAAGAAAAGCATGATAAAAACCTACAGGAAGCCACAAACACCACCACATGATGACTATCACATGCTAAACAGAAAGGAACAAGTCATCATCTTCCGTCTCCGAACAGGACACAGCCGACTCCGAAGTCATATGTATACAAAGTTTAAGGTTGGTACTACTAATCTATGTACATATGCCCAAGTGCCCCAAATTGTGGAACATATCCTCCAGAACTGCACCAACTATGAAACACTGAGAAATAATTACTGGCCCAGTGAAACCACTAAAGAAGATAAGCTCTACGGTTCCATACATGAATTACAAAAAACAGTGAAATTTATCCAAGAGACAGGACTGCAGGTATAGACAGACAATGCGAACGAAGAAGAAGAAGAAGAAGATTTAGTACCCTTGGTGGACATCTATATAAAGAATAAAAACCTTACTTATTGGTTCCTTTTTCTCTTTATATTTACTGTTTCCTTTTTCTCTTTATACTTATTGTTTCCTTTTTCTCTTCATACTTATTGTTTCCTTTTTCTCTTTATACTAATTGTTTCCTTTTTCTCTTTATATTTTCCTTTTTCTCTTTATAGTTTCCTTTTTCTCTTTATACTTATTGTTTCCTTTTTCTCTTTATACTTATTGTTTCCTTTCTATCTTTATATTGTTTCCTTTTTCTCTTTATACTTATTGTTTCTTTTTTTCTGGGGCATCTTTTGAGACATTCCAACAGTAGTCAGCAAGCATGAATGTGTTCCACTTCCCCTGGTACCTTCTTTCCATTAATGAAATGTCTTGGTCATCACTTACTGGGGGGGGGGGGTGGTGGTGGAAGAGGTCAAGAATCCAGGAAGTGGATCTTAAGTGACATGTTGCAACCTAATAGTTGGTATGCTCAAAAGTTCATTAACAGCCACAAGATAGTTTTTATTCCTTTGATTTCCCTGGAAATTGTGAACAACAGATCTAAGGCTTCCCAAGTTGCTTTCTCATTCACATGAAGAATAGAATCAAAGTGTTTATCATTTAGCAGTTCTCTAATCTGGGGAACTACAAAGATTCTTTCTCATTCCCATGAAGAATGGAATCAAAGTGTTTATATGTTTCCTAATCTGGGGGCCTACAACGATTCCTTCCTTTATGCTGGCATCACTAGGATGATGAAATTTTCTCTTCAGGCACTTAAATGCCTCTCCTTCCTGATTCATCCTCTTGACAAAGTTCTTCATTAGCCCCAGTTTAACATGTAAAGGGGGCAGAATGATTTGTTATGATCAAAAAGAGGAGTCTACTGGACATTCTGAAGAAACTCTGAAGAGGACATTATTAAGAGAGGCCAAGTTAACAGGCATAAAATCCTTTGTTGAGGTTGAAAGACTCGCCGAAGACAGGAAAAATTGGCGAACTACTTTGCGAGCCCTATGTGACGTCTAACGGCACGGGAAGGATATAAGATAAGATATAAGACTGGACATTATTCTTTCTGGGCTCCAGAATGTTCCTACTTTTCTTATGTCCTGGGAAGATAACACATATTTACATGACGGGAAAAAAAAGAGAGGACGACAAAGGTGAAGACGACTGCTAGACGTTGATGATCTGCAAATGGATACATCAGCAGCAGGGTATCTTGCTTACAACCAAGAGGCCTACAAGAGAGCTGTTATGGAGGCAAAAGTTCCACAAGGGACATGCAAATGACTGATGAATGAATGGGAAGATCTCTGTCGACTGTCCCATTTGCAGAGAAAACAATAATACTTTGTGTATCCTAACTGTATTCCAAGTAAAACTGCAATAACTTTCAAATCTGCACAACTCTGCCATTTGATGGTTGTCATATTGTATTGCTTCAAGAAGCAATTTCACATTTTCATAGGTCTCCTTCATGTGCACAGCATGACCTATAGGAAGAGATGGTAAAGAACTGCCAGTGTGTAGCAAAACAGCTTTCAATATTAACTCTGATGTGTCTCTGAACAGTCTCCAGTCTGTGTTTATGCTCCGTTTTCACATCTGCCGTAAGTCCGTTAACATCACTGCAGGCAACAGTGTTGTTTTCCATTTCTGTCGATTCCTATACATTGATACTTTTACACTGCTGAAGTCTTGATGCAAGAAGTCCAGCTTTTCTTTTAGATAAATCAAGATCTCACATTAGATCACTTGGTTCATTTTGGGAAATTCTGTGTAGCTTATCCACTGAACCGTCTGGTGTAAATTCAGAATCTTGTTGTACAGGCTCAGTTGATATTTCTTGACTATATTCTTCACCGAGCTCCATAACATACCAGTCTGTTGGGACAGGAACTGGCAGATCATCTCCATGTGGTACTGGTTGTGTGGCCGATGGAATATTTGGATACTTTAAGGTCCGCTTCTTCTTTGTAGACATTCTGTGTTGAAGAGGAGGCAATTCAAATCATGTGCCATGCCGCATGGCATAGGCAATCATTTCTCTCCACAATTCCCTGTCTTTACACTTGATTACGAGATCCGCCAGTGACTTTCTTCCTAGCCACACTGACAGCCAATCCAGTAACTCCTCTCTCTGTCTCTTCTTCCTTCAATTTTTCCAGTTGCCACAATGTGTTACAATTTTCTTCTCAGGAAATGTCCTACAATTCTCACTTGTCTGCCTCTGATCTTTGCTATAATTTGCTTTTTAACTCCAGCCTCTCTTAAGACTTCGTTAGTTTTCCTCAACATCCTTCTTATGAACCGCATTTCCATGGCCTCCATTTCTCTCTGTACCCTCTTATTCAGAGACCATGCTTCACACACATAAAACAAAATTGGCTCAATATAACATTTAAGTACTCGGAATCTTGTTTCCATTGATACGGATCTGTTGCACAAAATGTTTCTCATTTTCTGGAATGCTGACTTGGCCTGAGCACGTCTACTTTTTATTTCGTTGTGAAATTTCCCATCAGCTGTTATAATTGTTCCTAAGTACTTGAATCTATCAACTTGTTTCAGTTCTGTGCCATCAATGGTAATGCTACATTCTGGTGGTATTCTTTTCTTTGAGATGACCATCACTTCAGTCTTACTTTTATTCAGGCTGAGACCTTTACTTTTACTTTCATGAATCATGATGTCCAGAAGAGCCTGTAACTTCCCTTCAGTTTTAGCAATCAGGACTGTGTCATCTTAAGTTGTTATGGTTGTACCCGCCAACTGATATTCCTGGCATGTCCTCTATATTTCTCATTATGTTTTCGCTGTACAAGGAGAAGATGTCACGAGATAGAACGCATCCTTGTCTCACTCCCAATTTTATGTCTTGGAATGTTCCTATTTGGTTCTCAACCTTCACTGCTGCTGATTGCTGCCAATATGTTTTTGATAAGTTTCAGATCTTTCCCATCTATGTTGATGTTTCCATCATTCTTATAATTTCTGTGTGTCTCACTTTATCGAATGCTTTATGGTAGTCTATGAAGAATAAGTATAGGTCCATCTTTACTTCTATTGATCTCTCCATCAATGTTCTCATTATATATATGGCGTTACTTGTACCTTTTCCTCCGACGAAGCCGCGCTGTTCTTCAGCGACTTCTGGTTTTATTTTGGCCCTGACTCTTCTCATGACAATACGAAGCAGGATTTAGGTAACATGGCTCATAAGATGGTCTTCAAATTCAGCTGCACCTTGTTTCTTTGGTAGGGCAATGAAAATTGATTGCAAAAGGTCTGATGGGACATAGTTACTGTTATAGATGTCATTCAACAATCTGGTAATTATTTCTATGCCAAGTTGTCCTAATACTTGAAGAGGAGGCACCATGCAAAAATAGCAATCACTTACATGATCTGTAGGCTCTCTCCATGTCACAGGAACTGTGAAACCTATTGACTGTGCTTTACTATTCAAGCAACCAGAGAGTTTCACAGCACATGTACTACAGCAAATGTGACATGGCCAGGGCTCGTCTTGCTCGTCTATCTTACAACCAAAATAATAATGATATGCTGTTTGGATTAGGTGTTTTTGACGTTTGTGGGATTTTTAAAAAGTCACTTCGCCACACACGTAGCAAAAATTGCACTATTAACACATTTTCACAGCATCTTGAAATCCAGTCCTGATACAAATGCAGGCTATTATATCACTGCAAAATGTAAAAAAATATATACTTCTTGAAAATAATAAACTCTTGTATTAATTTAGATGTGAGGTACAAACTGAGGTTTTTTCACATTTGACACACAGTAGTAAACAATATGGCTGCCATAGGTACTATTAAGCAGTAATTCGGTGGTGTCAAAACGCATTCGCAGCATTGAAAATGTTGCGTCATAAAAATGTTACACTTTCATCGACACATTAAATAAGCAATATCAGAACAATAAGAGCTGAGTGTTTTTAATGTCACATTCATTTTTCTCACATCAAAATTAATCATTGTAGGCTATTTTAAAGTTGGAAACTTTTTGTGTTACAGTGTTATTCTTGTATTGTCTCATCTCCGCCAACTACTATTACATATAACAAGTGATGTAAGCACCGATGTCTACCTGAAGCATGTAATGTGGCTTCTTGTATTGTCTCATCTATTACATGTAACAAGTAATGTAAGCACTGGTGTCTACCTGAAGCATGTAATGTGGCTTCTTGTATTGTCTCATCTATTACATGTAACAAGTAATGTAAGCACTGGTGTCTACTTGAAGCATGTAATGTGGCTTCATGTATTGTCTCATCTATTACATGTAACAAGTAATGTAAGCACTGGTGTCTACCTGAAGCACATAATGTGGCTTCTTGTATTGTCATACAATATGTCTTCCTGACTCATATTTGTCTGGTTTCTACCATGCTGAGTTGTAAGTTTGTAATGGTGGCTTGTCTAGGATTCATTCTCTTATGATGACCAAAGCAGTTATCCTTTATCAATAGATGTACTATGGCTCCGTGATGTTCCTGTGCTGTTTGATGTATGGCCAAACTACCAGTAACATGTAACATTACAAAGATCAAAACTATTTCCTTGGCCGTGATTCACAGAACAATAAACTCAAGTTAGTGTGTGTGTACAATATGTTGTGCACTGAGATATGTACTTAACCAAGAATGTTGTATACCTAGATCTGTACTTACCAGGTATGTTGTGAGGTGGGTTCTTTGCTTACATGGAATGTTCTGTACTGAGATATGTACTTACCAGATATGTTGTGTACGGAGATATGCACTTACCAGGTATGTTGTGTACTGAGATATGCACTTACCAGGTATGTTGTGTACTGAGATATGTACTTACCAGGTATGTTGTGTACTGAGATATGCACTTACCAGGTATGTTGTGTACTGAGATATGCACTTACCAGGTATGTTGTGTACTGAGATATGCACTTACCAGATATGTTGTGTACTGAGATATGCACTTACCAGGTATGTTGTGTACTGAGATATGTACTTACCAGGTATGTTGTGTACTGAGATATGCACTTACCAGGTATGTTGTGTACTGAGATATGCACTTACCAGGTATGTTGTGTACTGAGACCTGTACTTACCAGGTATGTTGTGTACTGAGACCTGTACTTACCAGGTATGTTGTGTACTGAAGCCAAAGATCTGCAATAAGGCAGTTGTCTTTTAGTGCCCGCTCGAAGATACATTGAATTCTGGCAGGATCCCCAGACTTCATCTCGTGCTGAATGTAAGCTTGGTACACTTCAATGTTTGCTGCTTGTGTTGTCAGCTAAAAACATACATCATCAGGCTTCTGAAAATCTGTATGACAATTTTCTAACAAGACTGGTAGGTTGCTTATTTAAACAAAATGAGCAACAAAGACTAGAGATGGCATTTCAAAAATATATAAAATGTCTAAACCAAAATAAGTTTGTTAGAAACAGAGGCCAAGATACAAAAACAAAACAAATTGACAGAGTTCCTTGTGTTAGGTAATGTGTCAGTACTATTGTGTCAGGTAGTATGTCAGTACTGTGTCAAGTATCATATCAGTACTCCAAAAACTGCTTTACAATGAGGCCCTAGTGTACATCCAATACCAGTTTGTCCTCAAAAGGCTGAATCTCCTGCAAAGCTTTCCATGCTTTGTCAAATATGGTCTGTGTGTCTGTATCAACCGAGTCCTGGCCAAGCCACTGTTGATACTCCTCCAGCGTTTTCTCCATATCTGGGGATGAAAGAGACAAACAATACAAGATAAACAAACTAGTGTTCACACAGCATTCTGTCAGTGATTTATTCACATGAAATCATTCTCTGTTCACACATAATTCTGTCAGTGATTTCTTCACATGAAATCATTCTCTGTTCACACAGCATTTTGTCAGTGATTTCTTCACATGAAATCATTCTCTAACAGTTTCTGCATGAGACACTTAACAATATCTGCCCTACATGAGACAGTTAACAATATCTGCCCTACATGAGACAGTTAACTCTCTCTATGTTTGCCGCCAGTTGGTCCATGCCTGCTTATTTGGGTAAATCCTTATTCACAAGGATCCTCCATATCTGAAAGACTTCCACCATCTGCCACCTGTGACGTGCTGAGTTGAGGATGGTCACCCCGCCCAGACAGAATGCAATGGGAAACCACCGTTGTATGTCTGAACGCAGGAAACTATCACATGAGAATGACATTAATGGGACCCGCCCAGACAGAATGCAATGGGAAACCACCATTGTATGTCTGAACGCAGGAAACAATCACATGAGAATGATGTTAATGGGAAGCCCAATAGGGCCCTCTTCCAGCAGGAAACTTCATAGACAGCAGATGAGATCAGACTATCAGCAAGTGACTGCAGGCAAAACAAATAACAGCAGAATGACAACATAGAATGTGAGGTCCTTATACCAAGCAAGTAAACTAGAGAATAATAAAAATAAGAATACAGTAATGTACATTGAGAGCATGGTTTATAAAGAGTTGTTTCAACTATTCTGACTGCTACACTAAAAACTGAACAACAATGATTTAAAGATATCATAGTTACAAAAACAATAATGTGTTATTTCATGGAATAAAGGTATGAGCAACAGTGATAAGTAAAGGTATGAGCAACAGTGACAGGAAAAGGTATGAGCAACAGTGACAAGTAAAGGTATGAGCAACAGTGACAGGAAACAGTATGAGCAACAGTGACAGGAAAAGGTATGAGCAACAGTGAGAGGTAAAGGTATGAGCAACAGTGACAAGTAAAGGTATGAGCAACAGTGACAGGAAAAGGTATGAGCAACAGTGACAAGTAAAGGTATGAGCAACAGTGACAGGAAACAGTATGAGCAACAGTGACAAGTAAAGGTATGAGCAACAGTGATAGGAAAAGGTATGAGCAACAGTGACAGGAAAAGGTATGAGCAACAGTGACAGGAAAAGGTATGAGCACCAGTGACAGGAAAAGCTAAGAGCAATAATGACAGGTAAAGGTATGAGCAACAATGAGAGATAAAGGTATGAGCAACAATGACAGGTAAAGGTATGAGCAACAATGACAGGTAAAGGTATGAGCAACAATGACAGGTAAAGGTATGAGCAACAATGACAGGTAAAGGTATGAGCAACAATGACAGGTAGAGTATGAGCAACAGTGACAGGTAAAGGTATAAACCAACAATGACAGGTAGAGTATGAGCAACAGTGACAGGTAAAGGTATGAACAACAATGACAGGTAGAGTATGAGCAACAGTGACAGGTAAAGGTATGAACAACAATGACAAGTAGAGGTATGAGCAACAGTGACAAGTAAAGGTATGAGCAACAGTGATAGGAAAAGGTATGAGCAACAGTGACAGGAAAAGGTATGAGCAATGGTGACAGGAAAAGGTATGAGCACCAGTGACAGGAAAAGCTAAGAGCAATAATGACAGGTAAAGGTATGAGCAACAATGAGAGATAAAGGTATGAGCAACAATGACAGGTAAAGGTATGAGCAACAATGACAGGTAAAGGTATGAGCAACAATGACAGGTAAAGGTATGAGCAACAATGACAGGTAAAGGTATGAGCAACAATGACAGGTAGAGTATGAGCAACAGTGACAGGTAAAGGTATAAACCAACAATGACAGGTAGAGTATGAGCAACAGTGACAGGTAAAGGTATGAACAACAATGACAGGTAGAGTATGAGCAACAGTGACAGGTAAAGGTATGAACAACAATGACAGGTAGAGGTATGAGCAACAGTGACAGGTAAAGGTATGAGCAAAAATGACAGGTAAAGGTATGAGCAAACAGTGACAAGTAAAGGTATGAGCATCAGTGACAAGTAAAGGTATGAGGATCAGTGACAGGTAAAGGTATGAGCAACAGTGACAGGTAAAGGTATGAGCAACAGTGACAGGTAAAGGTATAAACCAACAATGACAGGTTAAGGTATGAGCAACAGTGACAAGTAAAGGTATGAGCATCAGTGACAGGTAAAGGTATGAGCATCAGTGATAAGTAAAGGTATTACAAACAGTGACAGGTTAAGGTATAAGCAACAGTGACAGGTAAAGGTATGAGCAACAGTGACATGACAGGTAAAGGTATGAGCATCAGTGACAGGTAAAGGTATGAGCATCAGTGACAGGTAAAGGTATGAGCATCAGTGACAGGTAAAGGTATGAGCATCAGTGACGTGACAGGTTAAGGTATGAGCAACAATGATGTGACAGCTAAAGGTATGTGCAACAGTGACAGGTAAAGGTATGAGCATCAGTGACAGGTTAAGGTATGAGCAACAGTGACAGGTTACGGTATGAGCAACAATGATGTGACAGGTAAAGATATGAGCATCAGTGACAGGTAAAGGTATGAGCATCAGTGACAGGTAAAGGTATGAGCATCAGTGACAGGTAAAGGTATGAGCATCAGTGACAGGTGGACTTACAAAGAAGGGGGACTGCCAACTGTCTCTTGAACAGGGAGATGACTCTCTGATTTTGTATGGCAAAAGCTTCCTCTTGATCTTTACTCACAACAGCTCCAGGTTGTGGCTAAATTACATCATCATGTTAGTGACATCAAATAAATTACATCATCATGTGGGTAACATCAAATAAATTACATCATCATGTTAGTGACATCAAATAAATTACATCATCATGTAGGTAACATCAAATAAATTACATCATCATGTTTGTGACATCAAATAAATTACCTCATCATGTGGGTGACATCAAATAAATTACATCAACATGTTAGTGACATCAAATAAATTACATCACCATGTGGGTGACATCAAATAAATTACATCATCATGCACTGTCATATGATGTAGATAGGTAACATTACATTGCTCACATGATGTAGGAGGATTACATCACTCATATGATGTAGGGAGATAACATTACATTAGTCATATGATGTATGTAGATAACATTACATTAGTCATATGATATAGGTAGATAATTTGTAATAAGTACATATAACTGTTCCATTCATTTAGAATCACCTTGCATTTTCCACAGCTGTAGGCTAATGTAAGTGTTCTGAGCACATTTATGACAGGCTAATGTAAGTGTTCTGAGCATGTTTATGGTAAGCTAATGTAAGTGTTCTGAGCACATTTATGACAGGCTAATGTAAGTGTTCTGAGCATGTTTATGGTAAGCTAATGTAAGTGTTCTGAGCATGTTTATGGTAGGCTAATGTAAGTGTTCCGAGCATGTTTATGGTAGGCTAATGTAAGTGTTCCGAGCGCATTTATGGTAGGCTAATGTAAGTGCTCTGAGCACGTTTATGGCAGGCTAGTGTAGGTGTATGGTAGGCTAGTGTAGGTGTATGGTAGGCTAATGTAAGTGTTCTGAGCACATTTATGGTAGGCTAATGTAAGTGTTCTGAGCATGTTTATGGTAGGCTAATGTAAGTGTTCTGAGCATGTTTATGGTAGGCTAATGTAAGTGTTCTGAGCACATTTATGGCAGGCTAGTGTAGGTGTATGGTAGGCTAATGTAAGTGTTCTGAGCATGTTTATGGTAGGCTAATGTATGTGTTCTGATCATGTTTATGGTAGGCTAATGTAAGTGTTCTGAGCACGTTTTTGGTAGGCTACTGTAAGTGTTCTGAGCACATTTATGGCAGGCTAGTGTAGGTGTATGGTAGGCTAATGTAAATGTTCTGAGCATGTTTATGGTAGGCTAATGTAAGTGTTCTGAGCACATTTATGGCAGGCTAGTGTAGGTGTATGGTAGGCTAATGTGAATGTTCTGAGCATGTTTATGGTAGGCTAATATAAGTGTTCTGAGCATGTTTATGGTAGGCTAATGTAAGTGTTCTGGGCATGTTTATGTAGGCTAATGTAAGTGTTCTGAGCACATTTATGGTAGGCTACTATAAGTGTTCTGAGCACATTTATGGCAGGCTAGTGTAGGTGTATGGTAGGCTAATGTAAATGTTCTGAGCACATTTATGGTAGGCTAATGTAAGTGTTCTGAGCATGTTTATGGTAGGCTAATGTAAGTGTTCTGAGCACATTTATGGCAAGCTAGTGTAGATGTATGGTAAACTAATGTAAATATTCTGAGCATGTTTATGGTATTCTAATATAAATGTTCTTTAAAATAGGCTAGGCTGAGTTATATGTGTGACAAGTTAGTGTATTATTTGCGTTTTCGACTTACAATATTTTTTATTTACAATGGGTTAATTGAATGTAACCCCATTATAAGTCAAGGAGCACCTGTATATGTTTTATACATACATCAAATAACAGTGACATACAATATGTTATTTACCTAACTGCAAACACACATACACGCAAGCATTCTGAAATGTTTACTATGGAATGAGTATTTTAATGTTTGCCTGAATTTGAAAGTTTGCTCAATAGGTGTAATTCTATGAAGTCCTCTCACACATAAGTTTATTTGTAGAATTGATTTAATTTGAATATTTTTAATCTTAATATACCGATAGCCTATGATACACTGTGTTCAGTTATGCTTTTTTAGACTTACAAGATCCAATCAACTGAAATGTAGTTACTAAAATAACATATCACGTCTAAAATTAATATTTCATACTGAGGAAAATTTCAGGTTGAAAGGTAAAGGTAACATTCCCATTTCCAAGCCATTAAGGTACACTTGGGGAATATGGTGTTAGGTCCACATTTTGATGACCTTTGGCACATGAAAGTGTGATGCTGTCAGTATCACGTCTGGCTGCATTTACCTTCCCAGATTTCTCTGGTCAACCCCAAGGCCTTTTAAAATTTCAAGTTAGCAAGCAAAATTGAAGAAACTCTAGTATTTTTTTTATATATATAATACCATCAGACCTGCTGTTACTGTATTGTTCAGTATTTTTATACAACATACCATCAGACCTGCTGTTACTGTATTGTTCAGTATTTTTATACAACATATCATCAGACCTGCTGTTACTGTATTGTTCAGTATTTTTATACAACATACCATCAGACCTGCTGTTACTGTATTGTTCAGTATTTTTATACAACATACCATCAGACCTGCTGTTACTGTATTGTTCAGTATTTTTATACAACATACCATCAGACCTGCTGTTACTGTATTGTTCAGTATTTTTATACAACATACCATCAGACCTGCTGTTACTGTATTGTTCAGTATTTTTATACAACATACCATCAGACCTGCTGTTACTGTATTGTTCAGTATTTTTATACAACATACCATCAGACCTGCTGTTATTGTATTGTTCAGTATTTTTATACAACATACCATCAGACCTGCTGTTATTGCATTCTCAAACTCTCTGTAAGCTTCCCAGATGTTGGCACCCTGACTAACATGAAGCCCAACAGCTGAGAGCGCTCTTTCAAAGGCATTCCTCACTGCAGCAACTCCATCAGCTTCACCCATGCGACCAATAGCAAACTGCACATACTCCAACCAAACTGGGACAGCTGAAATAAATCACAATAATGTCTGTCTGTGAGATATTTTCTATCTTCTTGTGTTGTACCACAGTGTCTGTCTGTGAGATATTTTCTATCTTCTTGTGTTGTACTGCAGTGTCTGTCTGTGAGATATTTTCTATCTTCTTGTGTTGTACTGCAGTGTCTGTCTGTGAGATATTTTCTATCTTCATGTGTTGTACTGCAGTGTCTGTGAGATATTTTCTATCTTCATGTGTTGTACTGCAGTGTCTGTGAGATAGTTTCTATCTTCATGTGTTGTACTGCAGTGTCTGTGAGATATTTCCTATCTTCATGTGTTGCACCACAGTCAATGTTTTGTTTCCTCAAACACAGTTGCTGGCTTACTACTATTTTGTGACCAATAAGTTAATAAGTGTGCACTTGTTCTGACATGCTGTCAATTTTTTATGTCATTACAACAGTATCTCAGGAAGTTTGCTCTTTCTCTGAGTGGATCTAGTTTATGACTTACAGCCTGATATAGTGACACTTCCCTTCACCATGAGTGGATCTAGTTTATGACTTACAGCCTGATATAGTGACACTTTCTTTGATCATGAGTGGATCTAGTTTATGACTTACAGCCTGATATAGTGACACTTCCCTTCACTGTGAGTGGATCTAGTTTATGACTTACAGCCTGATATAGTGACACTTTCTTTGATCATGAGTGGATCTAGTTTATAGACTAAAATCCTGACATGGTGACATTTCTCTTCACTGCAGGCACAAGCGTGACTATTTCACCCTGACCCTTACTGCCAGCTGCTGGCCGAGGTTCGCTGAAATGACTCATATTTTTATTTATCACAAATCCAAGTGGATCAGCTTAACAATTACAAGTTATCACTGTCACAAATGTCTGCAAGGACTGGACCTAGTCATCACTGGCTCACACCCATCAGTCCTACACTACTGATTTCTCTTTCAGTCACCATCCAGGTATAGGCTGACTAAAACACGATTCTCCTCAAGTTTATTACAAATTCATGAACACTGATAAATTCTGAAGGTTAGATTATAAATTCATGAACACTGATAAATTCTGAAGGTTAGATTATAAATTCATGAACACTGATAAATTCTGAAGGTTAGATTACAAATTCATGAACACTGATAAATTCTGAAGGTCAGATTATAAATTCATGAACACTGATAAATTCTGAAGGTTAGATTACAAATTCATGAACACTGATAAATTCTGAAGGTTAGATTACAAATTCATGAACACTGATAAATTCTGAAGGTTAGATTACAAATTCATGAACACTGATAAATTCTGAAGGTCAGATTACAAATTCATGAACACTGATAAATTCTGAAGGTCAGATTATAAATTCATGAACACTGATAAATTTTGAAGGATAGATTATAAATTCATGAACACTGATAAATTCTGAAGGTCAGATTATAAATTCATGAACACTGATAAATTTTGAAGGTTAGATTATAAATTCATGAACACTGATAAATTCTGAAGGTTAGATTATAAATTCATGAACACTGATAAATTCTGAAGGTTAGATTATAAACTCGGGGAACCTTATATGTTCTCAACATCAGAATATATACAGCCCATTAAATCTATATAAGAACAGAACAAAAATATAAATCTATACATCATCATCATCATCATGTGCCATGCCTGGAGGCATTGGTAACCATATCTCTCCACTTTTTTATCTTTCAAGTTATTCATCAGTTCTGTTGTTGCGTTTCATTTTGTCATTCCATCTAAGATTTTTCTCTTGGTCTTACTCTCCCTTTCCTGCCTCCAATTTTCCCTGTTGTCACGATATTTCTATCCCTCCTCTTCTCACTATGGCCTATAAATCTTAACTGTCTCTTCCATACCATATTAATGTTCATTTCTCTTCGGCTTTCCTTATGCATTCTTCATTTATTATGTTGGCTGTCCATGGTATTCTTAACATTCTTTGTTGGAACTACATTTCAGCTGCCTATATAGCCCTTTTTTTTGTTAGTGACCATGTTTCACTTCCACATATTAGTACTGGCTTGATGTAGCATTTCAAGACTCTTTTCCTGGTATCTGTTGACAAAGATGGACCACACAAAATAGACTTCATGTTCTGAAATGCTACCTCTGCCTGGCACATTCTGTTCTTGAGCTCTGTGGTACACCCACCATCTGATGTTATCACTGTACCAAGATACATACATTTTGTGCACTTGTTTTAATGTTATTCCTTTGATTTTTACACTGCATTTTGTTTCATTTCTGTTTTCTTACTGTTTGGACAGTCCTTTATTTTCACTTTCCACTGCTACTATATTTAGCAGCTTTTGCAGATATTTTTCATTGTCTGCTATCAGGACTGTGTGGTCAGCATATCTCAAACTACTGATGTTATGTCCTCCATTGCAGGATTGTTGGTAATGGCTCTCATAATATTCTCACTGTAGAGAGAAAACAGATCAGGGGACAGTACACATCTTTGTCTTATTCTCTTCTTTATGCTCTGAAATTTCCCCACTTTGTTTATCTTTTGGCTGATTTTTGGCTCCAGTATATTTTCTATTACTTTTAGATCTTTGCCACCAATGTGCAATGTCTTCCAGCATCTTCATCACTTCCTCATGTTTTACCTTGTCGATTGCCTTGGTATGGTCAATAAAACATAGGTATATATCTCTGATGCTCTTTCTATTAGTGTTCTCAGCGCATATATAGCATTTTGCGTTCCTCTGCCTTCAACAAAGCCACACTGTTCCTCTATTACCTCACTTTGCTGCCTCATCCTTCTCATTATTATTCTTAACAGCAATATGCTGCTGATATGGCATGGTAAACTGACACTTCGATGTTCTTCACATTTTTGTGTGCCAGCTTTATTTGGCAGGGCTATAAAGGTGAATGTCTGCGTATTGTCTGGTATATGTCCGTTTTCATAAATATCATTTACAAGTTTTGCAATCATTTTTCTCCCAAATTCCCCAGGAGCTTTTATTTCTTCAATTGCAATACTGTCTGCTCCAGTTGCCTTCCCTTTTTTTCATGTGTTCCACAGAGTCCATGATTTCTTCTTCAAGAACCGGTGGTCCCTCTACGTTTGTGTCTGATGATCATTCAGGTCTTTCTCTACCATATAAGTCATCCCTGTATTCTGTCCATCTGTCTTGTATTTCCTCTGTGTCCATTAATGTATTTCTTTCTTTTGATTTCAGACAGCCTGTAGTGTGTCTTCCTTTCTTCCCTGCTAATTCTTTTATACATCTGTCCACAGTTCTGGTGTTGTTATTTTGATGTTCTTCTGTCTACATTGTTCTTGTATCCTCCATTTCTCTCTAGCTTCTTTTCATTTATGTTTTATTTCTCTGTTTATATTTTGGTATTCTTCTGTGTTGTTTTTACTCTGTCTTCTTTTGTCCATCATGTGTAAGATTTCTTCCATTATCCAGTTTTTCTTACCAATTCTTTTTTCCTTAGGTAGCATTTCTTTTCTTGTTTGGTGAATGGACTTCCCGAGCATTTCCAGTGTTTGTCAGTACTCTGTATCTCAGCAGTTGCGTTGCACTGATTTTTTATAATTATTCAGTATTTATCTCTCATTTCTTCATTCTCTGTAATAAGCTATACATTTAATTTGATGTTTTCCATTTTTAGACCAATTTTCTTCAGATTTATTCTGACATTCCCACACGGTGGATCACGATTACGATCACTGCTAGAGTCTGCTCCTGTCTGTGTTTTGGTTGTTAATGCATTCCTGTATCTTTCGTTTATAAGGATGTAGTCTGTCTGATTGGAGGTCTTTTGATCAGCACTGTGCCATGTCGCAAGTCTTCGAGGATGTTGCTGAAACTATGTATTTCCTATCTTATCTTATCTTATATCCTTTCCACGCTGTTAAATATCCCATATGGCTCACAAAATTAAACGGAACCATTCTAAAGCAGGTGCAGAAATTCAAATACCTTGGAGCAGTAATAACTTCAGATGGGAAATGCAAAACAGAAATTAGGAACAGAATAGGCCAAGCAAAGACTGCATTTCAGAGAATGAGAAACATATTAGTTAACACATCCTTATCAATGAATGTTAGAAAACGAGTCCTAAAATGCTATATTGAACCTATCTTGTTATATGGAAGTGAATCATGGACAATAGGCAAGTCTGCACAAAAATCATTGGAAGCAACAGAAATGTGGTTTATTAGAAGAATGTTGCAAATCCCCTGGACAGCAAAAATAACTAATGAAGAATGTATGAGAAGAGCTGGAGGGACAAAAAACCTTGTCAAAAAGATAAGAGAGAGGCAATGTACTTTCTTCAGACATGCAATGAGAAGAGGGGGCATTGAAAATATTATAACAACAGGAAAAACAGAAGGAAGAAGATCAAGAGGAAGACCAAGAGAAATGATACTGGACAGTGTGACGGGATAGTGTGAGAGGAGATCACCAACTGAACTGATGGCCTGCATGAAGGATTGTGTACTCTGGAAAAGCATAATAGCCAACGCCAGTCGGCACGGCACCTGATGATGATGATGATGGCTCACAAGGTAGTTCGCCAATTTTTTCCGTCCTCGGCAAGCCATTCAACCTCATCAAAGGATTTTATGTCTGTTAATTTGGCCTCTCTTAACAATATCCTCTTTAGAGTTTCACGTGGTCTGCCTCTTCTTCTTTGGCCTATTGTGTTCCACTTGATAGCTTGTTTTGGGATTCTCTGACTGTTTCTTCTCATCACATGACCAACATATGTCCATCTCCTTTTCCTATCACCCATGAGACTGGTTGTGTATTTCCTATAATCACGCTAAATGTTGTAGCCCATTCTATTAGTGTCTCTCCTCTTTCTCTCTCCTCATCCATACTTGCCATCTACATCTTTTACTTTTCCCACCAACTTTAGCATTAAAGTCCCCAAAAATCATACTTACACCACGTGCTTTGCATTGTCTTACAGCTTCTTCTATCTGATTATAGAATTCTTGCATGTCTTCTTCAGATCTGTCAGTGGTTGGGGCCTACACCTGTATAATGTATGTTTACTGGTTTCCCTTTCACCTGAACTAGTAGTATCCTGTCTGATATATAAACCTTTATTGCTTTTGCTAAGGATCATACCAACTCCTACTTCATGTTTCTCTCCACCTGACTTCATGTTTCTCTGCACCTGATTTCATGTTTCTCTGCACCTGACTTCATGTTTCTCTCCACCTGACTTCATGTTTCTCTCCACCTGACTTCATGTTTCTCTCCACCTGACTTCATGTTTCTCTCTACCTGACTTCATGTTTCTCTCCACCTGACTTCATGTTTCTCTCTACCTGACTTCATGTTTCTCTCCACCTGACTTCATGTTTCTCTCTACCTGAGTTCATGTTTCTCTCCACCTGACTTCATGTTTCTCTCCACCTGACTTCATGTTTCTCTCCACCTGACTTCATGTTTCTCTCCACCTGACTTCATGTTTCTCTCTACCTGACTTCATGTTTCTCTCCACCTGACTTCATGCTTCTCTCCACCTGACTTCATGCTTCTCTGCACCTGACTTCATGCTTCTCTGCACCTGACTTCATGCTTCTCTGCACCTGACTTCATGCTTCTCTGCACCTGACTTCATGCTTCTCTCCACCTGACTTCATGCTTCTATGCACCTGAATATATACCTGTGTAATGGTCAGATCTTATTTTCCTGCTCTGTCTCACTTCACTCTTCCCTAATATTTTTATGTTCACTCTTGCCATTCCTTTTTTATTATTCTCTAGTTTACCTGCTTGGTATAAGGACCTCACATTCTATGTTGCCATTCTGCTGTTATTTGTTTTGCCTGCAGTCACTTGCTGATAGTCTGATCTCACCTGCTGTCTATGAGGTTTCCTGCTGGATGAGGGTGCCCCATTGGGCTTCCCATTAACATCATTCTCATGTGATTGTTTCCTGCGTTCAGACATACAACGGTGGTTTCCCATTGCATTCTGTCTGGGCGGGTCCCATTAACGTCATTCTCATGTGATAGTTTCCTGCGTTCAGACATACAACGGTGGTTTCCCATTGCATTCTGTCTGGGCGGGCCCCATTAATGTCATTCTCATGTGACAGTTTCCTGCGTTCAGACATACAACGGCAGTTTCCCATTGCACTCTGTCTGGGCGGGGCGACCATCCTCAACTCAGCACGTCACAGGTGGCAGATGGTGGAAGTCTTTCAGATATGGAGGATCCTTGTGAATAAGGATTTACCCAAATAAGCAGGCACGAACCAACTGGCAGCAAACATAGAATGAGACAAAATAGAGGATGGCTCTTCTGTTCCTTCAAAATAGCTCATGCGCTCGGGAATGTCAGGTGAGGAAGAGGTATCTGTATAACCTCTGGTCACTGCAGATAGGAAATGGTCCAAAGGCTAGTGGAGAGTCTGTACACAGACAGACAGAATACAATGGGGAAACCACTGTTGTATGATACCATGAATAAACTATGTCTATACAAATCTGTACATCCTTCCCATGCCTTTAAATGTCACACAGGGCTTGCATGCTAGTTCGCCAATTTTTCCTGTTTTTGGTGAGCTTTTCAACCTCATCAAGGTATTTTATATCTAATAATTTGGCCTCTCCTAACAATGGCCTCTTTAGAATTTCACGTGGTCGACCTCTTTTTCTTTGGCCTGTTGCATTCCAATTGATAGTTTGTTTTAGGATTCTCTGACTGTTTCTTCTCATCACATGAATCTTTTAGGATTCTCTGACTGTTTCTTCTCATCACATGAATCTTTTTGGATTCTCTGATTGTTTCTTCTCATCACATGATCAATATATATCCATCTCCTTCTTCTGATCACCCATGAGACAGGTTGTTGTTCGCTCATCTGTCTTATCTCTGCGTTGTACTTGAATTCGCTGCACTTTATATAGAGTAATTTCCTTTGACATTTGTTTTCAAAAGAGTCTACTTTGTTGTCTATTTCTTTAGCTGTTTTCCAGCTTTCGCATGCTTAAATGAGGGTATATATTACATTTGAACTGAATAATCTTGGCTTGGTTTTTGTGCTTATAACTTCTGAGTTCCCTATGTTCTCAAGATTCTTGAAGGTTAATGCTGCTTTTGCAATTCTAATTTTCTATCTACATATACAGCCCATTAAATATAAACAAGAACAGAACACAAATATAAATCTTAACTTATATTCATCAAAATTCAAGAAACTCAAGCAAAATTCAAGCAAAAATGCAATGGTATAGATTTCAAAAAAAAAAAAAAACTTCATGTAAGATGAAACTTTCTGAAGCAACCCATCATATATTTCACATCTGTCATCAAGTGATCCATCACATCCTTCATATCTGTCATCAAGTAATCCAGCATATCCTTCATCAAGTTATCTGGCATATCTTTCACTGTCATCAAGTTATCCAGCATATCCTTCACATCTGTCATCAAGTTATCCAGCATATCTCTCACATCTGTCATCAAGTTATCCAGCATATCCTTATATATATCAATATTTCTTAGCTGGACACAAACACTAAGGACAAGTAACTATCAGCTGCCATGCCAGCAGCAGTTGATGTATATGCTTCTCAACTGATATTGATCCTTCCATCAGCTCAGGGGTGACTGTGGCATCATGTTAGACTGTCCATCACTTTCCCTTGGTCTTCCTCTGCCTCTCTGACCATGAATCTTTTTGGATTCTCTGATTGTTTCTTCTCATCACATGATCAATATATATCCATCTCCTTCTTCTGATCACCCATGAGACAGGTTGTTGTTCGCTCATCTGTCTTATCTCTGCGTTGTACTTGAATTCGCTGCACTTTATATAGAGTAATTTCCTTTGACATTTGTTTTCAAAAGAGTCTACTTTGTTGTCTATTTCTTAGCTGTTTTCCAGCTTTCGCATGCTTAAATGAGGGTATATATTACATTTGAACTGAATAATCTTGGCTTGGTTTTTGTGCTTATAACTTCTGAGTTCCCTATGTTCTCAAGATTCTTGAAGGTTAATGCTGCTTTTGCAATTCTAATTTTCTATCTACATATACAGCCCATTAAATATAAACAAGAACAGAACACAAATATAAATCTTAACTTATATTCATCAAAATTCAAGAAACTCAAGCAAAATTCAAGCAAAAATGCAATGGTATAGATTTCACAAAAAAAAAAAAAAACTTCATGTAAGATGAAACTTTCTGAAGCAACCCATCATATATTTCACATCTGTCATCAAGTGATCCATCACATCCTTCATATCTGTCATCAAGTAATCCAGCATATCCTTCATCAAGTTATCTGGCATATCTTTCACTGTCATCAAGTTATCCAGCATATCCTTCACATCTGTCATCAAGTTATCCAGCATATCTCTCACATCTGTCATCAAGTTATCCAGCATATCCTTATATATATCAATATTTCTTAGCTGGACACAAACACTAAGGACAAGTAACTATCAGCTGCCATGCCAGCAGCAGTTGATGTATATGCTTCTCAACTGATATTGATCCTTCCATCAGCTCAGGGGTGACTGTGGCATCATGTTAGACTGTCCATCACTTTCCCTTGGTCTTCCTCTGCCTCTCTGACCATTTATCTTTTCCTGCTATGATATTTTCAAGTGATTCTCGTTAATGTCCGACGAATGAACCCTGTTATTTTCTTATGGATTTAAATTAGACTCCTTTCCACATCTGGTCTTCTTAGACATTCCCTATTTGTCATCTTACCTGTCCATGCATTCTTTAACATTTTTCTAAGAAACCACACCTGTGTTGCCTCTAGTGATCTTTGCACTGATCAGCAGACTATCACATGGACAAGCAAATTTATATATTACTTACACTGATAGTCTCTGAATGCTTTCTCAAACAGTTCCTCCACTTTCTTCCGTTCATTATCATCAGAAACCAAAGGAAGCTCATCATGTAGCTAATCTAACCACAGTTCTGTGATAAGGACAAAGAACTATTTAATCTTTCTGTAGCTAATCTAACCACAGTTCTGTGATAAGGACAAAGAACTATTTAATCTTTCTGCATTTGGTTAAAAAAAAAACAACTTTTTTCTTTTTTTTTTTTTTTTGCAAAATTACAAGATACAATTTATCTTTTACAATGAAGGAGAATTACATTATCTTTTACAATGAAGGAGAATTACAAGATATAGTTTATCTTTTACAATGAAGGAGAATTACAAGATATAGTTTATCTTTTACAATGAAGGATATTGTTCAGAACAGAGGATTTTTTAAAATATGAATATTATTAGTAATAAAGCATAATAACACAGAAATGATACACTTTACAGTGACATGATACAAAACAATACAACAGCAGAAATGCTAAAGGGTGCTGTCCAACAGTGAGTTTGGAAGGGTTATCTGAGCCATGATGACTGAGGCATTTGTCTGAGCACAGGAAAGGGTTATCTGAGCCATGATGACTGAGGCATTTGTCTAAGTGTTGGACAAGTTTTTTTATGCCCATCTAAAAAAAATGTGGTGCCCTGGACAGAGAGTCGCCGCGTCACTGCTGTCTTGACATCCTCATCACTCTGAAACCTGTGACTGCCAAGATGTTCCTTGAGAGCACCAGACCAGGACTGTATGGCGGATGGTCCAGATTCTCTCACAGATGTTACAAGAGTTCCCCAACTGAAGCAGCCTTGTGTGGGTGAGCATTATCATGGAAGAACAACCAGGCCAGGGCAATATCTGATTGCAGCTTGTAAACACTCAAGTTAATTAATTTTTATTCCAGTTAATTAATTAACTGCATTAACCGACAATACACCTTTTTTATCCAAAAACACAGCAGCCATCATTTTGAATTTCCTGGTTCATGTGGAGTCCAGATACTTCCATTTCATGCTTTCACTTTTCAGTTCTGAAATGATACAGTGAACCCTTGTCCCATCATCAGTGATGATGATTTCAAGAGAGTCTTGGCCATGAATGGCATTTTGTTGTAGGAATGACAGGGCAAAAGCCATTCTCTTTGTCTTGTGGTCCTAGCAAAAGAGCTCATGGGACCCTGCAAGCACACAGCTTAAGAAACCCCCACCTGCACACTATTCCATGTGATAGGCTCAAGTCATGTGTCAGTTCATTCACATTCGCTGGTCTCTTCTCCAATATTGCAGGTTCCATGCATGTTTTATATACTGCTCTACCTGCTGTCATGGGTCTGCCACTCCATATTATGTCACTGGTTGTCACTTGCCCAGTGCACAGTTCTGCACGCCATTTTGCCACACACTGTCAACTCATCACACTGCCTCCACAGACTTCCACCATGTGCTAGTTGGCTAAGTCGATAGTACGCTGTTCTCTCATGGCTAGACGGCTGCTCGTCCTACCGGAGTCCGTGTTCGAATCCCAGGTAATTCTCTTGTGATTTTTCTTTCTCTCACGTCTCACTAAAGCGCTTTGTCTATGATTTTTTCGAGGTTTAATCCTACAATATTTGTTCTCTTACTTTACCGTACCAAAACCTCGTAGTTTCCTATTTATAAAAAATTGTCTCCACAGACTTCCACCAACTGTCAACTCATCACACTGTCTCCACAGATTTCCACCAACTGTCAACTCATCACACTGTCTCCATAGACTTCCATGAACTGTCAACTCTTCACACTGTCTCCACAGACTTCCATGAACTGTCAACTCTTCACACTGTCTCCACAGACTTTCATGAACTGTCAACTCTTCACACTGTCTCCACAGACTTCCATGAACTGTCAACTCATCACACTGCCTCCACAGACTTCCATGAACTGTCAATTCATCACACTGCCTCCACAGACTTCCATGAACTGTCAACTCATCACACTGTCTCCACAGACTTCCATGAACTGTCAACTCATCACACTGCCTCCACAGACTTCCATGAACTGTCAACTCATCACACTGCCTCCACAGACTTCCATGAACTGTCAACTCATCACACTGCCTCCACAGACTTCCATGAACTGTCAACTCATCACACTGCCTCCACAGACTTCCATGAACTGTCAACTCATCACACTGTCTCCACAGACTTCCATGAACTGTCAATTTGTTACACTGTCTCCACAGACTTCCATGAACTGTCAATTTGTTACACTGTCTCCACAGACTTCCATGAACTGTCAATTTGTTATACTGTCTCCATAGACTTCCACCAACTGTCAACTCATCACATTGTCTCCACAGACTTCCATGAACTGTCAATTTGTTACACTGTCTCCACAGACTTCCACCAACCGTCAACTCATCACATTGTCTCCATAGACTTCCATGAACTGTCAATTTGTTACACTGTCTCCACAGACTTCCACCAACTGTCAACTCATCACGTTGTCTCCACAGATTTCCACCAACTGTCAACTCATCACACTGTCTCCATAGACTTCCATCAACTGTCAACTCTTCACACTGTCTCCACAGATTTCCACCAACTGTCAACTCATCACACTGTCTCCACACAGCATAAGAGAGATGATACAACATACAATGACAAGATATAAAACAACACATCATAACAGAGATGATACAACATACAATGACAAGATATAAAACAACATAAGAAACTAAGCTCCTACAGAAATACTGAGGGAAAAAAATGTTACATGGAAATAACTGACTTTCATTTATGTTGGAATGTTTACTTTCCATAAGGAGAGTTTACTTTCAGTAAGAGAAATAGTTCATATTTAAAAATAAACAGTTCATAAAGCATTTCTTCAGAGTAAGAGAAAAGTTTATCTTCAAAAGACAAATGTTAAAATTCAGTACGGAGCAAGTTTACCTTCAGTGAGAGAAAAGTAGCAAGTTTACCTTCAGTGAGAGAAAAGTAGCAAGTTTACCTTCAGTGACAGGAAAGTAGCAAGTTTACCTTCAGTGACAGGAAAGTAGCAAGCTTACCTTCAGTGAGAGAAAAGTAGCAAGTTTACCTTCAGTGACAGGAAAGTAGCAAGCTTACCTTCAGTGACAGGAAAGTAGCAAACTTACCTTCAGTGACAGGAAAGTAGCAAGCTTACCTTCAATGACAGGAAAGTAGAAAGTTTACTTTCTGAGACAGGAAAGTAGCAAACTTACCTTCAGTGACAGGAAAGTAGCAAGCTTACCTTCAGTGGCAGGAAAGTAGCAATCTTACTTTCAGTGAGAGGAAAGTAGCAAGTTTACCTTCAGTGAGAGGAAAGTAGCATGCCATCTCTTCTCGTACTTCTCGAAGTCTATGTAGGTCACCCATCTTGCGCAAGATCTTAATTCTTTCTGTATGACTGTCATATAGGTATGGGTTCTCAGATATCTATAGCAATTTTCAAATTAGAAAAATAAAAACATGGGAAAGAAATTACAATTTTAAAAAAGACATAAAAGTTTTTGTTAGATATCATTTATATAAACAATAAAATGAGAAATAGAAAGAGCATAAAAAAAAAAGATTTCAGCACCAGAAGCATGGAGACATAACCACCACAAAACATCACAGGTCTTGGTACTAGAAGCATGGAGATATAACCACCACAAAACATCACAGGTCTTGGTACTAGAAGCGTGGATGTCAACTCATCACACTGCCTCCACAGACTTCCATGAACTGTCAACTCATCACACTGTCTCCACAGACTTCCATGAACTGTCAACTCATCACACTGCCTCCACAGACTTCCATGAACTGTCAACTCATCACACTGCCTCCACAGACTTCCATGAACTGTCAACTCATCACACTGCCTCCACAGACTTCCATGAACTGTCAACTCATCACACTGCCTCCACAGACTTCCATGAACTGTCAACTCATCACACTGTCTCCACAGACTTCCATGAACTGTCAATTTGTTACACTGTCTCCACAGACTTCCATGAACTGTCAATTTGTTACACTGTCTCCACAGACTTCCATGAACTGTCAATTTGTTATACTGTCTCCATAGACTTCCACCAACTGTCAACTCATCACATTGTCTCCACAGACTTCCATGAACTGTCAATTTGTTACACTGTCTCCACAGACTTCCACCAACCGTCAACTCATCACATTGTCTCCATAGACTTCCATGAACTGTCAATTTGTTACACTGTCTCCACAGACTTCCACCAACTGTCAACTCATCACACTGTCTCCATAGACTTCCATCAACTGTCAACTCATCACACTGTCTCCACAGACTTCCATCAACTGTCAACTCTTCACGCTGTCTCCACAGATTTCCACCAACTGTCAACTCATCACACTGTCTCCACACAGCATAAGAGAGATGATACAACATACAATGACAAGATATAAAACAACACATCATAACAGAGATGATACAAGATACAATGACAAGATATAAAACAACATAAGAAACTAAGCTCCTACAGAAATACTGAGGGAAAAAAATGTTACATGGAAATAACTGACTTTCATTTATGTTGGAATGTTTACCTTCCATAAGGAGAGTTTACTTTCAGTAAGAGAAATAGTTAATATTTAAAAATAAACAGTTCATAAAGCATTTCTTCAGAGTAAGAGAAAAGTTTATCTTCAAAAGACAAATGTTAAAATTCAGTACGGAACAAGTTTACCTTCAGTGAGAGAAAAGTAGCAACTTTACCTTCAGTGAGAGAAAAGTAGCAAGTTTACCTTCAGTGAGAGAAAAGTAGCAAGTTTACCTTCAGTGACAGGAAAGTAGCAAGTTTACCTTCAGTGACAGGAAAGTAGCAAGCTTACCTTCAGTGAGAGAAAAGTAGCAAGTTTACCTTCAGTGACAGGAAAGTAGCAAACTTACCTTCAGTGACAGGAAAGTAGCAAACTTACCTTCAATGACAGGAAAGTAGCAAGCTTACCTTCAATGACAGGAAAGTAGAAAGTTTACTTTCAGTGAGAGGAAAGTAGCAAGTTTACCTTCAGTGAGAGGAAAGTAGCATGCCATCTCTTCTCGTACTTCTCGAAGTCTATGTAGGTCACCCATCTTGCGCAAGATCTTAATTCGTTCTGTATGACTGTCATATAGGTATGGGTTCTCAGATATCTATATATATAGCAATTTTCAAATTAGAAAAAAAAAACATGGGAAAGAAATTATAATTTAAAAAAAGACATAAAATTTTTTGTTAGTTATCATTTATATAAACAATAAAATGAGAAATAGAAAGAGCATAAAAAAAAAGATTTCAGCACCGGAAGCATGGAGACATAACCACCACAAAACATCATAGGTCTTGGTACTAGAAGCATGGAGATATAACCACCACAAAACATCACAGGGCTTGGTACTAGAAGCACAGAGATGTAAAAGGTAAGTAAGGTAAAGATAATCCTATTGTGCCTTAGGGGCACATAGAGATATGGTGTTAGTGCCAATATTTTCCTGTAACCACCACAAAATATCACGAGGCTTGGTACTAGAAGTATGGAGATATAACCACCACAAAATATCACAGGGCTTAGTACTAGAAGTATGGAGATATAACCACCACAAAATATCACAGGGGTTAGTACTAGAAGTATGGAGATATAACCACCACAAAATATCACAGGGCTTGGTACTAGAAGCATGGAGATATAACCACCACAAAACATCATAGGTCTTGGTACTAGAAGCATGGAGATATAACCACCACAAAACATCACAGGGCTTGGTACTAGAAGCATGGAGATATAACCACCACAAAACATCACAGGGGTTAGTACTAGAAGTATGGAGATATAACCACCACAAAATATCACAGGGCTTGGTACTAGAAGTATGGAGATATAACCACCACAAAATATCACAGAGGTTAGTACTAGAAGCATGGAGATATAACCACCACAAAACATCATAGGTCTTGGTACTAGAAGTATGGAGATATAACCACCACAAAATATCACAGGGGTTAGTACTAGAAGCATAGAGATGTAACCACCACAAAGTATCACAGGGCTTGGTACTAGAAGTATGGAGATATAACCACCACAAAACATCACAGGTTTTGGTACAAAAAGGATGGAGATATAACCACTACAAAACATAAGAGGGCTTGCTACAAAAAAGAATGGAGATATAACCGCCATGAAACATCACAGAATGTATAAAATTGGAAAAAAGTAGGAGCAGCTTTATTACTTAACGATTACAAAGTTGTGACGTTTCGGCGTGAGCCTTAATCATACAAAAACATACAGGACGAAGAAATAGGGAGAGGAGATAAAGTATAGATTTACATGAATACTGTTAAAAAAAAAAAAAAAAAGGTTTCTTAAAGGAGTACTTAGCTGTAAATTGCAAGGTGTGGCTTGTCTGGTGGTGTGTGTCAGGAATGGATCTGGTAGGACGTGGAAATTGTTTAAATAGAGACCTGTGACATGTGGTCGGTGGGTTGTAACTGGGGGTGGTGGATGGGGAACCGGGGAGGGGAGAGAGAGTGACGCACTACTGGCCTAGCTAGGAGAATTTGAAACAGGTGATTGGGGAAGAGGTGTTGCAGAGAAAATAGCGGGGTTGCAGAGTGATGCTGTGAGGAAGTTTGAAAAGTAAGAAGGGGTGCATTTAGTGGAGAGGTACTATAATGATTGAAGAAGATGATGTTACGTGTAACTAAACAGCGAGTTTAACCCATGTGGTTCCAGGGCTTGGTACAAGAAGCATGGAGACAAGTCAGCAAGGAAAAACAACAAAATTGGAAAAAAATATGAATGCAAGAAGATTAAAATGGTAATAGTCTTCTGAGAAAAATAAACTTTTAAGTTAAAGTACTGATGATAATAGTTTTCAGAGAAACACAAAAGAAAGTTTTGAGTGAACTACTGATGGAGATATAACCACAAGAAAGATAAAGGAAGCTTTTGAGTGAAGTGTGGATGTTAATATTTTTCTGGGAAAAAACACTGTATAACATCTGAGTAAAGTATCACAGCAGTAACAGTTTCCACAGAAAGTAAAACAAACATTTGAGTAAAGTATCACAGTAGTAATAGTTTTCACATAAAGAGAACACACTTTTGAGTAAAGTATCACAATGGTAATACTTCTCAAAAAAAAATTTTTTTAAGCGAAAGACATTCGTGGCGAGAAAAAAACCATACTGCAACAAGTGCATTTTATGCCTC
Organism: Achatina immaculata; assembly: GCA_009760885.1. Lineage (NCBI taxonomy): Eukaryota > Metazoa > Mollusca > Gastropoda > Stylommatophora > Achatinidae > Lissachatina > Lissachatina immaculata. Next base: position 47,307,017 of record CM019693.1, on the reverse strand, counting down.
TTTATTATGAGGACAATACCAAAAGTGCAAACTGCTTCTTTTTTATCTGTTTTTCATGTTTTTATCTGTTGTGTTTTTTTTTTCATTTTTTGTATGTGACCCTTGAAAAAAAGTATTTGTTGAAAGATTAGATTTTGTTGTTCATGTATACGTCCCCATCTTATTTTCTACCACTTTCCTCACTCTTTCAATTTTTGTGTTATGAAACTCATATTCCTATGTCTACCTTTATATGGGAAAAAGATATATAAACTGTCAAACTAGTGCAACATGAAATACTAAACTTATCACTGAAAAAATACACTTTTCCTCACAACTCTAGCAACGTCAAACATGGACACCAACAGACACAAACAAAAGGAAAATCATCATGACAGAAATGTTTAAGGAGAATGCTACATGTGACAAGAAGAGATCAAACAAGAAATGACACCATCAGGGCAAAGGCTGAAGTAACACCAGTATTACACTACATCCAGAAACAAGAAGTCACATGGTTTGACCACATGACATGACTAGCACCAGGCAGTATACCACAGAAAACATACACACTAAGATGTGTAAGTGACAGAGGAAGAGGCCTTCCACACATGAGATGGAGAGAGGAGATTACAGGAACCTTAAATATCCCATTATATGAAGCAATTTACAGACCCCTATCAATACGTCTATTTGTCCCCTCAACACTGAAAGGTATATGAGGAAGGCGACAAGACATCACTGGGGACACACACAAAAGGCACACATATACATACACACAGAACGTGGACTTGCCTAACTTCTACGACCGCATAAGCTTGCCAATGAAAAGTTACCACTCTGAAAATCGTAAAGATAGTATCTTATTTGCATGAGACCTCAAATAAACAGAAGCGCGCATGCTGAAATAGAGGGGAACCGATACAAGTATATATATTCTATCTCCAAACTGTTTCGTGTAGATCAAATAAGTACCGATTTTCCAAGTTCAGAAAGTTTAGCTTCATTTGCAGCATCCTGTTGGTCATCGTCATCAGTCAAGCTGTCGTCTGAAGATTCGTTTTCTGCCTCCATGTCCACAAAAGACTCACGCTGATTTTCAGTCACAGACATTTCGTTTTTGTCTCCCTCCGCCATGTTATTTTTCTCCAGTACAAGAGAGTATGTCTATCTATACGTTGTGCTTTGTTGCTGTGTATGTCTATCTAAACGTTATACTTTGTACTTGTACCTGTACGAACTCCCTGTAACTGCGAGCTGTTGTTTTTTGCAGCCGATGTTGTAGAGGTGTTGAGGCACAGCATCGTATCGGCTTGGGAGAGTGTTATGGCGGCTACTTTTTCAGCCCCGAAGTACAGCTAAAAAGTAGGGGGTGTGTGATGCTTCTTTAGCAGACTCCACCACCATGGGGACTGTTGTGATCCCTGCCCCTTTAGCCAGGCTAGGCCTGTTACTGGAGGTACCACAGAGAGGAGGGACAGGGTCGTGGTCAGCTATGGGTCGCTAACCCTGACGCTGGCATATCAGCTATGGGTCTCTGATTGCCTCAACGGGCGTCTTCACCCCCGTTATGCTTTGTAGATGTGTATGTCTATCTATACGTTGTGTTTTGTAGATGTACCACCACAAAATATCACAGGGCTTGGTTCTAGAAGCATAGAGATGTAACCACCACAAAGTATCACAGGGCTTGTTACTAGAAGTATGGAGATATAACCACCACAAAACATCACAGGTTTTGGTACAAAAAGGATGGAGATATAACCACTACAAAACATAAGAGGGCTCGCTACAAAAAAGGATGGAGATATAACCGCCATGAAACATCACAGGGCTTGGTACAAGAAGCATGGAGACAAGTCAGCAAGGAAAAACAACAAAATTGGAAAAAAATATGAATGCAAGAAGATTAAAATGATAATAGTCTTCTGAGAAAAATAAACTTTTAAGTTAAAGTACTGATGATAATAGTTTTCAGAGAAACACAAAAGAAACTTTTGAGTGAACTACTGATGGAGATATAACCACAAGAAAGATAAAGGAAGCTTTTGAGTGAAGTGTGGATGTTAATATTTTTCTGGGAAAACACACTGTATAACATCTGTCTAAAGTATCACAGCAGTAATAGTTTTCACAGAAACTAAAACAAACATTTGAGTAAAGTATCACAGTAGTAATAGTTTTCACATAAAGAGAACACACTTTTGAGTAAAGTATCACAGTGGTAATACTTCTCAAAAAAAAATTTTTTAAAGCAAAAGACATTTGTGGCGAGAAAAAAACCATACTGCAACAAGTGCATTTTATGCCTGTCTTTATTATGAGGACAATACCAAAATTGCAAACTGCTTCTTTTTTATCTGTTTTTCATGTTTTTATCTGTTGTGTTTTTTTTTCATCTTTTGTATGTGACCCTTGAAAAAAAGTATTTGTTGAAAGATTAGATTTTGTTGTTCATGTATACGTCCCCATCTTATTTTCTACCACTTTCCTCACTCTTTCAATTTTTGTGTTATGAAACTCATATTCCTATGTCTACCTTTAATATGGGAAAAAGATATATAAACTGTCAAACTAGTGCAACATGAAATACTAAACTTATCACTGAAAAAATACACTTTTCCTCACAACTCTAGCAACGTCAAACATGGACACCAACAGACACAAACAAAAGGAAAATCATCATGACAGAAATGTTTAAGGAGAATGCTACATGTGACAAGAAGAGACCAAACAAGAAATGACACCATCAGGGCAAAGGCTGAAGTAACACCAGTATTACACTACATCCAGAAACAAGAAGTCACATGGTTTGACCACATGACATGACTAGCACCAGGCAGTATACCACAGAAAACATACACACTAAGATGTGTAAGTGACAGAGGAAGAGGCCTTCCACACATGAGATGGAGAGAGGAGATTACAGGAACCTTAAATATCCCATTATATGAAGCAATTTACAGACCCCTATCAATACGTCTATTTGTCCCCTCAACACTGAAAGGTATATGAGGAAGGCGACAAGACATCACTGGGGACACACACAAAAGGCACACATATACATACACACAGAACGTGGACTTGCCTAACTTCTACGACCGCATAAGCTTGCCAATGAAAAGTTACCACTCTGAAAATCGTAAAGATAGTATCTTATTTGCATGAGACCTCAAATAAACAGAAGCGCGCATGCTGAAATAGAGGGGAACCGATACAAGTATATATTCTATCTCCAAACTGTTTCGTGTAGATCAAATAAGTACCGATTTTCCAAGTTCAGAAAGTTTAGCTTCATTTGCAGCATCCTGTTGGTCATCGTCATCAGTCAAGCTGTCGTCTGAAGATTCGTTTTCTGCCTCCATGTCCACAAAAGACTCACGCTGATTTTCAGTCACAGACATTTCGTTTTTGTCTCCCTCCGCCATGTTATTTTTCTCCAGTACAAGAGAGTATGTCTATCTATACGTTGTGCTTTGTTGCTGTGTATGTCTATCTAAACGTTATACTTTGTACTTGTACGAACTCCCTGTAACTGCGAGCTGTTGTTTTTTGCAGCCGATGTTGTAGAGGTGTTGAGGCACAGCATCGTATCGGCTTGGGAGAGTGTTATGGCGGCTACTTTTTCAGTCCCGAAGTACAGCTAAAAAGTAGGGGGTGTGTGATGCTTCTTTAGCAGACTCCACCACCATGGGGACTGTTGTGATCCCTGCCCCTTTAGCCAGGCTAGGCCTGTTACTGGAGGTACCACAGAGAGGAGGGACAGGGTCGTGGTCAGCTATGGGTCGCTAACCCTGACGCTGGCATATCAGCTATGGGTCTCTGATTGCCTCAACGGGCGTCTTCACCCCCGTTATGCTTTGTAGATGTGTATGTCTATCTATACGTTGTGTTTTGTAGATGTGTATGTCTATCTATACGTTGTGTTTTGAAGATGTGTATGTCTATCTATACGTTGTGCTTTGTAGATGTGTATGTCTATCTATACGTTGTGTTTTGTAGATGTGTATGTCTATCTATACGTTGTGTTTTGAAGATGTGTATGTCTATCTATACGTTGTGCTTTGTAGATGTGTATATCTAACTATACGTTGTGCTTTGTAGATGTGTATATCTAACTATACGTTGTGTTTTGTAGATGTGTACGTCTATCTATACGTTGTGCTTTGTAGATGTGTACGTCTATCTATACGTTGTGCTTTGTAGATGTGTACGTCTATCTATACGTTGTGCTTTGTAGATGTGTACGTCTATCTATACGTTGTGCTTTGTAGATGTGTATGTCTATCTATACGTTATGCTTTGTAGATGTGTATGTCTAACTATACGTTGTGCTTTGTAGATGTGTATGTCTATCTCAATAATTAGTGTATAAGTATATAACTATACACGAAGCACTGCAGTAAAGCTGTGATACTAGAATGTACAAAACAGGAAAAAGTAGGAGCAGCTTTATTACTTAACGATTACAAAGTTGTGACGTTTCGGCGTGAGCCTTAATCATACAAAAACATACAGGACGAAGAAGTAGAGAGAGGAGATAAAGTATGGATTCACATGAATGCTATTTAAAATAATTTTTAAAAAAAATAATAAGAATAAATAAATAAATAAGAATAAAAAAAAATTAACAAAATTTTTTTTAAAGAGTCATCATCATCAGGTGCCGTGCCGACTGGCGTTGGCTATTATGCTTCTCCAGAGTACACGATCCTTCATGTAGGCCATCAGTTCAGTTGGTGATCTCCTCTCACACCATCCCGTCAGACTGTCCAGTATCATTTCTCTTGGTCTTCCTCTTGATCTTCTTCCTTCTATTTTTCCTGTTGTTATAATATTTTCAATGCCCCCTCTTCTCATTGCATGTCCTATGAAAGTACATTGTCTCTCTCTTATCTTTCTGACAAGGTTTTTTGTCTCTCCAGCTCTTCTCGTACATTCTTCATTAGTTATTTTTGCTGTCCAGGGATTCGCAACATTCTTCTAATAAAATACATTTCTGCTGCTTCCAATGATTTTTGTGCAGACTTGCCTATTGTCCATGATTCACTTCCATATAACAAGATAGATTCAATATAGCATTTTAGGACTCGTTTTCTAACATTCATTGATAAGGATGTGTTAACTAATATGTTTCTCATTCTCTGAAATGCAGTCTTTGCTTGGCCTATTCTGTTCCTAATTTCTGTTTTGCATTTCCCATCTGAAGTTATTACTGCTCCAAGGTATTTGAATTTCTGCACCTGCTTTAGAATGGTTCCGTTTAATTGAATACTGCATGCTGGTGGATTCTGTTTCTTAGATATAACCATAGTCTCTGTCTTTTTGATGTTCAAAGTAAGGCCTTTCTGTTCACTTTCTTTGGCGACTTTATCCAAGAGATTTTGCAGGTCTTGTTGGTTCTCCGCTATCAGTACTGTGTCGTCAGCATACCGAAGGTTGTTAATATTGTATCCTCCAATTTTTATGCCTGGTTCTGTGATGATTGTTCTTAGAATATTCTCGCTGTACAGAGAAAAAAGGTCTGGAGATAGTACACATCCTTGTCGCACCCCTTGTTTTATAGGTTGGTATTTTCCAATTCCATTTTCAACTCGAACTGCTGCTTCTTGCTGCCAGTATAGATGTTTTACAGTCCTCAAGTCTTTGCCGTCTATATTGATGTCTTCAAGCATTTTAATAATTTCACTATGTTTCACCTTGTCAAATGCCTTGCTGTAATCAATGAAGCATAAGTAGAGATCTTTCTGTACTTCTAAAGCTCTTTCTGTTAGTGTTCGTAAAGCATAAATGGCATTGTGTGTTCCCTTTCCTTCAACAAATCCAAACTGTTCATCTGCTATTTCCATTTTTATCTTTTTCCTTGTTCTTCTCATAATTATTCTCAAAAGTAGCTTCGTTATGTGACATGAGAGGCTGATAGTCCGGTGGTCGTCACATTCCTTTGCACCTGGTTTCTTTGGTAGTGCTATAAACGTGGATTTAATCAGGTCACTGGGAATATAACCACTGTTGTAAATATCATTCAGTAACTTGGTTATTATTTTTATTCCTGTCTCCTCTAGTGCCTCTATTTCTTCTATTGTTATATTATCAGGCCCAGTCGCTTTTCCTTTCTTCATGTGTTTGATGGCATCTATGATTTCATCTTCAAGTATTGGTGGTCCCTCACAGTTTTCAGTATCTGGTGTTAATTCTGGTCTTTCTCCTCCATATAGCTCACCGATATACTCTGTCCACCTGTCCACAATGTCTTCTTTTGCCATTAACATTTTACCTTCTTTCGATTTCAGGCATCCTGTGGTATATTTTGTTTTCCTGCCTGTGAGTTCATTAATTCGTTTATGCATGTTTTTGCTGTCTTTATTATGAGTGTCCTCTGTCTGTCTGCACTGTTCATTTAACCACACTTCTTTTGCTTCTCTGCATTTGCGTCTTATTTCTTTATTTATCTTGCTATATTTTTCCTCGTTCTTTTTACTCCTCCTCCTCTTGTCCATCAGTCCTAAGATGTCGTCTGTCATCCATTTATTTTTAGGGGCTTCTTTTTTCGATGGTATTATCTCCTTAACAGTTTGGTGGATAGAATCTCTTAACATTTCCCATTGTTCATCTATACTATTTATCTTTGCTATTGCATTGTATCTATTTGTTATAATAACTTTGTATTGTTCTCGCAATTCTTGGTCATTTTTAAGAAGTTCTGTATTCAGTTTGATGTTTCTCACTTTTCTGCCTGCTTTCTTTAGCTTTATTCTAACTTTTCCACAGAGTGGATCATGGTCACTATTGCAGTCAGCGCCTGGCATGGTTTTTGTTGTCAGTAATGCATTGCGGAATCGTTTGTTGATTAATATGTAGTCTATCTGGTTAAATGTCTTTTTGTCTGGGCTGCACCACGTTGCCAGTCTTCGAGGATGTTGTTTAAACCAGGTGTTTCCTACAACCATGCTATGTATTCTTGCCCATTCAATTAATTTATAACCTCTGTCATTCCTCTCCCCCAGTCCATAGTCACCAACGATGTCCGAAGTTCTTCCTTTACCAACTTTGGCATTAAAATCTCCCATGACTATGGTAACTTCATGTGACTTTGTGTGTTTTAGTGCTGTCTCTATGTCATTATAAAATATCTGTACATCTTCCTCAGAACTTTCAGATGTTGGAGCATACACTTGTGCAATATTTATGTTTATTGGGTGTCCTTTTAGTTGGGCTAGCAGGACTCTGTCCGAGATGTTCAAATATCCTACAACTGTCCTTGCCGTTTTTTCATCAAATATAATTCCTACTCCTCGTTCATGTTTCTCACTTCCTGAATATATTATTGTATATTTATCTGAGTTTATCTTCCCTGCACCTGTCCATCTAACTTCACTCATTCCTAATATGTTGATCTTCATCCTTTCCATTTCCATCTTTCCATTTTCTAATTTTCCAGCCTGGAATAAAGTTCTAACATTCCATGTTGCTATTTTGAACTTGTTAGTTTTGCCACCAGTAGCTTGATGACGATCTGTCCTCACCTGTGGCTCGTGAGCTGCCCTACCGGACGAGGCTGTTCCAGAGGAACATCCGTTAACGTCGTTCATGATAAATCTATGACTCTGAATAAGCATAATTGTTCCTGGGAGCTACAACAGTGGTTTCCCGTTGCCTTCTGTCGGTTTGTGTACGGACTCTCCGCTAGCCTTTGGACTCCCTGTCCTACCCGCAAGGCAGCGGGAGCGAGAGGTTTTAAGGCGCCTCTGACCCGCCTGGTATTCCCTTCACTGAGCACCTGAGGCACTTTATAGGAGTAGTAGAGCCACCTACTACCCCACCTCGCTCTCTGAGTCTACCGCCAGTTGGTCCGCGCCTGCTTATTTGGACAACTCCTTATTCACAGGGATCCTCCATATCTGGAGGACTTTCACCATCCGCCACCTGTGACGCGCTGGGTTGGGGATGGTCGCCCCAGCTTTACCCAGAGTACTTAGCTGTAAATTGTAAGGTGTGACTTGTCCGGCGGTGTGTGTCAGGAATGGATTTAGTAGAACGTGGAGACTTTAAATAGAGACCTGTGACATGTGGTCGGTGGGTTGTAACTGGGGGTGGTGGATGGGGAACCGGGGAAGGGAGAGAGAGTGTGTGATGCAATATTGACCTAGCTAGGAGAAGTTGAAACAGATGATTGGGGAAGAGGGGTTGCAGAGTGATGCTGTGAGGAAGTTTGAAAAGTAAGAAGGGGTGGACTTTGTGGAGAGGTACTGTAATGATTGAAGAGAATGTTACGTGTAACTAAACAGCGAGTTTAACCCATGTGGTTCCAGCGTCCCATAATTTTGAATGCAGCGGTTCTCAAGTGCCAGGCAGCTTGTGTCATCTGCGTGACATTGTTTGATGGCTGTAACCAGAAAGTCAGATTTGCCTCTGTGGTTGGGGCCATTGAAATGATTTGGGACTGGTTTCGAGCATGCTGGGTGATGTCGTACAGATGTTTTTGCATGCGGTCCCCCAATCTGAGGCCAGTCTCACCAATATATGTCATCCTGCATCTTTTGCAAACGATGACATATATCACACTACAGGACTCGCATGTGAATCCCTCATGAAGGGTGAGGATAGTTTTGGGAAAGGTGATTGTTTTCGTTTCCCAGACTACAGGGCAGGTAACGCAGCGGGGGCAGTTACATTTTCTGGTGCCAACATATGTAAGGCTCTGCTTCAAGTGGCTGTGGACGAGGATGTCAACCGTGAGCCAAACCTTAAGGACATCCTCGTGTATGACTATATATAGGTTGTGCTTTGTAACTGTGTGTGTCTATCTATACGTTCTGCTTTGTTGCTGTGTATGTCCATCTATACGTTATTATCAGACATCATACATGGTATATGTTGTGAGGGGAGAATAACCGGTCACGCTGGCATTAAAGACAATGGTGTAAGCTTCTTTGATGGACTGACGAGATCAAATTGGCATGGGCGAATAAGAGAATGATGGCGAAGTTGGGGCAAAAAAGTGGTACTATGGACAGTACTGGAAAAGGATATGAAGAAAGCGACTGGCGAATTTGAATCTCTAGAAACTGAGTCTCGAAGGCGATGCTGGCAGACAATTTCACGGGAAGTTTCAACTGACAAGGCGCTGCGTCTCTTCTGGCGAGTGTCTCTGAGAATGAAGAGCACGCCAAAGACGAAAGCGAGGGTGATAAAGTCTGTTTAGATGAACAGATAGGAAGGGCGTTTCTCAGACAATATTTAGTTTTGCCACCAGTAGCTTGATGACGATCTGTCCTCACCTGTGGCTCGTGAGCTGCCCTACCGGACGAGGCTGTTCCAGAGGAACATCCGTTAACGTCGTTCATGATAAATCTATGACTCTGAATAAGCATAATTGTTCCTGGGAGCTACAACAGTGGTTTCCCGTTGCCTTCTGTCGGTTTGTGTACGGACTCTCCGCTAGCCTTTGGACTCCCTGTCCTACCCGCAAGGCAGCGGGAGCGAGAGGTTTTAAGGCGCCTCTGACCCGCCTGGTATTCCCTTCACTGAGCACCTGAGGCACTTTATAGGAGTAGTAGAGCCACCTACTACCCCACCTCGCTCTCTGAGTCTACCGCCAGTTGGTCCGCGCCTGCTTATTTGGACAACTCCTTATTCACAGGGATCCTCCATATCTGGAGGACTTTCACCATCCGCCACCTGTGACGCGCTGGGTTGGGGATGGTCGCCCCAGCTTTACCCAGAGTACTTAGCTGTAAATTGTAAGGTGTGACTTGTCCGGCGGTGTGTGTCAGGAATGGATTTAGTAGAACGTGGAGACTTTAAATAGAGACCTGTGACATGTGGTCGGTGGGTTGTAACTGGGGGTGGTGGATGGGGAACCGGGGAAGGGAGAGAGAGTGTGTGATGCAATATTGACCTAGCTAGGAGAAGTTGAAACAGATGATTGGGGAAGAGGGGTTGCAGAGTGATGCTGTGAGGAAGTTTGAAAAGTAAGAAGGGGTGGACTTTGTGGAGAGGTACTGTAATGATTGAAGAGAATGTTACGTGTAACTAAACAGCGAGTTTAACCCATGTGGTTCCAGCGTCCCATAATTTTGAATGCAGCGGTTCTCAAGTGCCAGGCAGCTTGTGTCATCTGCGTGACATTGTTTGATGGCTGTAACCAGAAAGTCAGATTTGCCTCTGTGGTTGGGGCCATTGAAATGATTTGGGACTGGTTTCGAGCATGCTGGGTGATGTCGTACAGATGTTTTTGCATGCGGTCCCCCAATCTGAGGCCAGTCTCACCAATATATGTCATCCTGCATCTTTTGCAAACGATGACATATATCACACTACAGGACTCGCATGTGAATCCCTCATGAAGGGTGAGGATAGTTTTGGGAAAGGTGATTGTTTTCGTTTCCCAGACTACAGGGCAGGTAACGCAGCGGGGGCAGTTACATTTTCTGGTGCCAACATATGTAAGGCTCTGCTTCAAGTGGCTGTGGACGAGGATGTCAACCGTGAGCCAAACCTTAAGGACATCCTCGTGTATGACTATATATAGGTTGTGCTTTGTAACTGTGTGTGTCTATCTATACGTTCTGCTTTGTTGCTGTGTATGTCCATCTATACGTTATTATCAGACATCATACATGGTATATGTTGTGAGGGGAGAATAACCGGTCACGCTGGCATTAAAGACAATGGTGTAAGCTTCTTTGATGGACTGACGAGATCAAATTGGCATGGGCGAATAAGAGAATGATGGCGAAGTTGGGGCAAAAAAGTGGTACTATGGACAGTACTGGAAAAGGATATGAAGAAAGCGACTGGCGAATTTGAATCTCTAGAAACTGAGTCTCGAAGGCGATGCTGGCAGACAATTTCACGGGAAGTTTCAACTGACAAGGCGCTGCGTCTCTTCTGGCGAGTGTCTCTGAGAATGAAGAGCACGCCAAAGACGAAAGCGAGGGTGATAAAGTCTGTTTAGATGAACAGATAGGAAGGGCGTTTCTCAGACAATATCTGACGAGATCAAATTGGCATGGGCGAATAAGAGAATGATGGCGAAGTTGGGGCAAAAAAGTGGTACTATGGACAGTACTGGAAAAGGATATGAAGAAAGCGACTGGCGAATTTGAATCTCTAGAAACTGAGTCTCGAAGGCGATGCTGGCAGACAATTTCACGGGAAGTTTCAACTGACAAGGCGCTGCGTCTCTTCTGGCGAGTGTCTCTGAGAATGAAGAGCACGCCAAAGACGAAAGCGAGGGTGATAAAGTCTGTTTAGATGAACAGATAGGAAGGGCGTTTCTCAGACAATATTTACAACAAACAGATCAGGGCAGTCAATGCGATCGTGTGGCTTTTTTGGGGATATATTGTCCAATATTCATATGGAATTCGAGGAGGTTATAACTACAGAAGAGGTAAGAGAAATCTTTGGCAAAGCAAAAATGGGTGCTCCGAGTCCAGATGGCATTACCTACAGTCATATGAAAAATATATGTGACAATATGGCGGAGAGGATAACAGCAAAATATAATCAAAGCTTACGTTAATGGGAAATCTAAATTACGAGAAACACATGATCAATACAACATTGAAGTCATCTCCCTAAAAACACTGAAAGAAATCCTAATGCCAAAGGCCGAAAACGTATGGGAATCAATCAATCAAGTGCCGTGCCGTGTGGCGTAGGCGATCATTTATCTCCACAATTCCCTGTCTTTAGACTTGATTATGAGATCCATCGGTGACAGCCCATCCAGTAACTTCTCTCTTTGAAAGAGCATGAAGCCGATTGAACATGCGTGGTATGAACTGAACAGAAGGAGCCATCAGTATGACATGAAGACTGAATGAGCTGGAGCTAGAACTAATTGCAGAATGAAAGGCCACACCCCAACCATTTTATCAGACACTCTGCAGCAACATGAAACGCTGACACCACGCCCGCTTGACGCTTAAACCACGCCCGCTTGACGCTTAAACCACGCCCGCTTGACTCCTTAGGTATCAGCGTCAAGCGAGCGTGGGGCGTTACATAAACTGTTAATGATGGCTGTGACTTCTTGACAGCGAGTGTGAATTTTGTTTGTTTGTTGTTTTTTTTTTACGCCAAAGGTATACAACTGTTTATGGGCAGCTTATGAAGTGTTTCATGTTTATGAATCTTACATCCTTCTCTTGCCGCTAACCGTCACACAGGGCCCCCATGCTAGTTCGCCGAGATTCCCTGTCTTCGGCGAGTTTTTCAGCTTCATCAAGGGATGTTATGCTCACTGAACTGGCCTCTCTTAACAATGTCACCTTTAGTGTTTCACGTGGGCGATCTCTTTTTCTTCAGCCTGCTGTTTTCTACTTGATAGCTTGTCTGCTCGTTTTTCTCATCACATGACCAACATGTATCCATCTTCTTTTTCTGATCACCCATGAGACAGGTTGTTGTTTGCTCAACTGTCTTATCTCTGCGTTGTTTTTTAATTTGTTCCACTTTATACCGAGTATTTTCCTTAGGCATTATGTTTATGAATACGCCATGTTTAACTAAGTCAGTACATGGATGAGAAACGTGAAATCAGTGCTTTTATGTATTTTAAATCTAGTACAATGACTTATGGGTCAAATAAATTTTTAAAAAATTAAATAAATAAATAAAGCGGTGCGTTTTTAATGGCGGATAATATAGATGCAGGAAACTACTGTAGAGAAGAAACAACTACACAGTTCTCCAGATCATCAGAGGAAGTACCCCCCTTTTAGTCACGTGTTTTGGAGCTGCATATTCTCGACACTACGGAGAGTAAAGTTCCTTGATACAAGGGAGATAATATCTGTGGATGTCTGCAGATTAAATGGCAGTGGCTGTTTATGTCAGTTGCTAAACCTTTCATAATTGTTTCTCTTGAGAATACGTGACGGCAGACTTGGCGTGCAAGTGAGAGAAATCTCGTGCAGTGAATGTGAACTTAGGACATTCGAGATTCAGTAATATTCGCTGTGGGGATGAAACATGACTCAGTTCGTGAGCTATAGTTAGGGATTGTTAGTTTTATGATGTAGTTTGATAGTTGTTAGTTTCAGTGCTAGGATGTAGTTTGATAGTTGTTAGTTTCAGTGCTAGGATGTAGTTTGATAGTTGTTAGTTTCAGTGCTAGGATGTAGTTTGGTTAGCTTCTATGTTAAGATGTAGTTTGATAGTTGTTAGTTTCAGTGCTAGGATGTAGTTTGGTTAGCTTCTATGTTAAGATGTAGTTTGATAGTTGTTAGTTTCAGTGCTAGGATGTAGTTTGGTTAGCTTCTATGTTAAGATGTAGTTTGATAGTTGTTAGTTTCAGTGCTAGGATGTAGTTTGGTTAGCTTCTATGTTAAGATGTAGTTTGATAGTTGTTAGTTTCAGTGCTAGGATGTAGTTTGGTTAGCTTCTATGTTAGGATGTAGTTTGAAAGTTGTTAGTTTCAGTGCTAGGATGTAGTTTGATAGTTGTTAGTTTCAGTGCTAGGATGTAGTTTGATAGTTGTTAGTTTCAGTGCTAGGATGTAGTTTGATAGTTGTTAGTTTCAGTGCTAGGATGTAGTTTGATAGTTGTTAGTTTCAGTGCTAGGATGTAGTTTGAAAGTTGTTAGTTTCAGTGCTAGGATGTAGTTTGATAGTTGTTAGTTTCAGTGCTAGGATGTAGTTTGAAAGTTGCTTCTCTGCAACACTCTTCCCCAATCACCTGTTTCAAATTCTCCTAGCTAGGTCAGTAGTGCGTCACTCTCTCTCCCCTCCCGGTTCCCCATCCACCACCCCCAGTTACAACCCACCGACCACATGCCACAGGTCTCTATTTAAACAATTTCCACGTCCTACCAGATCCATTCCTGACACACACCGCCAGACAAGCCACACCTTGCAATTTACAGCTAAGTACTTTTTTTCTTTTTTTTTTAACAGTATTCATGTAAATCTAATTCATATCTCTCCCCTATTTCTTCGTCTGTATGTTTTTGTATGATTAAGGCTCACGCCGAAGCGTCACAACTTTGTAATCGTTAAGTAATAAAGCTGCTCCTACTTTTTTCCAATTTTATACATTCTTGTATGTCTATCTATACGTTGTGCTTTGTAGATGTGTATGTCTGTCTATACGTTGCGTTTTGTAGATGTGTATGTCTATCTCAATAATTAGTGTATAAGTATATAACTATACACGAAGCACCGCAGTAAAGCTGTGATACCAGAATGTATAAAACAGGAAAAAGTAGGAGCAGGTTTATTACTTAACGATTACAAAGTTGTGACGTTTCGGTGTGAGCCTTAATCATACAAAAACATACAGGACGAAGAAGTAGAGAGAGGAGATAACGTATGGATTCACATGAATGCTATTTAAAATAATTTTTAAAAATAATAAATAAATAAATAAATAAAAATTTTAAAAAAATTTTTTTCTAAAGAGTACTTAGCTGTAAATTGTAAGGTGTGGCTTGTCCGGCGGTGTGTGTCAGGAATGGATTTAGTAGAACTTGGAGACTTTAAATAGAGACCTGTGACATGTGGTCGGTGGGTTGTAACTGGGGGTGGTGGATGGGGAACCGGGGAAGGGAGAGAGAGTGTGTGATGCAATATTGACCTAGCTAGGAGAAGTTGAAACAGATGATTGGGGAAGAGGGGTTGCAGAGTGATGCTGTGAGGAAGTTTGAAAAGTAAGAAGGGGTGGACATTGTGGAGAGGTACTGTAATGATTGAAGAGAATGTTACGTGTAACTAAACAGCGAGTTTAACCCATGTGGTTCCAGCGTCCCATAATTTTGAATGCAGCGGTTCTCAAGTGCCAGGCGGCTTGTGTCATCTGCGTGACATTGTTTGATGGCTGTAACCAGAAAGTCAGATTTGCCTCTGTGGTTGGGGCCATTGAAATGATTTGGGACTGGTTTCGAAGCATGCTGGGTGATGTCGTACAGATGTTTTTGCATGCGGTCCCCCAATCTGAGGCCAGTCTCACCAATATATGTCATCCTGCATCTTTTGCAAACGATGACATATATCATACTACGGGACTCGCATGTGAATCCCTCATGAAGGGTGAGGATAGTTTTGGGAAAGGTGATTGTTTTCGTTTCCCAGACTACAGGGCAGGTAACGCAGCGGGGGCGGTTACATTTTCTGGTGCCAACATATATAAGGCTCTGCTTCAGGTGGCTGTGGACGAGGATGTCCTTAAGGTTTGGCTCACGTTTGACATACATATGCATTATGTTTATGAATACGCCATGTTTAACTAAGTCAGTACATGGATGAGAAACGTGAAATCAGTGCTTTTATGTATTTTAAATCTAGTAAAATGACTTATGGGTCAAATAAATTTCTTAAAAATTAAATAAATAAATAAATAAAGCGGTGCGTTTTTAATGGCGGATAATATAGATGCAGGAAACTACTGTAGAGAAGAAACAACTACACAGTTCTCCAGATCATCAGAGGAAGTACCCCCCCTTTTAGTCACGTGCTTTGGAGCTGCAAATTCTCGACACTACGGAGAGTAAAGTTCCTTGATACAAGGGAGATAATATCTGTGGATGTTTGCAGATTAAATGGCAGTGGCTGTTTATGTCAGTTGCTAAACCTTTCATAATTGTTTCTCTTGAGAATACGTGACGGCAGACTTGGCGTGCAAGTGAGAGAAATCTCGTGCAGTGAATGTGAACTTAGGACATTCGAGATTCAGTAATATTCGCTGTGGGGATGAAACATGACTCAGTTCGTGAGCTGTAGTTAGGGATTGTTAGTTTTATGATGTAGTTTGATAGTTGTTAGTTTCAGTGCTAGGATGTAGTTTGGTTAGCTTCTATGTTAGGATGTAGTTTGATAGTTGTTAGTTTCAGTGCTAGGATGTAGTTTGGTTAGCTTCTATGTTAAGATGTAGTTTGATAGTTGTTAGTTTCAGTGCTAGGATGTAGTTTGATAGTTGTTAGTTTCAGTGCTAGGATGTAGTTTGATAGTTGTTAGTTTCAGTGCTAGGATGTAGTTTGGTTAGCTTCTGTGTTAAGATGTAGTTTGATAGCTGTTAGTTTCAGTGCTAGGATGTAGTTTGATAGTTGTTAGTTTCAGTGCTAGGATGTAGTCTGATCTTCATCATCTTCTTCTTCGTCCGCTTCTACCACCAAGATCGCCCCGTGATCCTACTGAATTTACTTCTGTGATCCTTGATTGGTCCTGTGGTCCCCATGTGGTCCCCGTGAGGGCCACAAGAGATTCCCGAGAGGACCACATGAGGTTCAGAGTATAGCAGGGCTTGGGCTATTCTCGGTGGGTCTCAGAAGCGGGATTGCGTGACACTGTGAGCTGGGCTTTCTCACTGGAAAACCTCGACGTGTTTTGGATATCAGTATATTCCCGCCGGGTGAGAGATGGCAGCCCATTCAGCCCAGAGTTGGGCTTTCTCACAGGAAAACCTCAGCGTGATTAGGACACGCATTCATCCCCGTCGGGTGAGAGGTGGTTGCCTATCTAGACTGGCCTGGTCCAGTGTCTCCGACTTCAGCATTTTGTGGTGGTGGCCGCTACCCTTCCTAGTTGTGACCAGGACGGAGCTTTTGTCAAGGAGGATGAATCCTTCCCACTAGTAGGTTTCACCCATGGGTTAAGCCGGTTTAGGCGTATTATCCTAGTGTGGACGCGTTTAGGATGTGTTCGACCTCTAGAGCGGAGGTACCACGACATGAGTAGTCATCAAGTTTCACCCCTGGTTTAAGCATATTTCACCAGTATGGGTGTATATCGGACGTGGCCGGCCTCTAAAGCAGAGGTACCGTGGTATGAGTACCTCTCGTTGCGAGACTACTGGACATACCAATTAATCTTCACTTTATCCTTTCTATCACCTTTTCACAGAGGCGACGCTCAGCACCCCTATTCGAATTTTCTTCATTGGCCGGAAGGAGTTTCGCCCCACGCGCGGCAAACGAAGAATCTCGCCAGCAGTGTCTTAGTTTAACCCCTGGGTTAAGCCGGTTCAGGCAATTCGTCCGGTATATATGCACATAGGACGTGGCCGACCTCCAGAGCAAAGGTGCCGTGATTTGAGAAGTCCTGACCTCGAGACTACTGACTACTTCACTAAATCCTTTCTTTCACCTTTCCATTGTGGCGCCGCGCGGCAACCCCATTCGCACCTTTCTTCACTGGCCGGAAGGAGCCCCACTCCACGCACGGCAGCTGAAGAATCTCGCCAACAGCGGGTTTTAAATCAGAGTTTTTCTTCTCTCAGATGAGCTATCAAACAAGACTCATCTACCCGAAGCGTCTGGTTTTCAGGCGCCAGATATTCACCTTCGCCCTTTTCTCCGACAGTTTGAACAGTTCCGGCACGAGGAGGCCAGGAGCTGGACTTGACTGTCAGAGGCTGTTTGAGCTTGGAGACATTTTAATTAGAGTGGAGAGCGTATCCCTCACCCTACCTCCGGCTATAACAGTCTTTAGAACCTGTAGTCTGATAATTACTAGTTTCAGTACTAGGACGTAGTTTGATAATTGTGTGCTAGTTTTTGTTAGTTCTTATGGAGGTGACTTTTATTTATCCATTAAGCCCCCCAGAACTACATTCATCTTGTTGTAACATGCAGTTTGATATATAACATCATATATTTTTCATCAAGTTCATACATTCCATCATCATCTTGTTGTAACATGCAGTTTGATATATAACATCATATATTTTTCATCAAGTTCATACATTCCATCATCATCTTGTTGTAACATGAAGTTTGATATATAACATCATATATTTTTCATCAAGTTCATACATTCCATCATCATCTTGTTGTAACATATATATATATATATATATATATATATATATATATATATATATATATATATCTGAACCTTAAGTGCCCAGGGCACATGGGGGCAAGGGTTTTCCACAAATGCCTGTCCTTCGCCTTTTTTTCTGCTCTTGCCCAGGTGAGCCCTCTATTGCTCAACATCCTTTCTGTTGTTCTTCTCCATGTCTCTTTTGGTCTACCCTTACTTCTGCTCCCCTGTGGTGTCCATCTTAGTGGTATTTTTGGTAGTGAGTTGTCAGTCATTCGGAGCACATGTCCCAACCATCGCCAGCGTCTTTCCTCAATAATTGTTGTCAGTGGTTTCATCTGCATTTCTGCTAATAAGATGTTATTTCTTATAGTGTTTGGCCAAAATATTTTTCTAATTCTTCGTAAACATTTAATCTGGAAAGAATTCAACTTGTTTTCTATGGTTTTGGTGATTTTCCAGCATTCGCTTCCATAGAGTAGTACACTTAGAACATTACTCTTAAATATCCTGATTTTCATATTTATGCTTAGTTTTTTGGATTTCCATATATTCTGCAGCATTGCAAAAGCCTGGTTTGCTCTAGTAAGTCTGCTGTTGATGTCCTCTGTGCTGTCTCCATTTTCTACTACTCTGCTGCCAAGGTATACAAATTCGTTTACCTCCTCCACTAACTTGTTATCTACTCTGAGTACATTTCTGTTGTTCACATTTTGCTTCATTAACTTTGTCTTTTCTACGTTGATCTTTAGTCCTATGTTGTTTGCATTCTGAGTTAGCTTGTTTATTTTATCTTGCATATCTTTGTGACTGCTTGATAATAGACAAATATCATCCGCAAAGTCAAGGTCCTCCAGCACTGTGTCAAGGGTCCATTGTAATCCTCTGCGTTTGTCTGATGTTGCCTCCTTCATTAACCAGTCTACTGCCAAGATAAATAATGTTGGTGATAGTACACATCCCTGTTTCACTCCTGTTTGTACCCTAAAGCTGCTGGAGGTATGTTCTCCACAGATAACTTTGCACTGAAAACCCTCGTATAGGGCTTTGATTACATTAACTATTTTATGGGGGAGGCCATGCCATCTTAGGATTTTCCACAGTGCATCTCTGTTGACACTGTCAAAGGCTTTCTCAAAATCTATGAATAATGCATATGTTGTGCTATGCCACTCATTTGCCTGTTCTAATATTTGTCTAAGTACAAATATGTGGTCTATGCATGATCTTCCTTTCCTAAATCCTGCCTGCTCTTTCCGAAGTTTTTCCTCAAGTGTTGGTACAATTCTGTTGATGATTATTCTGCAAAATACTTTACTGGTGAGAGGCAGTAGGGTAATGCCTCTCCAGTTCCCGCAATCTCTGAGGTCACCCTTCTTTGGTAATTTTACTATAAGACCAGTTTTCCACTCCTCTGGGGCTTTTTCTAAATCCCAAATTTGTTGTAATATCCGGCAAAGTTGTTTTGGTGTTTCTGTTTCTTCTGCTTTCAACATCTCCGCAGTCACTTCATCTTCACCTGGTGCCCTGTCTGATTTTAGCTTCTTTATCACCTCCTTTACTTCATTTATTGTTATTGGTCCTATATTGATGTTTAGTTCCGTTTTTGCTTCAGGTATGTCTATTGTTTGTGCTGCTTGTGTTCTGTTTAGTAGGGTGTTAAAGTGTTCCCTCCATCTTTCAATTTTTTCTCTTTCTCCACTGACCAGTTGTCCATTTTGTGTTCTTACTGCACTTTCACATCTTGTGTTGAAGTTACCTGTCATCTGCTTTGTGATTTTATATATGGTTTTCATGTCATTTGTATATGCTGCTTTCTCTGCTGTTTCTGCTAATTGTCATAATATTGACGTTTATCTTGACGGCATGATTCCTTCACTTCTTTGTCTTTTTGTGCATAATTACTTAAAACTCGTTCTTTAAGCCGTTGTGATTTGGTGTTCAGTAATTTTTTCTTGATTTCTTTTCTTTGCTCTATCTTTTCCCATGTGGTCTCGCTTATCCATTCCTCTTTTCTCCTTTTCCGATATCCCAGCACCTCTTTTGCTGTTTCCTGTAGTGTTTTATTGAACTCTAATATGGACATTTCTGCTTCGTCTTGTAGGACACTGAAGCGGTTCTTAAGTACTATTGAGAATTCATTTCTTGTTTGCTGGTCTATCAGTTTGCTTGTATCAAAATGTATCTTCTGTGTTCTCCGATTTTGGCTTTCCTTAATTTTAGTTTTATTTTTGCTACCAGAAGGTTGTGATCACTTCCTACATCTGCTCCTTTCCTTGCTCGTACATCTTGTAGTGACCGTTTCCACTTGTTGTTTATTAGTATGTGATCGATTTGGTTTTCTATGGTTTTATCTGGTGACCTCCAAGTCACCTTATGGATGTTTTTGTGTTGGAAAATTGTCCCTCCGATGGTCATCATGTTTTCTTCACAGAAACTGCACAGTCTTTCTCCATTTTCATTTATTTCTCGAATTCCTTCTCTTCCCATGATTCTTCTTCTATCTTCATTTCCTTCACCTACTTTTGCATTGAAGTCACCCAAGATGAGTAGCATATCATGCTTGGGTATTGTTTCTACTGTTGCTTGGAGGCTGTTGTAAAAATCTTCTTTTAATTCCTCTTCAGCTGCTTCTGTTGGTGCATAACAAACTATAATAGACAGCTTCGTGAATCTTGAGTTGAACCGTGCATATAATAATCTCTCATTTATTGGGGTCCATTTCAGCAATGCTCTCGATGCTTCTGTTGTTATAATCAATGCTACTCCTCCTTTATGAAGATCTTCTTTACCTGACCATATTATTGTATCTTCTGTGTGCTGTGTTGTTAATTTCCTTCTGCCTTGTCCTGTCCATCTTGCTTCTTGTATTCCTAGTATGTCTAGTTTGTATCTGTGCATTTCCTTGATGGTTTGTGCTAGTTTTCCAGTCTGGTTTAGTGTTCTTACATTCCAGCTGCCTATTTGCATCTTATGTTTAGGTTCCAGGAGGTCTGCAGTCGGGCTGGGGACTTCCAGTGGCTGGCTTTCATCCACAACCTTCATGGGTTCAGTTTCCTGATTCGCATTTCTCCTTCCACCTGCATTTGCTTTTTCCCTTGCTTCCGTTTCTGTAGCAGTCTGATAGTTTTTTTTACCAGATAGGGTTGCTGGCCCTATGCTGAACCCTCCTTAGTCGCCTTTTACGATCATGCATGGTAGGGTACAGTGGTCCTATTCTTTGTAGATCCCGGGTACCACACGGGGGGTTTGATATATAACATCATATATTTTTTATCAAGTTCATACATTCCATCATCATCTTGTGGCATGAATTAAACTCATTTATATTTGGAACAACGTCTCAGTCTTTATGAACTCCAATGGCAGTGTGTGTATGTGTGTAGTTAACTGTTTCCTGGCCTGTCTATTGTATTTCTGTGCATTGCCCAGTAACAGAATTTCTGCTGAGTTGGAAATGAGATCAAACAACACAAGAATCACGGAAGTGTCATGACGGCAGTATGAAACTGTTCCACTAATGTCAACGTGCTAGATTTGCACCATGGTGTATTCTGTCATACTCTCTGGGTCATGACTCCCAGAAGCCTGTAAATTGTTAATTATTAATTAATTTTTCTACTCCACTATCCTCCATGTGACATAGAATCTTGAAACACATCTTAGCTACTTTGTCACATAGGACTAGTGTTAGATGTCCATCTCCTGTGTGACATAGAATCTTAAAACACATCTTAGCTACTCTGTCACATAGGACTGGTGTTGAAGTGACATCTCCTGTGTGATGTAGAATCTTGAATCACATCTTAGCTTCTCTGTCACATAGGACTGGTGTTAGAAGTGACATCTCCTGTGTGACACAGAATCTTGAAAAAACATCTTAGCTATTCTGTCACGCAGGACTGGTGTTAGAAGTGACATCTCCTGCATGACATAGAATCATGAAACACATCTTAGCTACTCTGTCACACAGGACTGGTGTTAGATGACCTAGAATCTTGAAACACATCTTAGCTATTCTGTCACACAGGACTGGTGTTAGAAGTGACAAATTAAGCTATTTCAGTTTTTAACATTGCTTACTGCTCGTGTCCCATGTCCAAGCATGAAGTCTTTTCTGCTGTTTCTGACAGGCTTTTGTTCTTGCTTGTTGTTTTACACCGAGCTGCTCACACACCGAGTTGCTCACACACCGAGTTGCTCACACACCGAGCTGCTCACACACCGAG
The DNA here is from genome assembly GCA_009760885.1 of Achatina immaculata. Lineage (NCBI taxonomy): Eukaryota > Metazoa > Mollusca > Gastropoda > Stylommatophora > Achatinidae > Lissachatina > Lissachatina immaculata. The sequence goes on along the minus strand of CM019693.1, from coordinate 47,285,041 downwards.
CTGCTCACACACCGAGTTGCTCACACACCGAGTTGCTCACACATCGAGCTGCTCACACACCGAGCTGCTCACACACCGAGTTGCTCACACACCGAGCTGCTCACACACCGAGCTGCTCACACACCGAGCTGCTCACACACCGAGCTGCTCACACACCGAGTTGCTCACACACCGAGTTGCTCACACACCGAGCTGTTCACACACCGAGTTGCTCACACAAGTCCTAAGCTCCTACTTCTACAGCTGTCAGTTTAGCCTTTACTCCTGCCACTTGTTTTAACTGGCGGGATTCACTCAGCCTCTAAAAATGGGTACCAAGGAAATCTGGGAAGGTAAAGTGGCCAGGCGTGATACTGACCACATCACACTTTCATGTGCCGAAGGTCATGGAAAATACGGGCCTAACACCCTATCCCCAATATGCCTTAAAATGGGATGGAAATGGGGATTTTACTCCTCCTTTATGAAGATCTTCTTTACCTGACCATATTATTGTATCTTCTGTGTGCTGTGTTGTTAATTTCCTTCTGCCTTGTCCTGTCCATCTTGCTTCTTGTATTCCTAGTATGTCTAGTTTGTATCTGTGCATTTCCTTGATGGTTTGTGCTAGTTTTCCAGTCTGGTTTAGTGTTCTTACATTCCAGCTGCCTATTTGCATCTTATGTTTAGGTTCCAGGAGGTCTGCAGTCGGGCTGGGGACTTCCAGTGGCTGGCTTTCATCCACAACCTTCATGGGTTCAGTTTCCTGATTCGCATTTCTCCTTCCACCTGCATTTGCTTTTTCCCTTGCTTCCGTTTCTGTAGCAGTCTGATAGTTTTTTTTACCAGATAGGGTTGCTGGCCCTATGCTGAACCCTCCTTAGTCGCCTTTTACGATCATGCATGGTAGGGTACAGTGGTCCTATTCTTTGTAGATCCCGGGTACCACACGGGGGGTTTGATATATAACATCATATATTTTTTATCAAGTTCATACATTCCATCATCATCTTGTGGCATGAATTAAACTCATTTATATATTTGGAACAACGTCTCAGTCTTTATGAACTCCAATGGCAGTGTGTGTATGTGTGTAGTTAACTGTTTCCTGGCCTGTCTATTGTATTTCTGTGCATTGCCCAGTAACAGAATTTCTGCTGAGTTGGAAATGAGATCAAACAACACAAGAATCACGGAAGTGTCATGACGGCAGTATGAAACTGTTCCACTAATGTCAACGTGCTAGATTTGCACCATGGTGTATTCTGTCATACTCTCTGGGTCATGACTCCCAGAAGCCTGTAAATTGTTAATTATTAATTAATTTTTCTACTCCACTATCCTCCATGTGACATAGAATCTTGAAACACATCTTAGCTACTTTGTCACATAGGACTAGTGTTAGATGTCCATCTCCTGTGTGACATAGAATCTTAAAACACATCTTAGCTACTCTGTCACATAGGACTGGTGTTGAAGTGACATCTCCTGTGTGATGTAGAATCTTGAATCACATCTTAGCTTCTCTGTCACATAGGACTGGTGTTAGAAGTGACATCTCCTGTGTGACACAGAATCTTGAAAAAACATCTTAGCTATTCTGTCACGCAGGACTGGTGTTAGAAGTGACATCTCCTGCATGACATAGAATCATGAAACACATCTTAGCTACTCTGTCACACAGGACTGGTGTTAGATGACCTAGAATCTTGAAACACATCTTAGCTATTCTGTCACACAGGACTGGTGTTAGAAGTGACAAATTAAGCTATTTCAGTTTTTAACATTGCTTACTGCTCGTGTCCCATGTCCAAGCATGAAGTCTTTTCTGCTGTTTCTGACAGGCTTTTGTTCTTGCTTGTTGTTTTATACCGAGCTGCTCACACACACCGAGTTGCTCACACACCGAGCTGCTCACACACCGAGCTGCTCACACACCGAGCTGCTCACACACCGAGTTGCTCACACACCGAGTTGCTCACACATCGAGCTGCTCACACACCGAGCTGCTCACACACCGAGTTGCTCACACACCGAGCTGCTCACACACCGAGCTGCTCACACACCGAGCTGCTCACACACCGAGCTGCTCACACACCGAGTTGCTCACACACCGAGTTGCTCACACACCGAGCTGTTCACACACCGAGTTGCTCACACAAGTCCTAAGCTCCTACTTCTACAGCTGTCAGTTTAGCCTTTACTCCTGCCACTTGTTTTAACTGGCGGGATTCACTCAGCCTCTAAAAATGGGTACCAAGGAAATCTGGGAAGGTAAAGTGGCCAGGCGTGATACTGACCACATCACACTTTCATGTGCCGAAGGTCATGGAAAATACGGGCCTAACACCCTATCCCCAATATGCCTTAAAATGGGATGGAAATGGGGATTTTACTTTTTTTTTTTTAAACTGAACACTGCGGCTGTATTATATCAGTTCTGTAACACTGTTTAAATACTGCGTTAGTCTGTGACATTTTGGGAGTATTATGTTTAATATGTGACTGAATGACAATAATAAATTAGTTTTTGACACCTTAAATTAATATATTAGTTATATGACACTGTGGAGGTATTTTATTTATTTGTTGAAAAGATTAAACACACAGTTCTCAGTCCCACATCCATCTACTCAACCAGAGGAACATTCTGATTATGTATCTGGAGACAGGAACATTCTGATTACATATCTGGAGACAGGAATATTTTGATTACATATATGGAGACAGGACCATTCTGATCACATTATCTGGAGACAGGAATATTTTGATTACATATATGGAGACAGAACCATTCTGATCACGTTATCTGGAGACAGGAATAATCTAACTACATTATCTGGAGACAGGAATATTCTGATTACATATCTAGTGAAAAATAACTCATAAAAAGTACATGGTGTCTCAGTCAATTTCAATTTAACAGTACATTGGCAAAAGTGAATTTATTTATTTAATACAGTGTCAAAGTAATAAACAAGGATTGGAATTTCACATGTGGGTAGCTTTGTGGATGACATGCCCGACATAAGTCCCTTAGTATTTTCAAACTGCCTGGAGATTTAATACAAAGTTCTGTACGGTATGAGTGAGCATTCTCCTCTTGTGACAGGTGCCCAAGATCCTCTCCTCCTGTTCAGTCAGATTTTGGGGAGCACTGCTGAACACTTTGTCCTTCACCCCAGGGGAAGTAATCACACAGATATAACTCTGGACTGCAGGGTGGACAAGAGAATCTGCTTTGGAATTGCTGATGGAAATGACTGGACACTATGCACTGATGAAATTTGAGCTGGAGGAATTCCAGGAGTTCTGGGGTGGTGCACGGTCTAGCTCTAGCCTGCTGGAATCAATGCGCTTGAAGAGAACATTGTCTCCATCTCAGATCAGGAAGGAAGAAGGAATCGAGCATCATAGCATGTCTCTCCAGTGACGTAATCATCAAAGATGAAAGTCCCAATCACACACTGTGGAGAAACAGTGGACAACGGCTAGACATTCCGGGCATGCAGGGTGGATCTGTGAATGTTATGTTCTTCTTCTTCTTCTTCTTCGTTCACTTCTACCACCAAAAACCGCACTATGAACCTACTGAATTCACGCATGTGGTCCTCGTTAGGTCCCGTGGTCCCCTGTGTGGGCCAAAATAGACCACACGAGTTCCACGAAAGGACCACAAGGGGTTCAGAGTATCACAGTGCTTTAGCCTGTATTCTTGGTGGGTCTCGGAAGCGGGATTGCGTGACACCGTGGTTTTCATTGCACCAGTTTGGTTTAGGGTTGGACTTTCTCACCGGAAGACCTCGACGTGTTTGGAATATCAGTGCATCCCCGCTGGGTGAGAGGCGTTAGCCCACCCAGGCCAGAGTTGGACTTTCTCACCGGAAAACCTCGACGTGTTTTGAGATACCCGTGTATCACCGCCGGGTGAGAGGTGGTTGCCCATCCAGTCCAGGGTTGGACTTTCTCACCGGAAAACCTCAGCGTGATTAGGATACGCAGACATCCCCGCCGGGTGAGAGGTGGTTGCCTATCTAGACTTCCCTGGTCCAGTGTCTCCGACTTCAGCATTTTGTGGTCGTGGCCGCTACCCTTCCTAGTTGTGACCAGGATGGAGCTTTTGTCCAGGAGGACGAATCCTCGCCACTAGTGACTTCTACCCCTCGGTTGAGCCGGTTTAGGCATTTCCCAGTATGGGCGTGTTTGGGACGGGACCGACCTCTAGGGCAGAGGTACTGTGACATTCATAGCCTTCAAGATTCACCCCTGGTATGAGCCGGTTTAGGCAAAATTCACCAGTATGGGTGTTTATCAGGCGTTACCGACCTCTAGAGCGGAGGTGGCATGACATGTCTAGCCATCGAGTTCCACCCCTGGTGTGTGCCGGTTTAGGCATATTTCACCAGTGTAGGTGTATTTCGGACGTAGGCGGCCTCTAGAGCAGAGGCGCCGTGGTATAGCTGTCGTAGCGATACTACTGGACATACCAGGTTAAACTTCACTTTCCACCACCTTTTCCCATCGGCGCCGCACAGCAACCTTTATTTCCGCATTTACTTCTTTAACCGGGAGGAGCTTCACTCCACGCGCGGCATTTGAAGAGTCAAGCCAGCAGTGAGACAAGCCGGTTCATGCATTTCACCCGATATGACTGCACTCAGGACGTGGCCGACCTCCAGACCAGAGGTGCCGTGATTTGACTGTTTGCTTCGATTTATCCTTTCAACCACCTTTTCCGCAGTGGTGCTGCGCGGCAACCTCATTTGCAAATTTCTTCATTGGCCGGGAAGAGCACCGCTCCACGCACGGCAGCTGAAGATCTCGCCAACAGCGTGAATGTTATGTTGATGTTGACTGGCCTAGAAATGCATGTTTTGCCTGTCACTGTTCCCCTTAAGGTGAAAGCACTGAACCAAGTGAGGGTTCTGCTGCAAGTGATTTCCGAATTCCACCAAAAACCTTGTCTGCTTTTCTCAGCACATAGTTGTCAGAGACTGGAAGACATGGATCTTGTATAGACTGGTTTGAAGTATGTGCCATGCTGTCAAAGTCGATGCCCCATTTTCTACAGCTGACCGTCACACAAATTTCCAGGTAGGAGATGAGACCACACTCGCACAATTTCCTCAAGTCTTGGCTATGTGAACCCGTAGCTTGCTCCCACTTCTTTTCTTGCCCCTTACATTCCCACTCTTGTGAAACCGCTTTACCAACATATTCACCGTATTCCTTGATGGCGCTTCTTTGCACTTGTACTTGTTTTTGAACCTGCACTGGACTGTGACAATGAAATTTATTTGCAGAAACCATTCCACAACTTGAGTTTTCTGCTCAGTTGTTAGTGCCATGTAATTTTTGAGTGACATCACATCATATTAAAAAAAATAATACTGTTTGACTGACGTTTATAATGAGCTGTGTAGTTTCTCTGTCATGTCTGACTGACGTTTACAAGCTGTGTAGTTTCTCTGTCATGTCTGACTGACGTTTACAAGCGGTGTAGTTTCTCTGTCATGTTTGACTGATGTTTACGAGCTGTGTAGTTTCTCTGTCATGTTTGACTGATGTTTACAACGAGCTGTGTAGTTTCTCTGTCATGTTTGACTGATGTTTACAACGAGCTGTGTAGTTTCTCTGTCATGTATCACTCAACCAAAACTGACTGAAACAAGATGCATTTTCTGCAAGGTGCACAAATTGCTCTGTGAGAGCACACTTCATTTGCTGCTATCAGCTCTTGTTCTTCCAATGAACAGACCCTTATCTTTGAGGCTAGTTCTATTCACTAAGGTCAGTTCTGCTTTCTCTGAATAACTCTTTCTTTTGATTGAGTAACTATGCTCTGATTTATATTCCTTTTCATATTTTTTTTTCTCTTTTCCCCCCTATATCTTCTCACCTGTTCCATGGGTGATAAAAGGTTTTTATATGCTCTTTCTGTACCGATCTTTGCATTAAAATCACCCATTATTAATACAGTATCATTTCTTCATATAACGTCTATCGTCGTTTGCAGTGTGTTATAAAACTATTCTTCTTCCTCTTCTTCTGCTGCTGATGTAGGTGCATATATCTGGATAATTATTACATTTCTAGGGGTGCCTTTAAGTCTGATAGTGAGGATTCTATCATTTACTGGGTTATAATCTAATAATGCTTTTGATGTTAATTTGTCCATGTAAAAAGCCACATTTTTGTTTAAAGAAATGAAGACACAAGAAGTGTTACACCTAAACAAAATATAATTTGTGACTAGATGGGGGAAGACACTGACAGAGACAGAGGAAATTCTAGAAAGATGGAAGGAATATTGCAGAGGAATGTATGAAACAACTGACTGTGAAGGTGGAAATCAACAGTGTAAATTATTATTGGAGAAGAAAGAACACGAATCAACAACTGAAGAAGTTTTATGGGCAATAAAGAGTCTGAAAAATGTTAAATCACCGAGATGTGATAACAGCTGAACTCATTAACGCAGGAGGAAAAGAATGTGGTACAATATATCATGCACTATGTAAAAAGATATGGCATTCAAGTATTTGGCAAAAAGAACAGAAAGGAACTGTATTCATACCAATGTCGAAAAAGGGTAACCTGAAATTATCCACAAACTATAAAACTGTTGGTTGGGACATGTGCTCCGAATGACTGACAACTCACTACCAAAAACAGAACTAAGATGGACACCACATGGGAACAGAAGTAAGGGTAGACCAAAAGAGACATGGAGAAGAACAACAGAAAAGATGTTGAGTAATAGAGAGCTCACCTGGGCAAGAGCGGAAAAAAAAGCAAGGGACAGGCATTTGTGGAAAACCTTGCGGAAGCCCCATGTGCTAAGGTTCAGAGAGAGAGAGAACTGTTGCCATGATTAGTCGTGCCAGTAAAATTCTGTTAAAAATCATAATGGGTAGACTTGAAAAGAAAAGAGAAGGAGAAATCAATATGATCCAAGCTGGATTTAGACAGGAAAGAGGAACAAGAGATCATATTTTCAACATAAGATTCTCTAATAATAGAGAAATGCAGAGAATTTAATGTGAGTCTGTATCTATCTTTTATAAACTATTCAAAAGAATTTGATTGTGTACAACACCAGAAACGAGAAATAATGGAAAAAAATGGGATTTCCAACATTTGACACAATTAACATCACAGCTGTATCTAGACCCTAAACATGTCATCCTACTTGCTATGGGGGACTTCACCGCTACGGTAGGGAAAGAAAACACTGACGTTGAAAAAGTAATGGGGAAAGAAGGAACTGACACAGTAGATCAGAACGGAGAAAGATTAACTGAAATATGTCTAACAGAGGGCATGGTCATTGGAGGCACAATATTTCCACACAACGAGATACATAAAACAACGTGGATATCTCCAGATGATAGAACTAGAAACCAAAAAGATCATTTTTGTTTTAGAAAGCAATACAGAACATCTCTGATATAAGGGCATATAGAGGGTGCAGATGTTAACAGTGATGTGTGTAGGGAAAATAAAACTAAAACTGAAATGCGAACACAAGAAATCAATACACGGAAAGATAAACAACCACAGCTTACAAGAAGAGAATACTAACAGTAATTTCAATCAGGAACTTGCCAATCATTCCACAACACTCAGTGAAGTAGAGGAGATAGGTATAGATGAATTATGGAATTCTTACAGCACAGCCATAATCAAAGCAGCAAAAGCAAGTGCTGGACTGAAAAAAACCAAATAGAAAAGCATGGCTATCAGAAAGCACATGGAAGTACATACATGAAAGACGAGTAGCCAAATTAGACATGTTGAATGTAAAGACAGATCTTGGAAAAGCAACATACAAAGAAAGAGACAAGAAAGTAAAAAGTTCAGCTAGAAGGGATAAAAGAGAATACATAGACAATATGGCGAAAGAAGCAGAGAAAGCAGCAAAAACAGGAGACAGCAAAACTTTATATATCATACAAAAGAGGCTAACATCTAAAGAAAGACCAATATAACATACAAAAGAGGCTAACATCTAAAGAAAGACCAATCCTTAGCAAAACTGAAACCCTATTAACATCAAGTAAAGACCAAAAGCAAAGATGGGCTAAACACTTCCAAAAATTACTTAATTGACCACACCCAAAAGAACTGATAAACCTTGAAACCACTTGAAACAACTAAATGTCAACCTAGATGAAATTACATTGCATGAAATTGAAACAGCAGTGAATTTAATGGCTAACAACAAAGCTGCAGGTGAAATGAAATAACAGCTGAAATGTTTAACAAGATTTGGAAAGAAGAGAAGGTCCCTTCTAATTGGAAGAAAGGAATCATTGTTAAAATACCAAAAAAAGGCAATCTTAGTGACTGTACCAACTGGAGAGGACTAACCTTAATATCAGTTGTGTCAAAAGTATTTTGCAAGGTCATTTTGAATAGACTTAAAGATATAGTGGATACTGCAATGAGAGAAGAACAAGCAGGATTTCGAAAAGGGAGAAGCTGTCTCGACCAGATCCTTACTCTAAGAATAATACTTGAAGAACATATTGAAAAGCAGAAACCATTAATCCTGAACTTCATAGACTTTAAAAAAGCCATTTGATAGCATACACAGAGATTCAATGTAGAGAATTTTAAGTCTACATGGAATACCATCTAAAACTGTCAACATCATTAAGGACCTCTACAATGGATATGTTTGTGCAGTACAGTCAAAACAGAAGAAGGAATGTGTGAATGGTTCCAGATTGAAACAGACATCAAATAAGGACGTATACTGTCTGCTTTGCTTTTTGGAATTCCAATATGCTTCATAATGAAAAAATGCAGCACAAGTAACACAGGTATTGATTGGGTACATGGGACCCAACTAGAAGATCTTGATTTTGCTGATGACATAACTCTTATCAGTAACAATGTGAATTTCATGCAAGAAAAAACAGATATCCTGTCTTCACTGGCTAGCATAATAGGATTTGAAATAAACAAAGACAAAACAAAAATAATGAAACTTCCCATTAATCAGAATGGGAAAATACACGTAGAAGGGACAGATATTGAAGAAGTCAATCAGTTTGCATACCTTAGCAGCTACATAGACCAGGATGGTGACACCAGAAAGGAAGTTAGAATTAGAATTCCAAAAGGAGCACCGATCTTCACGAGTCTTGAGAACATATGGCAACCAAAAGTTATAAGCACAAAAACCAAGATAAGACTATTCAATTCAATTGTAATATCCACCCTCATTTATGCATGCGAAAGCTGGAAAACAACTAAAGAAATAGACAAGAAATTAGACTCTTTTGAAAACAAATGCCTATGGAAAATACTCAGCATCATGTGGAACAAATTCAAGAACAATGCAGAGATAAGACAGATGACTGAACAACAACCAGTCTCATGAGTGATCAGGAAAAGGAGATAGACATATGTTGGTCATGTGATGAGAAGAAACGATCAGAGAATCCCAAAACAAGCTATCAAGTGGAACACAACAGGCAGAAGAAAAAGAGGCAGACCACGTGAAACTCTAAAGAGGACATTATTAAGAGAGGCCAAATTAATAGGCATAAAATCCCTTGATGAGGTAGAAAAGCTTGCTGAAAATAGAAAAAAATTGTTGGACTACCTTGCGAGTCCTATGTGACGTTTAACGACACGGGAAGGATATAATAAGGTAAGATCTAGGCCAACAGCACTAAGAATAAATGGTGAAACAACTTGGTCTGACATAAAACAAGGGGTCTGTCAGGGCTGCAGAGTACTGTGACAGATAAAAAGGGGACAGTGACTGCAGCAAAACTGGTTATAGTGTTAAATGTAAGTAGAGGTTGATGGTGGTTTTACACGGCAGCACAGGGAGTGAGGACAAAACAAATAGCAGAAAGTATGAGATTAAGATGAGAATGATTAAATAAAAAACATACAACATCCATTATTTCGGCATGAGCTTTCTCAAGGATTACATACACAAACACAACATAACATATAACTAAAAGAAAATGAAATACTTAGCTTTGTGGCATCCTACTAGAAAGCAAACACTCGAATACACATACTATCGCTGTATTTATTTAATTTGTATACTGAAAATATAATGAGGAATGTTAGAGAAGATCAACAAAGAATATTACAATGGAGGCAACAATTGGAGGTTATGAAATACCAGAAATGAGATATGCTGATGACACAGTATAACTATCCACAACACAAAAAGGAATGGAAAAACTAATTAGGTCAGTCTGTAAGAACAGTGAAGAGCAAAACCAATGTATTAATGCAAAGAAAACTAAACTGATGACAAATGACAAAACAAATGACCCAGCTGAAATATATATCAATGAGGAAAAATTGGAAGAGATGGAGAGTTTTGAATATCCTGAATCATTACTAACTAATAACAGAGATACAATGAGGGAAATTAGAAGAAGGACATCTATCGGTCTTCAAAAAATAAAACAACTAAAGAAGCTGTGGAGAGGAAAAGACAGAACTACAAAAATAAGATTTTTAAGGGCATGCATCTTTCCCATCGCAACATATGCCTGTGAGACCTGGACACTTAACAAAACAGCTGAGAAACACATAAATGCCTTTGAATGTAAATGCTACAGAAGAGTTCTTCAAATATCATGGACACAAAAAAGAACAAATATATCCACACTACAAGAACTTAATATTGAAGAAGACTGGCTAGTAAAGAGGATTAAACAGAGAAAACTTAAATATTTTGGACATATTAAACGTCCTGATAATCTAGAGAAGACCGTCTTGGAAAGGTACATAATGGGAAAAAGAAAGAGAGGAAGACCAAGACGAAGATGGCTGCAAGACATCGTTGATGATCTGCAAATGGGTGCATCAGTAGCAGGGCACCTTGCTTACAACCAAGAGTGCTACAGGAGAGCTGTTAGGGAGGCAAAGTTCCAAAAGGGACATGCAAATGACTGATTGATTGACTCTCCTTTGTGCGTGCCTGATTTTCATACATACTAGAACTTGGGTAATTTTTAAAATGTGTATTTATCTGTTGTTTTGTCTTCTTTAATATCCTTGATGATGGTATTTTGACAAAATAATGAACTGACATTTATCATTATTTTCATTTTTCTTGTTATCTCTAACAGCTATTTTCCTCTATCTTTTTTGTAATATGGAACTGAACTGTATAGCTATTTCCTTTATCATCTCTTCTGTAATATGGAACTGAACCATACAGCTATTTTCCTCTATCTCTTTTGTAATATGGAACTGAACCATATATCTTTGCCAAGCTCTCTCTGACAGTATGTTATAAACTGACAAAAAGTGTATTATATGCCAGTTTTTACAGAAAATATGTCCTGCCCATATAAACATAAAAAACCAAAGCTGGATTCAGGGACTAGACAGAGGACATCATTATAAGGACTAAGATAAAATTTTAGATTAATCTCAAGCTCTTCCCTGCTGACTAAGTCTCACATTTAGCATGTTCAAAGAGCTTTTTTTATTTACATTTTTCTGCCTGGCTCTTAGACTTGTTGGTCATTAATGTACAAGGTCATGCTACAGATGTAAGCCCCTTATACCTGTTGGTCATTAATGTACGAGGTCATGCTACAGATGTAAGCCTCTTATACTTGTTGGTCATTAATGTACGAGGTCATGCTACAGATGTAAGCCTCTTATACTTGTTGGTCATTAATGTACGAGGTCATGCTACAGATGTAAGCCCCTATACTTGTTGGTCATTAATGTATGAGGTAATGCTACAGATGTAAACCTCTTACACTTGTTGATAATTAATGTACGAGGTAATACTACAGATGTAAGCATCTTATACTTGTTAGTCATTAATGTATGAGGTCATGCTACAGATGTAAGCCTCTATGTTGATAATTAATGTATGAGGTCATGCTACAGATGTAAGTCTCTTATGCTTATTGATCATTAAAATCTGAGGTCATGCTACAGATGTAAGCCTCTTATGCTTATTGATCATTAAAATCTGAGATCATGCTACAGATGTAAGGCTCTTACACTTGTTGATAATTAATGTATGAGGTCATCCTACAGATGTAAGCCTCTTATACTTGTTGGTCATTAATTTATGAGGTCATACTACAGATGTAAATCTCTTATACTTGTTGGTCATTAATTTATGAGGTCATACTACAGATGTAAGCCTCTTATACTTCTTAGTCATTAAAGTCTGAGATTATGTAACAGATGTAAGCCTCTCTTACTTGTTGATCATTAATGTTTGAGATCATGTTACAGATGTAAGCATCTATACTTGTTGATAATTAATGTACGAGGTCATGCTACAGATGTAAGCTTCTTATATTTGATAATTAATGTATGAGATCATGCTACAGGTTCTAAGGACTGATAGCCGGGGGGGGGTGAAATACGCTCTCCACTCCAATTAAATGCCTCCAAGGCATGTATCTCAAATAGCCTCTGACAGTCCAAGTATAGCTCCTGGCCTTCTCATGGCGGAACTATTTAAACTGACAGAAGGAGGGAAAGGTGAATATCTGGCACCTGAAAACCAGACATTGTGGATAGATGAGACCCGTTAGTCTTGGTTGTCAGCTCATCTAGGAGAAGGAAAACTCTGATTTCAAACCCGTTGCTGGTAAGATTCTTCAGCTGCTGTGTGTGGGGTGAAACTCCTCCCAGCAAATGAAGAAAAATGAGATTAGGGTTGCCGCGTGTCGCCACTGTGGAAATTGTGATAGAAAGGATTAAGTGAAGTAGCCAGTAGTCTCGTGGTCAGGGCTACTCATATCACAGCACCTCTGTTCTAGAGGCCGGCCACGTCCTAAACTGGCTCAATGCCTAAACCGGCTTAATCCAGGGGTTAACCTAAGACTCTGCTGGTGAGTTCTTTGGCTGCCATGCGTGGAGCGAAATTCCTCCTAGCCAATGAAGAAAAATGTGATTAGGGTTGCTGTGCGGCGCCAATGTGGGAAAGGTGATAGAAAGGATTAAGTGAAGCTAATCGGTATGGCCAGTAGACTTGTGGTGAGGGCTACTCATACCATGGCACCTCTGCTCTAGAGGCTGACCACGTTCTATATACACCCATACTGGTGAAATATGCCTAAACCAGCTTAACCCAGGGGTGAAACTTGATGGCTACGCATATCATGGTACCTCCGCTCTAGAGGTTGGTCACGTCCTATATACACCCATACTGGGATAATACGCCTAAAACTGCTTAACCCAGGGGCGAAACTTACTAGTGGAGAGGATTCGTCCTCCTCGACAAAGGCTCTGTCCTGGTCACAACTAGGAAGAGTAGTGGCCATGACCACAAAATGCTGAAGTTGGAGACACTGGACCAGTGCAGTCTAGACAGCAACCACCTCTCACCCAACGGGGATGTATGCGTATCCTAATCACGCTGAGGTTTTCCAGCGAGAAAGTCCAACTCTGGGCTGGATGGGCCGCCACCTTTCACCTGGCGGGGATATACTGATATCCAAAACATGTTGAGGTTTTCCAGTGAGAAAGTCAAACTCTAAGCTGGATGGGCAACCACCTCTCATCCGGATGGGATATATTCATATTCAAACCACATCAAGGTTTTCTAGTGAGAAAGTCCAACTCTAGACTAAATTGGTGCAACAAAAACCACAGTGTCACACAATGCCGCTTCTGTGACCTGCCGAGAATATAGGTCCAAGCCCCACGATGCTCTAAGCCTCCATCCTAAATGAGACTATCGCGAGAATCACAGGAGTAAATTCAGTAGGATCACGGGGCGATCTTGGTGGTAGAAGCGAATGAAGAAGAAGAAGATCATGCTACAGATGTAAGCCTCTTATACTTGTTGATAATTAATGTATGAGATCATGCTACAGATGTAAGCCTGCACTCTGATGACACTCTGGGTCTTGCTCAGAATCTGTTGGTAACCCTATATTTTATTCCTTAGCTTCATTCTGACCAAGTCTTTTACATCTTTATAGGACAGACAATTCTGAAAAATTTGTTCTCATGCCTGGAATCAATTTCATGAGAAATTCACTGGCAAGTGATACAATGAGATAAAGAGGGTGAATTCACTAGTGAAATGATACAATGAGATAAAGAGGGTGAATTTACTGGTGAAATGATACAATGAGATAAAGAGGGTGAATTCACTGGTGAATGATACAATGAGATAAAGAGGGTGAATTCACTGGTGAATGATACAATGAGATAAAGAGGGTGAATTCACTGGTGAATGATACAATGAGATAAAGATGGTGGGTCAGTTGATTGTGGTACCAGTTCTTTGGCAAATTATTTTATTTGAAGAGCTGACATAAGTGCTTTATAAAGTAAATATAAATGGAGTAAGTTAAAAAAAATTTGTTTTAAAAATCTGTGACATCACTGTAGGAAATGGCAACCTATGATTAAAATATCTTCATGAAATCAACCAAAAATGCAACAGACATAAAAAGATATTAAAACTGTTCTACCATGGTTAGGAAGATTCTATGAAAAGAAAATATTTCATAACCACAACCAAACAATAAAGATTATAACACATGAGGTGATGTATTCAGTCTCATGGCTGGAATCACATGAGGTGATGTATTCAGTCTCGTGGCTGGATTCACATGAAGTGATGTATTCAGTCTCGTGGCTGGATTCACATGAAGTGATGTATTCAGTCTCGTGGCTGGATTCACATGAAGTGATGTATTCAGTCTCGTGGCTGGATTCACATGAAGTGATGTATTCAGTCTCGTAGCTGGATTATCCTCCCTGGAACATTCATGTGTTCTTTTGAAAGAAGTAGTATGATTTCCATGAAAGAATGTATAAACTAGGAAAAAAGTAGGAACAGCTTTATTACTTAACGAGTACACAAGCAGTTTAAGTAATAAAGCTGTTTATACTTTTTCCCTAGTTTATACACTCTGGTATCATAGCTTTACTGCAGTGGCTTCATGTATAGTTATATATACTCATACACTAATTATTGTGTGTTCCAAGAAAGAAGTACTTTATGACAGTCATCAACAGTCTTACTATATTAATATCTACTCCTGGTACTAGATATGGAAACTACACCATAAGTTGTAGCTAGTTCCTCTGGCCACCCACGTCAAACCAAACATGAACCTGCTACAGAAGCGTTTTGATATCACAAGTCTTTAGACACAACGAGTTATAAGTGCAGTTAGAAGGAGGAGGTGTATGGTGCAGTTTTATGAAAACTGGTACAGAACAGAAGGAAAGAAGAACAATTAGTCATAAAAGGGTAATGAAATGGTTATGAAAGGCAACAATAATAACCCAATATTTTGGTTTTTATTATAAAATATATTATATAACCTGGCTTTATCAAGGAAAACATAAAAGAAAACACGGAGACTCTCCACTCTCTCTGAGGAAGCTGGGCAGAGTATGGCTGCTGGTGAGGAGTAAGAGAGGCAGCTAAGCCTGGATTTTGGTCAGCTAGAGACTAGAACAACGGGAAAGGATGAGTGGAGAACAGTAGTGCTGACTGTTGCTATTTCAAAGAACCGATGAAAAAGTGAAAAAGGTCAAAGGAAATGAACATGAACAAGGATATGGAACAAATTATAGTCAAGCAAAAGAAAAAGTTATTTACAGAAGCTAAAGTGAGAATTTAAGGAAGATAAGGCACCACTCTTGAGATTTACGAACATGCTCCTCAGAACAAGAAGGAACAATGAAGGTCAACTTCCTTGTCCCACACAACACACTGTGTGCTGAATTCTCTGATATCATATGTCATAACAATCCTTCTTAAACAATAAAATATGCATAATTCTAATGCCAGAACCTCACATATCAGCACACTGTGGCACATGGAAATCCCTCCCTCTTATGCCTTTTCTTTGGATTTGCCTTTCTTTGCAAACCACTCATCACTTTTGTCTGCAGATATTGCCTGGGGACAAACATGATAATCAAGTAACCAAAATGTCCATTCACACAAAATTAATCTGTAAGCTTATAGAGCATGTACCTGTGGTGACAATATCATATGACATAAATAAAATGTGACAAGATATTGTCATCTTAACTCACAATTTTGAAGTGACTTAAAAGAAGCAGTGAATCAGTATATTATATTAGCCAATCTCACCTATTTTGTAGACTATCAGTGTATTGTTGCCTGTTATCTCACCTATTTCATAGACTAAGTGTACTGTTGCTTATTAAATCACCTATTTTGTAGACTCTCAGTGTGTTATTGCTTGTTACCTCATCTGTTTTGTAGTATGCAGGAAACTCTCTACTACAGAGAGTGGAACAACAACACAACTCTTTCAGATCATCAGAGGAAGTATTCCCCCCCCCCCCCAGACAAGTGTTTCGGCCCTATTAAACTCCTGACATTCTAAGGGGGGGGGGGTGGGCCCCTCTGGCTCATGACTCCCAGAGGTCTTGTGAGTTGTTGCTTTTTTGTCCCGGGACTGAGTTGGCACTGCACTTTGAAGTGCGTCTTTAGCGATTTTAGCCATGAAGGACTGGTGTTGGCAGCGACAAGTGAATTTATTTATGTTCTCAATGCTTGTTTCGCATACTCCACAGCCAGCATGAATCCTTTTCTGCTGTTTCTGAAAGGCTTTTCAATGCCCTTGCTCTTGCTTGTCCCTTTATGCCCAATTGCTTACACAGGTCGTATGCTGTTGTTGCTATGAATCCTCTCGCTCCAACTTCTACAGCTATCACTTTTGCCCTGACTCCTGCCCCCTGCCTCAGTTGCTTGACCAGGTCATTGTAGTTCTCACATCTGAACAGATGTTGCTCCTCTATTCTTGTTTCGTACGGAACCGTAAGCTCAATCATTATTAGTTCCTGTTTTTCTATGGAGTACACTACAATGTCTGGACGCATTCCTGTGTTCTTAATGGCAGTTGGGTATTCTCTTCTTCCTGGTAGGTCCACTATCACATCCCAGTCATTTCCACTATCTAGCAGTGATGGTATGGGAATGTCCCTGATTTCAATATCTGATGTCGTACCAGTGCCTATGAAGTATTTAGGTGGGATCTCAACTCTTTTGCTGTTATTTGCTTTATCTTTTTGCCCTGTCTACAATGGCTACTAGTTCTTGCAACACTCTGCTGTGCCACCAGGTGTAGTGTCCTTGACCTAATGATACTCTGCATGCTGACAGCACATGTTCTAATGTTTGTAGACTCTCAGTGTATTGTTGCTTGTTATCTCACCTATTTTGTAGACTATCAGTGTATTGTTGCTTATCTCACCCAATTTCACAGACTTTCAATGTATTGTTGCTAGTTATCTCATCGTATGCAACAGAATATAAGTGTATTATAACTATTTGAAATGATTTAGCTGAATATCAGTGTATTACTGCTAGTTATCTCAAAATGGTTTAGAAGACTATCAGTGTACTGCTGGTAGTTACCTCATCTGATACAGTAGACAACCAGTGTATTGTTGCTATCAATATGTTGTTACTATCAGTGCTGGTTATCTCACCTGATCTAGCAAACTATCAGTGCTGGTTATCTCACCTGATCTAGCAGACTATCAGTGCTGGTTATCTCACCTGATCTAGCAGACTATCAGTGCTGGTTATCTCACCTAATCTAGCAGACTATCAGTGCTGGTTATCTCACCTGATCTAGCAGACTATCAGTGTTGGTTATCTCACCTGATCTAGCAGACTATCAGCGCTTGGGTCTACTTGAGACAGCTGATGGAATGCTTCAGCTCCTACATAGCAGATCTCATGTCCATCCTGTCACAAAATGTATGAGGTATCAGACAACATAAAGTATGATTGATGATAAATATTAGACAGTATAAAATATGACTTCATGACTAATGAGATCTCAGGCAACTAAATGTATGACTGCAAGACTAATGTGACATAACATAATGACAGATATAGACAACATAAAGTATGACTGATGAGCGATATCTGACAACATAAAGTATGACTGATGAGAGATATCTGACAACATAAAGTATGACTGATGAGAGATACCAGACAACATAAAGTATGACTGATGAGAGATATCTGACAACATAAAGTATGACTGATGAGAGATACCAGACAACATAAAATATGACTGATGAGGGATATCAGACAACATAAAATATGACCGATGCTGGTTATCTCACCTGATCTAGCAGACTATCAGTGCTGGTTATCTCACCTGATCTAGCAGACTATCAGTGCTGGTTATCTCACCTAATCTAGCAGACTATCAGTGCTGGTTATCTCACCTGATCTAGCAGACTATCAGTGTTGGTTATCTCACTGATCTAGCAGACTATCAGCGCTTGGGTCTACTTGAGACAGCTGATGGAATGCTTCAGCTCCTACATAGCAGATCTCATGTCCATCCTGTCACAAAATGTATGAGGTATCAGACAACATAAAGTATGATTGATGATAAATATTAGACAGTATAAAATATGACTTCATGACTAATGAGATCTCAGGCAACTAAAAGTATGACTGCAAGACTAATGTGACATAACATAATGACAGATATAGACAACATAAAGTATGACTGATGAGCGATATCTGACAACATAAAGTATGACTGATGAGAGATATCTGACAACATAAAGTATGACTGATGAGAGATACCAGACAACATAAAGTATGACTGATGAGAGATATCTGACAACATAAAGTATGAATGATGAGAGATACCAGACAACATAAAATATGACTGATGAGGGATATCAGACAACATAAAATATGACCGATGAGGGATATCAGACAACATAAAATATGACCGATGAGGGATATCAGACAACATAAAATATGACCGATGAGGGATATCAGATAATATACAACCAACTAGTTTTCAGACTGTGAGTGATTAACAGATCCTTTGTTTTCTTGAACAAATATAGCGTGTGTAAGAGTATAAGATATGACACATGTGTGAGAGTATAAGATATGCCACATGTGTGAAAGTATAAGATATGCCACATGTGTGAGAGTATAAGATATGCCACATGTGTGAGAGTATAAGATATGCCACATGTGTGAGAGTATAAGATATGCCATATGTGTCAGAGTAAAAGATATCCCACATGTGTGAGAGTAAAAGATATACCACATGTGTGAGAGTAAAAGATATCCCACATGTGTCACAGTAAAGATATACCACATGTGTCATTCATGCCTATGTGAATCTTATCTGATCAACCAATGCAAAAATCTACGGTGCATTCAGAAAATAACTGTGCACTAACCCAGTATCCATTCTGGTATTGTAGTGATATCTTAATGACTGCGGTATCTAGCCACATCTACCTGCGTACGTTAGTGTGTTGAAGCCTGCTGTTGTGTAACATTCACTGCATTCAACTGTTAAGCATATTTTGGCCACATTAAACGTCATGATAATTTAGAGAAGACCGTATTGGAAGGATACATAATGGGAAAAAGAAAAAGAGGAAGACCGAAACGAAGATGGCTGCAAGACATCATTGATGATCTGGAAATGGATGCAGCAGCAGCAGGCCATCTTGCTCACAACCGAGAGGCCTACAGGAGTGCTGTTTGGGAGGCAAAGTTCCGCAAGGGACATGCAAAGGAATGAAATGAAACCGGAATCGATACTGGGTTAGTGCAGTTACGGAACACCCTGTATATGAAAACAGTCAGTGTACAGTTAGATCAAATGTGGGACACTCTGAACCATTCATCATAAAATCTGGAGTGAGGCAGGGCTGTGTACTATCTCCCTTACTATTCATAACATACACTGACATTATCTGCATACACAGTAAAAATTCTACCACAGCGCAATCCTAGAAACAATACTGATAACAACACCTTCCAGAAGACACACCCAATAGGTGGACCATAAACAAACTCCTTTTTGCTGATGATCAAGTACTCATAGCCACATCAGAGAAAGACCTAAAGCAGAACACAGATAACTTAGCAAGGGCATGTCTAAGCCACAACATGAAGATCAGGGCTGAGTAAATGGAAGTCATGACCATAGCAAGAGAAGAAATCTAACATAGATCCTCCTAGACAACCAGCTCTTGAAACAAGTGAAATATTTCAAATATCTAGGTAACATAATATCATCCTAGATGACCAGCTCTTGAAACAAGTGAAACATTTCAAATATCTAGGTAGCATAATATCATCCTAGACAACCAGCACTTGAAACAAGTGAAACATTTCAAATATCTAGGTAGCATAATATCATCCTAGACAACCAGCACTTGAAACAAGTGAAACATTTCAAATATCTAGGTAGCATAATGTCATCCTCAGGGAAAATTGACGCTGAGATTGAGAACAGATGCAATAAAGTAAATCAGGTCAATGGACAAATGAAACCTTTACTGAAAAACAAACACATCAGTACTAAACGAATGACTGAATGAATGATCTTTATTTTAAAAAGGTGAAAAATTGGCTGTGCAGGTCCGTCTTACATTCTGCCCTTTATCACACCATCTTTCATTATTCCCACACACTCAATTTAATATAAGTATAAAAATTACATTATATATATATATATATATATATATATATATATATATATATATGATAAAACTATCTGAAATATATAAGTATACAAATTACATGAAAAAATATCTAAGAATGCAAGATGAAAATATCACATTCACAAATGTAGGATAATGAACTACATGAGAGGTAACTAATCTAATAAATCCAAATCGATCACATACTAATAAACAACAAGTGGAAACGGTCACTACAAGATGTGCGAGCAAGGAAAGGAGCAGATATAGGAAGTGATCACAACCTTCTGGTAGCAAAAATAAAACTAAAATTAAGGAAAGCCAGAATCGGAGAACACAGAAAGATACATTTTGATACAAGAAAACTGATAGACCAGCAAACAAGAAATGAATTCTCAATAATACTTAAGAACCGCTTCAGTGTCCTACAAGACGAAGCAGAAATGTCCATATTAGAGTTCAATAAAACACTACAGGAAACAGCAAAAGAGGTGCTGGGATATCGGAAAAGGAGAAAAGAGGAATGGATAAGTGAGACCACATGGGAAAAGATAGAGCAAAGAAAAGAAATCAAGAAAAAATTACTGAACACCAAATCACAACGGCTTAAAGAACGAGTTTTAAGTAATTATGCACAAAAAGACAAAGAAGTGAAGGAATCATGCCGTCAAGATAAACGTCAGTATTATGACAACTTAGCAGAGACAGCAGAGAAAGCAGCATATACAAATGACATGAAAACCATATATAAAATCACAAAGCAGATGACAGGTAACTTCAATACAAGATGTGAAAGTGCAGTAAGAACACAAAATGGACAACTGGTCAGTGGAGAAAGAGAAAAAATTGAAAGATGGAGGGAACACTTTAACACCCTACTAAACAGAACACAAGCAGCACAAGCAATAGATATACCTGAAGCAAAAGCGGAACTAAATATCAATACAGGACCAATAACAATAAATGAAGTAAAAGAGGCGATAAAGATGCTAAAATCAGACAGGGCACCAGGTGAAGATGAAGTGACTGCTGAGATGTTGAAAGCAGAAGAAACAGAAACACCAAAACAACTTTGCCGGATATTACAACAAATTTGGGATTTAGAGAAAGCCCCAGAGGAGTGGAAAACTGGTCTTATAGTAAAACTACCAAAGAAGGGTGACCTCAGATATTGCGGGAACTGGAGAGGCATTACCCTACTGCCACTCACTAGTAAAGTATTTTGCAGAATAATCATCAACAGAATTGTACCAACACTTGAGGAAAAACTTCGGAAAGAGCAGGCAGGATTTAGGAAAGGAAGATCATGCATAGACCATATATTTGTACTTAGACAAATATTAGAACAGGCAAATGAATGGCATAGCACAACATATGCATTATTCATAGATTTTGAGAAAGCCTTTGACAGTGTCAACAGAGATGCACTGTGGAAAATCCTAAGATGGCATGGCCTCCCCCATAAAATAGTTAATGTAATCAAAGCCCTATACGAGGGTTTTCAGTGCAAAGTTATCTGTGGAGAACATACCTCCAGCAGCTTTAGGGTACAAACAGGAGTGAAACAGGGATGTGTACTATCACCAACATTATTTATCTTGGCAGTAGACTGGTTAATGAAGGAGGCAACATCAGACAAACGCAGAGGATTACAATGGACCCTTAACACAGTGCTGGAGGACCTTGACTTTGCGGACGACATTTGTCTATTATCAAGCAGTCACAAAGATATGCAAGATAAAATAAACAAGTTAACCCAGAATGCAAACAACATAGGACTAAAGATCAACGTAGGAAAGACAAAGTTAATGAAGCAAAATGTGAACAACAGAAATGTACTCAGAGTAGATAACAAGTTAGTGGAGGAGGTCAACGAATTTGTATACCTTGGCAGCAGAGTAGTAGAAAATGGAGACAGCACAGAGGACATCAGCAGCAGACTTACTAAAGCAAACCAGGCTTTTGCAATGCTGCAGAATATATGGAAATCAAATAAACTAAGCATAAATATGAAAATCAGGATATTTAAGAGTAATGTTCTAAGTGTACTACTCTATGGAAGTGAATGCTGGAAAATCACCAAAACCATAGAAAACAAGTTGAATTCTTTCCAGACTAAATGTTTACGTAGAATTAAAAAAATATTTTGGCCAAACACCATAAGAAATAACATCTTATTGGCAGAAATGCAGATGAAACCACTGACAACAATTATTGAGGAAAGACGATGGCGATGGTTGGGACATGTGCTCCGAATGACTGACAACTCACTACCAAAAATAGCACTAAGATGGACACCACAGGGGAGCAGAAGTAAGGGTAGACCAAAAGAGACATGGAGAAGAACAACAGAAAGGATGTTGAGCAATAGAGGGCTCACCTGGGCAAGAGCAGAAAAAAAGGCGAAAGACAGGCATTTGTGGAAAACCCTTGCGGAAGCCCCATGTGCCCTGGGCACTTAAGGTTCAGAGAGAGAGAGAGATCAGACAACATAAAGTATGATTGATGATAAATATTAGACAGTATAAAATATGACTTCATGACTAATGAGATCTCAGGCAACTAAATGTATGACTGCAAGACTAATGTGACATAACATAATGACAGATATAGACAACATAAAGTATGACTGATGAGCGATATCTGACAACATAAAGTATGACTGATGAGAGATATCTGACAACATAAAGTATGACTGATGAGAGATACCAGACAACATAAAGTATGACTGATGAGAGATATCTGACAACATAAAGTATGACTGATGAGAGATACCAGACAACATAAAATATGACTGATGAGGGATATCAGACAACATAAAATATGACCGATGAGGGATATCAGACAACATAAAATATGACCGATGAGGGATATCAGACAACATAAAATATGACCGATGAGGGATATCAGATAATATACAACCAACTAGTTTTCAGACTGTGAGTGATTAACAGATCCTTTGTTTTCTTGAACAAATATAGCGTGTGTAAGAGTATAAGATATGACATATGTGTGAGAGTATAAGATATGCCACATGTGTGAGAGTATAAGATATGCCACATGTGTGAAAGTATAAGATATGCCACATGTGTGAGAGTATAAGATATGCCACATGTGTGAGAGTATAAGATATGCCACATGTGTGAGAGTATAAGATATGCCATATGTGTCAGAGTAAAAGATATCCCACATGTGTGAGAGTAAAAGATATACCACATGTGTGAGAGTAAAAGATATCCCACATGTGTCACAGTAAAAGATATACCACATGTGTGAGAGTAAAAGACATCCCACATTTGTGAGAGTATACAATATTCCACATGTGTGAGAGTAAAAGATATCCCTTGTTTTCTTGAACAAATCTAGCATGTGTAAGAGTATAAGATATCCCTTGTTTTCTTTAACAAATCTAGCATGTGTGAGAGTAAAAGATATCCCACATGTGTCAGAGTAAAAGATATACCACATGTGTGAGAGTAAAAGACATCCCTTGTTTTCTTGAACAAATCTAGCATGTGTAAGAGTATAAGATATCCCTTGTTTTCTTTAACAAATCTAGCATGTGTGAGAGTAAAAGATATCCCACATGTGTCAGAGTAAAAGATATACCACATGTGTGAGAGTAAAAGATATCCCACATGTGTGAGAGTAAAAGATATCCCACATGTGTGAGAGTAAAAGATATCCCACATGTGTGAGAGTAAACGATATCCCACATGTGTGAGAGCAAAAGATATCCCACATGTGTGAGAGTAAAAGATATCCCACATGTGTGAGAGTAAAAGATATCCCACATGTGTGAGAGTAAAAGATATCCCACATGTGTGAGAGTAAAAGATATCCCACATGTGTGAGAGTAAAAGATATCCCACATGTGTGAGAGTAAAAGATATCCCACATGTGTGAGAGTAAAAGATATCCCACATGTGTGAGAGCAAAAGATATCTCTTGTTTTCTTGAACAAATATTTAAGATGCTTAACCGCTGCCTCTCCTTTACTTTTGAGCCTGGGAAGTTAAGGAGCTGAAAATGATGTAAATAAATGAGATAAATACTTGTGTCTAGTGTGACATTTTGTGCTTGTGCTGGTTTGTTAGTCTCATCTTTGTCTGCTCAAAAAAGAAAGAAAACAAAGAAAATGAACAGAACTTCACCACCAAATCTGAAACTTTAAAAGCCAAATTTTTATCATTTCTTTGCTTCTTACTTCTGGAGGGTGTATTTCAGAAACAAAATTCCCATGTGCATCAGCAGGTGCATACTTCAGTGGGTGTTGGAATAGAAGGCGGAGCACAAATGGGAATGCCTTGAGTTTGGGGATACCAGTCTGATTACAGTTACATCTTTATGTGAATCAGACCACACATTCATGTCTGTGTGAATTAGGCACAATATTTTTATCTTGATGTGAATCAGATCAAACATTCATGCCTATGTGAATCTTATCTGATCAACCAATGCAAAAATCTACGGTGCATTCAGAAAATAACTGTGCACTAACCCAGTATCCATTCTGGTATTGTAGTGATATCTTAATGACTGCGGTATCTAGCCACATCTACCTGCGTACGTTAGTGTGTTGAAGCCTGCTGTTGTGTAACATTCACTGCATTCAACTGTTAAGCATATTTTGGCCACATTAAACGTCATGATAATTTAGAGAAGACCGTATTGGAAGGATACATAATGGGAAAAAGAAAAAGAGGAAGACCGAAACGAAGATGGCTGCAAGACATCATTGATGATCTGGAAATGGATGCAGCAGCAGCAGGCCATCTTGCTCACAACCGAGAGGCCTACAGGAGTGCTGTTTGGGAGGCAAAGTTCCGCAAGGGACATGCAAAGGAATGAAATGAAACCGGAATCGATACTGGGTTAGTGCAGTTACGGAACACCCTGTATATGAAAACAGTCAGTGTACAGTTAGATCAAATGTGGGACACTCTGAAGCATTCATCATAAAATCTGGAGTGAGGCAGGGCTGTGTACTATCTCCCTTACTATTCATAACATACACTGACATTATCTGCATACACAGTAAAAATTCTACCACAGCGCAATCCTAGAAACAATACTGATAACAACACCTTCCAGAAGACACACCCAATAGGTGGACCATAAACAAACTCCTTTTTGCTGATGATCAAGTACTCATAGCCACATCAGAGAAAGACCTAAAGCAGAACACAGATAACTTAGCAAGGGCATGTCTAAGCCACAACATGAAGATCAGGGCTGAGTAAATGGAAGTCATGACCATAGCAAGAGAAGAAATCTAACATAGATCCTCCTAGACAACCAGCTCTTGAAACAAGTGAAATATTTCAAATATCTAGGTAACATAATATCATCCTAGATGACCAGCTCTTGAAACAAGTGAAACATTTCAAATATCTAGGTAGCATAATATCATCCTAGACAACCAGCACTTGAAACAAGTGAAACATTTCAAATATCTAGGTAGCATAATATCATCCTAGACAACCAGCACTTGAAACAAGTGAAACATTTCAAATATCTAGGTAGCATAATGTCATCCTCAGGGAAAATTGACGCTGAGATTGAGAACAGATGCAATAAAGTAAATCAGGTCAATGGACAAATGAAACCTTTACTGAAAAACAAACACATCAGTACTAAACGAATGACTGAATGAATGATCTTTATTTTAAAAAGGTGAAAAATTGGCTGTGCAGGTCCGTCTTACATTCTGCCCTTTATCACACCATCTTTCATTATTCCCACACACTCAATTTAATATAAGTATAAAAATTACATTATATATATATATATATATATATATATATATATATATATATATATATATATATGATAAAACTATCTGAAATATATAAGTATACAAATTACATGAAAAAATATCTAAGAATGCAAGATGAAAATATCACATTCACAAATGTAGGATAATGAACTACATGAGAGGTAACTAATCTAATAAGAAAGTGCTCACACATACATGTAAATACACACACACACACATTTTCACTGAAGTTCTTTTGACATTCCACTCTTGCACATTCACTAAGATAATTTCTAATAAGTTACATTTAGAACTATGTTCTTTTAGAGCCATGGGATGAGAGGCTATTAGATATTCCATGCAGACATATAGCTACAAGCCAGTAAATATTGAAAAGAGGTTTGAATGAAAAGACTTTCGGTGGCAGGGGAGAGAGTTCCAGAGTTGTTATATGAAACAAAAAGAGCACTGTACTACACAATTTTTCTCCCAACTCTATGCTATCAATGTCAAACATGGACACTAACAGCCAAAAACAAAAGAAAACTCATCACAACAGAAATGAGATGTTTAAGGAGAATACTAATGTGACAAGAAGAGACCAAACAAGAAATGACAACATCAGTGCACAGGCTGGAGTAACACCAATATTACACTATATTCAGAAACAATAAGTCAAATGGTCTGAACACGTAACATGGTTACCACCAGACAGTACACCACAGAAAACATTCACATGCAGGTAACGGGAAGAGGCCGCCCACGCATAAGATGGAGATAGGAAATTACATTCATTCATTCATTCATTTGCACGTTCCTTGTGGAACTTTGCCTCCCTAACAGCACTCCTGTAGGCCTCTCAGTTGTGAGCAAGATGCCCTGCTGCTGATGCATCCATTTGCAGATCATCAACGATGTCTTGCAGCCATCTTCGTCTTGGTCTCCTCTCTTTCTTTTTCCCATTACGTATCCTTCCAAGACGGTCTTCTCTAGATTATCATGACGTTTAATGTGTCCAAAATATTTAAGTTTTCTCTGTTTAATCCTCTTTACTAGCCAGTCTTCTTCAATATTAGGTTCTTGTAGTATGGATTATTAGGTTCTTGTAGTATGGATATATTTGTTCTTTTTTGTGTCCACGATATTTGAAGAACTCTTCTGTAGCATTTACATTCAAAGGCATTTATGTGTTTCTCAGCTGTTTTGTTAAGTGTCCAGGTCTCACAGGCATATATTGCGATGGGAAAGATGCATGCCCTTAAAAATCTTATTTTTGTGGTTCTGTCTGTTCCTCTCCACAGATTCTTTAGTTGTTTTATTTTTCTGAAGACTGACAGACGTCCTCCTTTTAATTTCCCTCATTGCATCTCTACTACTAGTTAGTAATGATCCAAGATATTCACAACTCTCCACTTCTTCCAGTTTTTCCTCACTGATACATATTTCAGCTGCCTTGTTTGTTTTGTCAGTTGTCATCAGTTTAGTTTTCTTCGCATTAACTCTTTCCGTGCCATAGTCGCTATAGTGAGAATTTCCGGTTACTGAGTTGCATGCCATAGTCGTTATAGTGACAATTCATTTGTTTCAATAAAACCAACCGGTGTAACATTTAGATTGTACATATTTCGTTCACGTTTCCGCTGACACTTTTCAAAATGGCGGAAGAGTCCTTAGTTACGAGCGATGCCGAGTGAGAAAAAGGAAGAGAAACATCGAAATTTTTCAATTTTTGACGATGTGGATAGGGGTATGGACATGGCCTGTGACCACCCCATTGCTTTTGAATGTATCCTAAGTAGATTTAGACATATTAGACGACTGTAGAAATAGTTAGTATGTTATTTCAGACATTAATTTAGCGAGAATGCAACATAGAATCACAATACGAGATCAACAAGTAGATCTAGACATCTCAGATGGTAAATAGTGCATATCTAGACCTAGCCGATGGTGAGCTGGGCACAATCATTGTCTAAAAACACCACATTACTTCTTTTTTCTAAAACAACTCTGCATTTATGGAATTTTCATGCATTTAGTTATACTTTGAAACATAATAAGTACACGGAAGTACATGTAAATACTGTTTTCCATTCCATTTTACAACTATACCTACTATACAGATCAGGACCCGCACTTTTTGTGTGGCATGAATGGGAACGTCCGCGTTTTTTTCTTGGGCACGGGAAGAGTTAAGATAGAGGTTTTGCTCTTCGTTGTTCTGACGGACTGACATAATTAATTTTTCCATTCCTTTTTGTGTTGTGGACAGTAACACTGTGTCATCAGCATATCTAATCTCTGGTATTTCATAACCTCCAATTGCTATGACATTGTAATATTCTTTGTCTACATCTTCTCTAACATTCCTCATTATATTTTCAGTATACAAGTTAAATAAGCAAGGATGAAATTATAGAAACCTTAAATATCCCATTTTATGAAGCAAAGTGGAGAGCCCTATCAAGATGTCTATTTGTTTCCTCAACACTGAAAGCCATACAATGAAGGAGACAAGACAAGTGAATTAGGCATGTTCATATATCTTTATGTGAATAAGACTGCATATTCATGTCTTTGTGCGAATTACACTAAAAATACATATGTGTACATGAATGACAATAAAAATGATATATGAATTTGACACATACCAGCACAAAGTAGAAGAAGAAGAAAGAAAGAAATCTCAACTCACAGGATCTGCCAAGATAACAACCTGAACTGTGGCTTTCCCTGGTGTGTCCAGACTAACCATTGCTTTTGAATGTATCCTAAGTAGATTTAGACATATTAGACGACTGTAGAAATAGTTAGTATGTTATTTCAGACATTAATTTAGCGAGAATGCAACATAGAATCACAATACGAGATCAACAAGTAGATCTAGACATCTCAGATGGTAAATAGTGCATATCTAGACCTAGCCGATGGTGAGCTGGGCACAATCATTGTCTAAAAACACCACATTACTTCTTTTTTCTAAAACAACTCTGCATTTATGGAATTTTCATGCATTTAGTTATACTTTGAAACATAATAAGTACACGGAAGTACATGTAAATACTGTTTTCCATTCCATTTTACAACTATACCTACTATACAGATCAGGACCCGCACTTTTTGTGTGGCATGAATGGGAACGTCCGCGTTTTTTTCTTGGGCACGGGAAGAGTTAAGATAGAGGTTTTGCTCTTCGTTGTTCTGACGGACTGACATAATTAATTTTTCCATTCCTTTTTGTGTTGTGGACAGTAACACTGTGTCATCAGCATATCTAATCTCTGGTATTTCATAACCTCCAATTGCTATGACATTGTAATATTCTTTGTCTACATCTTCTCTAACATTCCTCATTATATTTTCAGTATACAAGTTAAATAAGCAAGGATGAAATTATAGAAACCTTAAATATCCCATTTTATGAAGCAAAGTGGAGAGCCCTATCAAGATGTCTATTTGTTTCCTCAACACTGAAAGCCATACAATGAAGGAGACAAGACAAGTGAATTAGGCATGTTCATATATCTTTATGTGAATAAGACTGCATATTCATGTCTTTGTGCGAATTACACTAAAAATACATATGTGTACATGAATGACAATAAAAATGATATATGAATTTGACACATACCAGCACAAAGTAGAAGAAGAAGAAAGAAAGAAATCTCAACTCACAGGATCTGCCAAGATAACAACCTGAACTGTGGCTTTCCCTGGTGTGTCCAGACTAACCAATGGTTTTAGGATTGTCTGATTCTCAGACTTCATCTTTTCCTCCAGTTTTGGCAACTGTTGGAGGTACAACAATCACATTTGATTTTTATTTGTGTTTTTATATATACAAGTTATATATACAGTTTGTTCAATGGGTCTGAGAGAGGCCATGCAATGAAAGAGTTCACAAGATCTAGATGCTGCACATAATAACTCTAGTCATCCCACTCTCCAGATCTGCCTGCTACTAACATAATTATAGTCATCCCACTCTCCAGATCTGCCTGCTACTAACATAATTCTAGTCATCCTACTGTCTAGATCTGGCTGCTACTAACATAATTCTAGTCATCCTATTCTCCAGATCTGGCTGCTACTAACATAATTATAGTCATCCTATTCTCCAGATCTGGCTGCTACTAACATAATTATAGTCATCCCACTCTCCAGATCTGCCTGCTACTAACATAATTCTAGTCATCCTACTCTTCAGATCTGGCTGCTACTAACATAATTCTAGTCATCCTACTGTCTAGATCTAGCTGCTACTAACATAATTCTAGTCATCCTACTGTCTAGATCTAGCTGCTACTAACATAATTCTAGTCATCCTACTGTCTAGATCTGGCTGCTACTAACATAATTCTAGTCATCCTACTGTCTAGATCTAGCTGCTACTAACATAATTCTAGTCATCCTACTGTCTAGATCTAGCTGCTACTAACATAATTCTAGTCATCCTACTGTCTAGATCTGGCTGCTACTAACATAATTCTAGTCATCCTACTCTTCAGATCTGCCTGCTACTAACATAATTCTAGTCATCCCACTCTCCAGATCTAGCTGCTACTAACATAATTCTAGTCATCCTACTCTCTAGATCTGGCTGCTACTAACATAATTCTAGTCATCCTACTCTCTAGATCTAGCTGCTACTAACATAATTCTAGTCATCCTACTCTCTAGATCTGGCTGCTACTAACATAATTCTAGTCATCCTACTCTCTAGATCTGGCTGCTACTAACATAATTCTAGTCATCCTACTCTCTAGATCTAGCTGCTACTAACATAATTCTAGTCATCCTACTCTCTAGATCTGGCTGCTACTAACATAATTCTAGTCATCCTACTCTCCAGATCTGGCTGCTACTAACATAATTCTAGTCATCCTACTCTTCAGATCTAGCTGCTACTAACATAATTCTAGTCATCCTACTCTCCAGATCTGGCTGCTGCTAACATAATTCTAGGCACTCCACTCTCCAGATCTGCCAGCTGTTAACATAACTCTATTCACCCTACTCTCCAGATCTCCCCACTGTTAACATAACTCTAGTCACTTTACTACCCTACTCTCAAGATCTGGCCACTGTTAACATAACTCTAGTCACCCTACTCTCCAGATCTGCCAGCTGTTAACATAACTCTAGTCACCCCACTACCCTACTCTCAAGATCTGGCCACTGTTAACATAACTCTAGTCACCCCACTACCCTACTCTCAAGATCTGGCCACTGTTAACATAACTCTAGTCACTTTACTACCCTACTCTCAAGATCTGGCCACTGTTAACATAACTCTAGTCACTTTACTACCCTACTCTCAAGATCTGGCCACTGTTAACATAACTCTAGTCACTTTACTACCCTACTCTCCAGATTTGACCGTTGCTAACCTTCTTATTATTTTAAACATTGAAATCCACCCAGAGAGGTCACCAATTTCAAATAACAGAGGAAGGAGAATAAATTCACTGTTGGACCCATGCACAAGATCTGGGACATGTTCCAGAGATGGAAATAACATTTGGACTGACATATTCTCTTAAAGAGACTCTAAGTGAGTTGTAAGTGTATTAATAAATATTCTTTTAAAAGTCATTGCTTTCTTTTTGGACAGTCCTTGTAAATATGGGACAGAAAAACACTTAAAAAACAACAAGTTGAACCTCCTCAATGCTTTCTTTTTGAACAGTCCTTGTAAATATGGGACAGAAAAACACTTAAAAAAACAACAAGTTGAACCTCCTCAATGCTTTCTTTTTGGACAGTCCTTGTAAATATGGGACAGAAAAACACTTAAAAAAACAACAAGTTGAACCTCCTCAATGCTTTCTTTTTGGACAGTCCTTGTAAATATGGGACAGAAAAACACTTAAAAAAACAACAAGTTGAACCTCCTCAATGCTTTCTTTTTGGACAGTCCTTGTAAATATGGGACAGAAAAACACTTAAAAAAACAACAAGTTGAACCTCCTCATGACAACAGTGAAAATGCTTGAGAAATGTAAAAAAAAATACAGCACAGAAACATGCACAAAACAAAACAAAATGCATCATATAGCAGTAGCTACACACACAGAGGAAGTGATCAAATATCTGGAAACATTAACATGCTTGTCAAACCTTCCAGTAACCAACAGCAACAAAATATGCTCTTAGCCATTTTCCCACTGGATTAACAAAATCTGTACAGAAACATAACTTCCTACTCTCTAGATCTGGCTGCTACTAACATAATTCTAGTCATCCTACTCTTCAGATCTGGCTGCTACTAACATAATTCTAGTCATCCTACTGTCTAGATCTGGCTGCTACTAACATAATTCTAGTCATCCTACTCTTCAGATCTGGCTGCTACTAACATAATTCTAGTCATCCTACTCTTCAGATCTGGCTGCTACTAACATAATTCTAGTCATCCTACTCTCTAGATCTGGCTGCTACTAACATAATTCTAGTCATCCTACTCTTCAGATCTGGCTGCTACTAACATAATTCTAGTCATCCTACTCTCTAGATCTGGCTGCTACTAACATAATTCTAGTCATCCTACTCTCTAGATCTGGCTGCTGCTAACATAATTCTAGGCACTCCACTCTCCAGATCTGCCAGCTGTTAACATAACTCTATTCACCCTACTCTCCAGATCTCCCCACTGTTAACATAACTCTAGTCACCCCACTCTCCAATCTGGCCACTGCTAACACAACTCTAGTCACCCTACTCTCCAGATTTGCCTGCTGTTAACATAACTCTAATCACCCCACTACCCTACTCTCAAGATCTGGCCACTGTTAACATAACTCTAGTCACTTTACTACCCTACTCTCAAGATCTGGCCACTGTTAACATAACTCTAGTCACCCCACTACCCTACTCTCAAGATCTGACCACTGTTAACATAACTCTAGTCACTTTACTACCCTACTCTCCAGATTTGACCGTTGCTAACCTTCTTATTATTTTAAACATTGAAATCCACCCAGAGAGGTCATCAATTTCAAATAACAGAGGAAGGAGAATAAATTCACTGTTGGACCCATGCACAAGATCTGGGACATGTTCCAGAGATGGCAATAACATTTGGACTGACATACTCTCTTAAGGAGACTCTAAGTGAGTTGTAAGTGTATTAATAAATATTCTTTTAAAAGTCATTGCTTTCTTTTTGGACAGTCCTTGTAAATATGGGACAGAAAAACACTTAAAAAAACAACAAGTTGAACCTCCTCAATGCTTTCTTTTTGGACAGTCCTTGTAAATATGGGACAGAAAAACACTTAAAAAAACAACAAGTTGAACCTCCTCAATGCTTTCTTTTTGGACAGTCCTTGTAAATATGGGACAGAAAAACACTTAAAAAAACAACAAGTTGAACCTCCTCAATGCTTTCTTTTTGGACAGTCCTTGTAAATATGGGACAGAAAAACACTTAAAAAAACAACAAGTTGAACCTCCTCAATGCTTTCTTTTTGGACAGTCCTTGTAAATATGGGACAGAAAAACACTTAAAAAAACAACAAGTTGAACCTCCTCATGACAACAGTGAAAATGCTTGAGAAATGTAAAAAAAAATACAGCACAGAAACATGCACAAAACAAAACAAAATGCATCATATAGCAGTAGCTACACACACAGAGGAAGTGATCAAATATCTGGAAACATTAACATGCTTGTCAAACCTTCCAGTAACCAACAGCAACAAAATATGCTCTTAGCCATTTTCCCACTGGATTAACAAAATCTGTACAGAAACATAACTTCCTTCTTTTTTTCTGCACACTTATGGACTATAAAACTCTAGGCCCAACAACTTCAACTTATGGGCATTTATATGCTATAAAAATATAGGTCTAACAACTTCAACTTATGGACATTTATATGCTATAATACTCTAGGTCTAACAACTTCAACTTATGGACATTAATATGCTATAATACTCTCAGTCTAACAACTTCAACTTATGGACATTTATATGCTATAAAAATATAGGTCTAACAACTTCAACTTATGGACATTTATATGCTATAATACTCTCAGTCTAACAACTTCAACTTATGGACATTAATATGCTATAATACTCTAGGTCTAACAACTTCAACTTATGGACATTTATATATCTCTCTCTCTCTCTGAACCTTAAGTGCCCAGGGCACATGGGGCTTCCGTAAGGGTTTTCCACAAATGCCTGTCTTTCGCCTTTTTTTCTGCTCTTGCCCAGGTGAGCCCTCTATTGCTCAACATCCTTTCTGTTGTTCTTCTCCATGTCTCTTTTGGTCTACCCTTACTTCTGCTCCCCTGTGGTGTCCATCTTAGTGCTATTTTTGGTAGTGAGTTGTCAGTCATTCGGAGCACATGTCCCAACCATCGCCAGCGTCTTTCCTCAATAATTGTTGTCAGTGGTTTCATCTGCATTTCTGCCAATAAAATGTTATTTCTTATGGTGTTTGGCCAAAATATTTTTTTAATTCTACGTAAACATTTAGTCTGGAAAGAATTCAACTTGTTTTCTATGGTTTTGGTGATTTTCCAGCATTCACTTCCATAGAGTAGTACACTTAGAACATTACTCTTAAATATCCTGATTTTCATATTTATGCTTAGTTTATTTGATTTCCATATATTCTGTAGCATTGCAAAAGCCTGGTTTGCTCTAGTAAGTCTGCTGTTGATGTCCTCTGTGCTGTCTCCATTTTCTACTACTCTGCTGCCAAGGTATACAAATTCGTTGACCTCCTCCACTAACTTGTTATCTACTCTGAGTACATTTCTGTTGTTCACATTTTGCTTCATTAACTTTGTCTTTCCTACATTGATCTTTAGTCCTATGTTGTTTGCATTCTGGGTTAACTTGTTTATTTTATCTTGCATATCTTTGTGACTGCTTGATAATAGACAAATGTCGTCCGCAAAGTCAAGGTCCTCCAGCACTGTGTCAAGGGTCCATTGTAATCCTCTGCGTTTGTCTGATGTTGCCTCCTTCATTAACCAGTCATTTATATGCTATACTACTTTCAGTCTAACAACTTCAACTTATGGACATTAATATGCTATAATACTCTAGGTCTAACAACTTCAACTTATGGACATTAATATGCTATAATACTCTAGGTCAAATAACTTCAACTTATGGACTTTAATATGCTATAATACTCTAGGTCTAACAACTTCAACTTATGGATATTTATATGCTATAAAACTCTAGGCCCAACAACGTCAACTTATGAACTTTAACATAGCATATTCCCATGATGTCTTATAATCTACTTGTATGCAAACCCAGAATTAAAGATCCTGAAAGATATGATCATTTTGTCCTTATACGTTTCTATACCAAAATCATTTTGTATGATTACACCAAAATTTACTGTTAACATAGTTAATGCAGTTAAAGTTACTATAAACAAAGTTTATGTGATGAAAGTTTCTGCTAACACTACTATTGTAAATATATTAAAGTTACTATAAACAAATTTTCTGTGACTGAAGTTTAACTAATGTGACCAAAGCAGCATCATTATTGCAAAATCTCCACAGCCTACCATTCATTACCTCTGCACTTGGGCAGGCGAAAGCAATTCTTCCAAAAGCTGTTGCATGGTCGACTTTCTGTTGTATATTAACTAGTTCTAGTTTGCACTGGAAAAAATTACAAATAAAAAAAGGCTATTATTAACTTATCGTCACTGCTCTATTAAGCTATGACAACAATCTGGCTATATAAAACTAATAAATATATGCTAAGCCACTGCAGCAAAGCTATGACAACAGTCTGGCTATATAAAACTAATAAATATATGCTAAGCCACTGCAGCAAAGCTAAAACAACAGTCTGGCTATATAAAACTAATAAATATATGCTAAGCCACTGCAGCAAAGCTATGACAACAGTTTGGCTATATAAAACTAATAAATATATGCTAAGACACTGCAGCAAAGCTATGACATCAGTCTGGCTATATAAAACTAATAAATATACGCTAAGCCACTGCAGCAAAGCTATGACAACAGGGCCCCCTCACTGCAGCAAAGCTATGACAACAGGGCCCCCTCACTGCAGCAAAGCTATGACAACAGGGCCCCCTCACTGCAGCAAAGCTATGACAACAGGGCCCCCTCACTGCAGCAAAGCTATGACAACAGGGCCCCCTCACTGCAGCAAAGCTATGACAACAGGGCCCCCTCACTGCAGCAAAGCTATGACAACAGGGCCCCCTCACTGCAGCAAAGCTATGACAACAGGGCCCCCTCACTGCATCAGACTATGAAATCTCTGCCTCAAATCATTTATCTATTCCACTCACCCTTTTCTCAGCTACATTATCACTGTATCCTTTCCTTTCTGCCCCCCCCCCCCACCCCCTCTTTACTACCAACCTATCACACATCCTAAGTCTTGATTTAAACTCCTGGACTTAGCTTATCACAAGTCACAGCTAAATCTTCCCTTTTTTCTACAGTTTTTTTCATTTTTTTTTTCAGTTCCTATTTACTGTATAGCTTTCATATGAATGTATATTTTATCTTCTTTCTTAGTTCTTGATTATGTTTATTTCTGTTTGATTATGGTATTAAGCTATCATTACTTATCAACAATGATCTATTAATATATCAATACTTATCATTACTGCTGTGTTGAGTTATCATTGTTTAACAGAAGATGTGCCAAAAACTGGGTTTCATACTCAACTAAATAGAGACATTTTTTGTTGTCTCTTCAGCTGAATGTGATAACAGATTCAAGAAAATGATGTTGCATGCTAGTTAAAGTTGTGTTTATTTATAGAAATCTGACATAACATTTACAGTGAGAATATAGATACTGGACAGGTATCCCACACCAGCAAACTTCAAAGTGGCTCTGTCTGTTCATACTACACTGGAAGACATTTCTGTTGCTGTAGATGCTGAACTTAAAGAAATAATTAGTGAAAACATCAGAGATGGCAATGCCATTGTTTATACAGATGGATCAGTGGTCTGGAGCAAGAGAGGCATGCTTGGGTCATTACAGTCAACTCAAATGACAAAACATTGAAAGAAGTCTGCGGGCTTTTACTGGAACAACAAGCAACCTGACACAGGAAACCATGGCTGTAACAGAAGCTCACAAGACTACAGACAAGCAGACATCTTGGCTGACTCAGTGAATATGCTAAGGAAAATTCAGACTGGCTCTAAGGCAACAGTGGTTTGAATCCCTGCAGATTCACAGATCCATTGACTGACCTTCATTTTTTACCAAACCATGCAGGAGTCAGTGGAAATGAATGAGTAGAAAAACTGGCAAACTCAGATGTCACAGAGGAAGGGCAGGCAATGGATCAAGCAGGTATCATCAGTGCTTAAGAGATGTCACAGAGGAAGGGCAGGCAATGGATCAAGCAGATATCATCAGTGCTTAAGAGAAGCTGGTCAAAGAAAGGGCTTAAATGACAACTGTGAATCAGCATCTTTGTCAAGAATGAAGGAGTTGGAGGTGAAACTTGGGATGGTGAAAAATGAGCAATTCATCCAGAGCTTCTGTGAGATGGTCAGTCAACAAGGAATGGGTGCAATCAATTATTGTATGCTGAAGGAGATATTGAAGGGGAAACTGAAGCACTTATGGTTGTGCCCTGAATGGTTGGATGATAGGCTCTTCTAACTAACATCATCCTCACAGTTTGGCAATTAAGAACATCCTATTTTGTCACTTCAAGTCCCAGTTAAAAACATGTACATTTTTCATGTAGCCTCCACTGGTGGCATACAGACATGATAAGAACCTGAAGTATATACCAGTCTGGCTAACAATAATAAGAACCTGAAGTATATGCTAGTCAGGCTAACAATGATAAGAACTTGAAGTATATACCAGTCTGGCTAACAATAATAAGAACCTGAAGTATATGCTAGTCAGGCTAACAACTATAAGAACCTGAAGTATATGCTAGTCAGGCTAACAATGATAAGAACTTGAAGTATATACCTGTCAAGCTAACAATAATAAGAACCTGAAGTATATACCAGTCTGGCTAACAATAATAAGAACCTGAAGTATATGCTAGTCAGGCTAACAATGATAAGAACTTGAAGTATATACCAGTCAAGCTAACAATAATAAGAACCTGAAGTATATGCTAGTCAGGCTAACAATGATAAGAACCTGAAATATACCAGTCAGAACTCATATACAGCTAACTGTCTTCTCTGATGTGGTCACCACTGGTGCAATACTTGCCCATATGTCATATAAATTAACCTAGATATTCTTCCCCAACGCACTATCAATCCATGCCACGACCTCGTTTCTTTCCGGGTGTCACTATCCCTCGTGTTTACTGAACAGTTACTAATGACTATGCCAATAAACACCTTTTTGGGAGGGTGCTAGTTGGCTCAGTTTGTTAGTACACTGTTCTCTCATGGCTAGATGGCTGCTCATCCTACTGGAGTCCATGCTCAAATCCCAGGTAATTCTCTTGTAATTTTTCTTTCTCTCACGTCTCACTAAAGTGCTTTGTCTAAGATTTTTTTGATGTCTAATTCTATAAAACTGTATTCTCTTACTTTACCGTACGAAAGCCTCATTTCCTATTTATAAAAAAATTGTTCCTGAAGCTATACCTGAAACTAACTTCATGTAATAAGTATTCGTTTGTTTGTTATTGTTGTTCAAGTATGCACCAGGCATGGCAGGAGATCATTTGTATGTTTGTCTAAAAGTTGGTACCTGCTAGAGAGACTGAATCTAAGCTACGGAGTTTCTGTGTCACGACCTCATTTCTTTCCAGGTGTCATGATCCCTCATTTCTACTGAACAGTTGCTAATGACTATGCCAATAAATACCTTTTATTTGGGGGGGGGGGTGCTAGTTGATTCAGTCCATCAGCACACTGATCTCTTGTGGCTAGATGGCTGCTTGTCCTACTGGAGTCTGTGTTTGAATCCCAGGTAATTATCTTTTGATTTCTCTTTTTCTCACGTCTCACTAAAGTGCTTTGTCTAAGATTTTTTTGATGTCTAATTCTATAAAACTGTGTTCTCTTACTTTACCGTACGAAAGCCTCATTTCCTATTTATAAAAAAATTGTTCCTGAAGCTATACCTGAAACTAACTTCATGTAATAAGTATTCGTTTGTTTGTTATTGTTGTTCAAGTATGCACAAGGAATGGGTGTAATCAATTATTGTATGCTGAAGGAGATATTGAAGGGGAAACTGAAGCACTTATGGTTGTGCCCTGAATGGTTGGATGATAGGCTCTTCTAACTAACATCATCCTCACAGTTTGGCAATTAAGAACATCCTATTTTGTCACTTCAAGTCCCAGTTAAAAACATGTACATTTTTCATGTAGCCTCCACTGGTGGCATACAGACATGATAAGAACCTGAAGTATATGCT
Source organism: Achatina immaculata (assembly GCA_009760885.1). Lineage (NCBI taxonomy): Eukaryota > Metazoa > Mollusca > Gastropoda > Stylommatophora > Achatinidae > Lissachatina > Lissachatina immaculata. The sequence goes on along the minus strand of CM019693.1, from coordinate 47,245,462 downwards.
AGTCAGGCTAACAATGATAAGAACTTGAAGTATATACCAGTCTGGCTAACAATAATAAGAACCTGAAGTATATGCTAGTCAGGCTAACAACTATAAGAACCTGAAGTATATGCTAGTCAGGCTAACAATGATAAGAACTTGAAGTATATACCTGTCAAGCTAACAATAATAAGAACCTGAAGTATATACCAGTCTGGCTAACAATAATAAGAACCTGAAGTATATGCTAGTCAGGCTAACAATGATAAGAACTTGAAGTATATACCAGTCAAGCTAACAATAATAAGAACCTGAAGTATATGCTAGTCAGGCTAACAATGATAAGAACTTGAAGTATATGCTAGTCAGGCAACAATGATAAGAACCTGAAGTATATGCTAGTCAGGCTAACAATGATAAGAACTTGAAGTATATACCAGTCAAGCTAACAATAATAAGAACCTGAAGTATATGCTAGTCAGGCTAACAATGATAAGAACTTGAAGTATATACCAGTCAAGCTAACAATAATAAGAACCTGAAGTATATGCCAGTCAGGCTAAAAAATAATAAGAACCTGAAATATATACCAGTCAGAACTCATATACAGCTAACTGTCTTCTCTGATGTGGTCACCACTGGTGCAATACTTGCCCATATGTCATATAAATTAACCTAGATATTCTTCCCCAACGCACTATCAATCCATGCCACGACCTCGTTTCTTTCCGGGTGTCACTATCCCTCGTGTTTACTGAACAGTTACTAATGACTATGCCAATAAATACCTTTTATTTGGGGGAGGGGGGTGCTAGTTGATTCAGTCCATCAGCACACTGATCTCTTGTGGCTAGATGGCTGCTTGTCCTACTGGAGTCTGTGTTTGAATCCCAGGTAATTATCTTTTGATTTCTCTTTTTCTCACGTCTCACTAAAGTGCTTTGTCTAAGATTTTTTTGATGTCTAATTCTATAAAACTGTGTTCTCTTACTTTACCGTACGAAAGCCTCATTTCCTATTTATAAAAAAATTGTTCCTGAAGCTATACCTGAAACTAACTTCATGTAATAAGTATTCGTTTGTTTGTTATTGTTGTTCAAGTATGCACCAGGCATGGCAGGAGATCATTTGTATGTTTGTCTAAAAGTTGGTACCTGCTAGAGAGACTGAATCTAAGCTACGGAGTTTCTGTGTCACGACCTCATTTCTTTCCAGGTGTCATGATCCCTCATTTCTACTGAACAGTTGCTAATGACTATGCCAATAAACACCTTTTTGGGAGGGTGCTAGTTGGCTCAGTTTATTAGTACACTGTTCTCTCATGGCTAGATGGCTGCTCATCCTACTGGAGTCCATGCTCAAATCCCAGGTAATTCTCTTGTAATTTTTCTTTCTCTCACGTCTCACTAAAGTGCTTTGTCAAAGATTTTTTCGAGGTCTAATCCTATAAATCTGTTTTCTCTTACTTTATCAAACCATGAAAGCTTTACATGCTCTTTCTGCAACGCATACATGTGACATGTAACCATTGTAATATGATGTACATAGGGGTGACTAGCTTATGTTTAAGAGATTGGTTCTGCCAACATTTGAACATCTCCAAAACAACAGATAAACCAGTGCACAACCATTTCAATCACTGGACCCACAAAGGCAAATAGGACATTCTGGTCACTTTATAAAGATCGATAAATCTGATGAGTGATCTCACAAAGCTCTGGAACAGCACCTATTTTTCAAACTGGGTCTCTCCATTCTGCCAGACTTAGCTTTCAGCTCAGTGCCAGACTTAGCTCTCAGCTCAGTGCCAGAATTAGCTCTCAGCTCACTGCCAGACTTAGCTTTCAGCTCAGTGCCAGACTTAGCTCTCAGATCAGTGCCAGACTTCAACTCTCATCTCAGTGCCAGAATTAGCTCTCATCTCAGTGCCAGAATTAGCTCTCAGCTCAGTGCCAGACTCAGCTCTCATCTCAGTGCCAGATTTAACTCTCATCTCAGTGCCAGAATTAGTTCTCAGCTCAGTGCCAGACTTAGCTCTCATCTCAGTGCCAGATTTAACTCTCATCTCAGTGCCAGAATTAGCTCTCAGATCAGTGCCAGACTTAACTCTCATCTCAGTGCCAGATTTAACTCTCATCTCAGTGCCAGAATTAGCTCTCAGCTCAGTGCCAGAATTAGCTCTCAACTCAGTGCCAGAATTAGCTTTCAGCTCAGTGCCAGACTTAGTTTTCAGCTCAGTGCTAGAATTAGCTTTCAGCTCAGTGCCAGACTTAGTTCTCAGCTCAGTGCCAGACTTAGCTTTCAGCTCAGTGCCAGACTTAGCTTTCAGCTCAGTGCCAGACTTAGCTCTCAGCTCAGTGCCGGAGTTAGTTCTCAGCTCGGTGCCAGATTTAGCTTTCAGCTCAGTGCCAGACTTAGCTTTCAGCTCAGTGCCAGACTTAGCTTTCAGCTCAGTGCCAGACTTAGCTTTCAGCTCAGTGCCAGACTTAGCTCTCAGCTCAGTGCTGGAGTTAGTTCTCAACTCAGTGCCAGACTTAGCTCTCAGGTCAGCTTCCTTTGTACCACTCTTTCTTCTGTCTCACTTCACCACCTAAGCTTCTCTATCTTTGTCTTCCATTTTCTGCTCTTATGCAACACCATCTCTGCCCCTTTAACTTTTCTTAATCCATTCTGTTTTTTTCTCATTTGCTTCATGGACATACTTGGATGTCCATTCTTAATTTAGTGCATTTGAGTCTAGTAACACTGCTCACCCAGCCCAAGGGTGAGCCAAGTAAGTTTCCTTGTTCAGCTGTCTTCTTACTGTTCTCATATCCTAGTTTGCACCTTGTCTGGCTACTCAGACACTGTCTATGCCATGTAGACTGGCCAGTATGCTCCACTAGCTTGGCCTATGACCTATTATTTTCTATTCTCTCATTTTTTAGCCAATAGGACTCCCTCCAATTTTTCTCATTCTTACCTGACTTCCCGTGACTGCATGGCTTGTTTGACATCATAACCACAAGGATCTCTGCCAAGTAAGCGCCTTCTTATGTTTATTTGTTGTTTCTGATTTTCATCATCCTAGATGTCATATCACTAAAAAATTGCTTGTTTGTTTGACATTTCTAAGTGCTCATCTCATTGCCTCCATTGCCATTCCCTCTCATCTTTAGTGTTTCCTATCTTTTTAGTAAAACTGCACCATCCTTACACCTCTGACTGTCTCTATTCTATCCTTCAGATGTTATGGTGATTATGCCAATCCATTTCCAGTTTCTATCTGCTATAATTATGTGCATGTTTTCTTGTTTGTAAAGATGGACCTATACTTATGCTTCACAGACTGGATAGCATTCAATAAAATGAGACACACAGAAACTATAAGAATGTTGGAAGATACTCTGGTCACAATGACTATGCCAAAGATCTGAAACTTATCAAAAACATATACTGGCAGCAATCAGCAGCAATGAGGGCTGAGAACCAAATAGGAGCATTCCAAGCCATACAATTGGGAGTGAGACAAGGATGTGTTCTATCTCCTGACCTCTTCTTCTTGTACTGCAAAAACATACTGAGAAATATAGACAGCTTACCAGGAATATCAACTGGCGGGTACAAGCTTAACAACTTAAGATATGCAGACACAGTTCTGATTGCTAAAAGTGAAGGGGAGCTACAGGCTCTTCTGGACGTCGTGGTTCGTGAAAGTAAAAGTAAAGGTCTAAGCCTGAACAAAAAGAAGACTGAAGTGATGGTCATCTCAAAGAAAAGAATACCACTAAAATTTAGCATTACCATCGATGGCACACATCTGAAACAAGTTGATAGATTCAAGTACTCGGGAACAACTATAACAGCTGATGGGAAATTTCACAATGAAATTAAAAACCAGACTTGCTCAGGCCAAGTCAGCATTCCAGAAAATGAGACGCATCTTATACAACAGATCTGTATCAACAGAAACAAAATTCCAAGTACTCAAATGTTACATTGAGGCAGTTTTGTTTTATGGATGTGAAGCATGGTCTATGAATAAGAGAGTACAGCGAGAAATGGAGGCCATGGAGATGTGGTTCATAAGAAGGATGTTGAAGGTACCATGGACAGCCAAGAAAACCAATGAAGAAGTCTTAAGAGAGGCTGGAGTTAAAAAGCAAATTATAGCAAAGATCAGAGGCAGACAAGCGAGATTTATAGGACATTTCCTGAGAACAGGAAAACTGGAACACACTGTGGCAACTAGAAAATTTGAAGGAAGAAGAGACAGAGGAAGACAGAGAGAAGTTACTGGATTGGCTGTCAGTGTGGCTAGGAAGAAAGTCACTGGCGGATCTCATAATCAAGTCTAAAAACAGGGAATTGTGGAGAGAAATGATTGCCAATGCCATGCGGCATGACACTTGGAACAGATTAGATTTTTTGTGTGCACTGAGCAAGTAAATCTGTGCTATTTCCTGTCTGTGACCAGTAAATATTCAGCTCAGTGCCAGACTTAGCTTTCAGCTCAGTGCCAGACTTAGCTTTCAGCTCAGTGCCAGACTTAGCTCTCAGCTCAGTGCTGGAGTTAGTTCTCAACTCAGTGCCAGACTTAGCTCTCAGGTCAGCTTCCTTTGTACCACTCTTTCTTCTGTCTCACTTCACCGCCTAAGCTTCTCTATCTTTGTCTTCCATTTTCTGCTCTTATGCAACACCATCTCTGCCCCTTTAACTTTTCTTAATCCATTCTGTTTTTTTCTCATTTGCTTCATGGACATACTTGGATGTCCATTCTTAATTTAGTGCATTTTAGTCTAGTAACACTGCTCACCCAGCCCAAGGGTGAGCCAAGTAAGTTTCCTTGTTCAGCTGTCTTCTTACTGTTCTCATATCCTAGTTTGCACCTTGTCTGGCTACTCAGACACTGTCTATGCCATGTAGACTGGCCAGTATGCTCCACTAGCTTGGCCTATGACCTATTATTTTCTATTCTCTCATTTTTTAGCCAATAGGACTCCCTCCAATTTTTCTCATTCTTACCTGACTTCCCGTGACTGCATGGCTTGTTTGACATCATAACCACAAGGATCTCTGCCAAGTAAGCGCCTTCTTATGTTTATTTGTTGTTTCTGATTTTCATCATCCTAGATGTCATATCACTAAAAAATTGCTTGTTTGTTTGACATTTCTAAGTGCTCATCTCATTGCCTCCATTGCCATTCCCTCTCATCTTTAGTGTTTCCTATCTTTTTAGTAAAACTGCACCATCCTTACACCTCTGACTGTCTCTATTCTATCCTTCAGATGTTATGGTGATTATGCCAATCCATTTCCAGTTTCTATCTGCTATAATTATGTGCATGTTTTCTTGTTTGTAAAGATGGACCTATACTTATGCTTCACAGACTGGATAGCATTCAATAAAATGAGACACACAGAAACTATAAGAATGTTGGAAGATACTCTGGTCACAATGACTATGCCAAAGATCTGAAACTTATCAAAAACATATACTGGCAGCAATCAGCAGCAATGAGGGCTGAGAACCAAATAGGAGCATTCCAAGCCATACAATTGGGAGTGAGACAAGGATGTGTTCTATCTCCTGACCTCTTCTTCTTGTACTGCAAAAACATAATGAGAAATATAGACAGCTTACCAGGAATATCAACTGGCGGGTACAAGCTTAACAACTTAAGATATGCAGACACAGTTCTGGTTGCTAAAAGTGAAGGGAAGCTACAGACTCTTCTGGACGTCGTGGTTCGTGAAAGTAAAAAGTCTCAGCCTGAACAAAAAGAAGACTGAAGTGATGGTCATCTCAAAGGAAAGAATAACACCAAAATTTAGCATTACCATCGATGGCTCACATCTGAAACAAGTTGATAGATTCAAGTACTCGGGAACAACTATAACTGCTGATGGGAAATTTCACAATGAAATTAAAAACCAGACTTGCTCAGGCCAAGTCAGCATTCCAGAAAATGAGACGCATCTTATACAACAGATCTGTATCAACAGAAACAAAATTCCAAGTACTCAAATGTTACATTGAGGCAGTTTTGTTTTATGGATGTGAAGCATGGTCTATGAATAAGAGAGTACAGCGAGAAATGGAGGCCATGGAGATGTGGTTCATAAGAAGGATGTTGAAGGTACCATGGACAGCCAAGAAAACCAATGAAGAAGTCTTAAGAGAGGCTGGAGTTAAAAAGCAAATTATAGCAAAGATCAGAGGCAGACAAGCGAGATTTATAGGACATTTCCTGAGAACAGGAAAACTGGAACACACTGTGGCAACTAGAAAATTTGAAGGAAGAAGAGACAGAGGAAGACAGAGAGAAGTTACTGGATTGGCTGTCAGTGTGGCTAGGAAGAAAGTCACTGGCGGATCTCATAATCAAGTCTAAAAACAGGGAATTGTGGAGAGAAATGATTGCCAATGCCATGCGGCATGACACTTGGAACAGATTAGATTTTTTGTGTGCACTGAGCAAGTAAATCTGTGCTATTTCCTGTCTGTGACCAGTAAATATTCAGTCTTTCTCAGACAGCTTGTGTAGAATGAGGATAATTTGCCTATTTTCTTTTCAGATGTTATCCAGCATTCTGTTTCATAGAGAAGTATGGACAGCATACAGCTCTGTTTCATAGAGAAGTATGGACAGCATACAGCTCTGTTTCATAGATAAGCATGGACAGCATACAGTTCTGTTTCATAGAGAAGTGTGGACAGCATAAGTAGAGGCATTTAATGGGATACACCAAAGTGTTCAAATCAAATTTGTGTATGGTCAAACAATGTCCAATCTTAATTCACATTAAAAAAAAACTCAAACACTGATATTTCAAACACTAAAAACAAACACTTTTCCAGTACAACCCAACACTAGTATCATGTGAAACATTTCTCCAGCACCACCTAACACTAGTATCATATGAAACATTTCTCCAGCACCATCTAACACTAGTATCATATGAAACATTTCTCCAGCACCACCTAACACTAGTATCATATGAAACATTTCTCCAGCACCACTTAACACTAGTATCATATGGAACATTTCTCTGGCACCACCTAACACTAGTATCATATGAAACATTTCTCCAGCACCATCTAACACTATTATCATATGAAACATTTCTCCAGCACCATCTAACACTATTATCATATGAAACATTTCTCCAGCACCATCTAACACTATTATCATATGAAACATTTCTCCAGCACCATTTAACACTAGTATCATATGAAACATTTCTCCAGCACCATCTAACACTAGTATCATATGAAACATTTCTCCGCACCACCTAACACTAGTATCATATGAAACATTTCTCCAGCACCACCTAACACTAGTATCATATGAAACATTTCTCCAGCACCACCTAACACTAGTATCATATGAAACATTTCTCCGCACCACCTAACACTAGTATCATATGAAACATTTCTCCAGCACCACCTAACACTAGTATCATATGAAACATTTCTCCAGCACCACCTAACACTAGTATCATATGAAACATTTCTCCAGCACCACCTAACACTAGTATCATATGAAACATTTCTCCAGCACCATCTAACACTATTATCATATGAAACATTTCTCCAGCATCGTCTAACACTATTATCATATGAAACATTTCTCCAGCACCATTTAACACTAGTATCATATGAAACATTTCTCCAGCACCATCTAACACTATTATCATATGAAACATTTCTCCGCACCACCTAACACTAGTATATGAAACATTTCTCCAGCACCATCTAACACTAGTATCATATGAAACATTTCTCTGGCACCACCTAACACTAGTATCATATGTAACATTTCTCCAGCACTACCTAACACTAGTATCATATGAAACATTTCTCCAGCACCATCTAACACTAGTATCATATGAAACATTTCTCTGGCACCACCTAACACTAGTATCATATGAAACATTTCTCTGGCACCACCTAACACTAGTATCATATGAAACATTTCTCCAGCACCATCTAACACTAGTATCATATGAAACATTTCTCTGGCACCACCTAACACTAGTATCGTACTCACACTGGGTTACTCCCAACACTCACACTGGGTTACTCCCAACATTCACACTAGGTTACTCCCAACACTCACACTAGGTTACTCCTAACATTCACATTAGGTTACTCCCAACATTCACACTGGGTTAGTGAGTGAGCTGAATGAGGTCATGGTGCACAGATGTGTAAAGTGAAATGTGGTTTTACTGTCTGCTTGCTGTTTTCTTAAACTTATTTATATTTTTTAACACTTACATACATAAACCTAACAAACAACACCCATAACACACAAACATTTTTTTTCACTAAAAAAATCACTGCTGTGAAGTTTCCCTGGATATGATATGTGTCTATTTCTAGTATCTGCAGCTGTTTAAAGCTCTGAACAAAACCCTACGACCATATGTTATTTTTAATTTTAAAAAATCAGCTACTCAGCCCACAGTAAAGAGTTAAAAAAATGAGCATTACGCATGATGACACACACAGAGGAATGTAAAAATCGATGTGAATTGTCAAACTATGACACACACAGAGGAATGTCAAAATCTATGTGAATTGTCAAACTATGACACACAAAGGGGATTTTCGAAATCTATGTGAATTTTCAAACTATCTATTTATAGTCTTTTTATAACAAGTCAGGGATAGAATAATTCTAGAAACTCACACTGTAAGTTAAGGATATTAACTGTAACAACTTATCTGGATGTCAGGATATCAACTGTAACATATCTGAATGTGTAGAATTTTAATATAACAACATATTTTATCCTTAGTAAAGAAACTGAACACACACAACAAAGTACTGACCTGGCTGTCAGCATAACCTAGAACAGCTGCCTGCTGATCTTGATGGTAAATCTTCATCCCACATAGTCTACTCCAGAAATCTGGCAGGAGAATTTTTCTTCACATTCACCAAACTCTAAACTGTATGGCTCTCACACAAAATAAAACTAAACTTTATGGCTCTTACACAAACTAAAACTAAACTTTATGGCTCTTACAAAAACTAAAACAAACTATATGGCTCTTATGTAAACTAAATTTCTGGATCTCACTCATATGCAGAACTTTCTAGCTATCATTCCAATGAAATTATACTAAACTTTCTAGCTATCATTCCAATGAAACCATACTAAACTTTCTAGCTATAATTCCAGTGAAATCATACGAAACTTTCTAGATATCATTCCAATGAAATTATACTAAACTTTCTAGGTATCATTCCAATGAAATCATACTAAACTTTCTAGCTATCATTCCAATGAAATCATACTGAACTTTCTAGCTATCATTCCAATGAAATCATACTATACTTCTAGCTTTCACTCAGACACACTAAACTTTCTAGCTATCATTCCAATGAAATCATACTGAACTTTCTAGCTATCATTCCAATGAAATTATAATAAACTTTCTGATTTTCACTCAGACATACTAAACTTTCTAGCTATCATTCCAATGAAATCATACTAAAGTTTCCAGCTTTCACTAACACACACTAAACTTTCTAGCTATCATTCCAATGAAATCATACTAAACTTTCCAGCTTTCACTCAGACACACTAAACTTTCTAGATTTCACTCCAACAAACTCAGACTGAACTTTTTAGTTCTGATTTACAAAAGTCAAGACTGAATTTTTTAGTTCTGATTTACAAAACCCAAGACTGAATGTTTTAGTTCTGATTTACAAAAGCCAAGACTGAATTTTTTAGTTCTGATTTACAAAAGCCAAGACTGAATGTTTTAGTGCTGATTTACAAAAGCCAAGACTGAATTTTTTAGTTCTGATTTACAAAAGCCAAGACTGAATTTTTTAGTTCTGATTTACAAAAGCCAAGACTGAATGTTTTAGTTCTGATTTACAAAAGCCAAGACTGAATTTTTTAGTTCTGATTTACAAAAGCCAAGACTGAATGTTTTAGTGCTGATTTACAAAAGCCAAGACTGAATTTTTTAGTTCTGATTTACAAAAGCCAAGAGTGAACTTTCTGACTCTCACCCACACAAACATATACAGCTGATGCAAGTTCTTACCAACTGATGCTGCTAAGTTGGATGATGCCAAAGAAATCTGTTTAACAGGATCTGTGGCCAGAAGACATGGGTCAATTGAAAAAAAAAAGCTTTTTGACATCTAACATTCAATATGTCGGTGACGTTAAATACTGATAAAGTCTACATGAATTTTACATTGGCGATAGCCTAATGCCCCACCTTCAGATACTGATCCAAGCTTTGAGAGGCTAGAGTTAAGACAGATCCAAGCTAATGCCACTGAAGGTTTGAGAAGATTGAGTTAAGACAGATCCAAGCTAATACCACTGTAGCTTTGAGAAGCTTGAGTTAAGACAGATCCAAGCTAATACCACTGTAGCTTTGAGAAGCTTGAGTTAAGACAGTGTGAAGGCTACTCAGGTTTCCCACCAGTGTACGGGGTAGGGAGAAGAGTCACTTGCCATGTGATCCAGAAGTATAAGACCTATAAACATCGAGGAGTATGCGGCGCGAAAGGAGAGCAGAAAACCAGAGGATATGGCAGTTGCTAATTTTGTCTCATCTGTTAGCCCTGCCGACCTCACAACTTTGACTCTAATGTGCTGTGGATCATATGATGTGTCGTAAATCATGCTGTGCTGTTGGATTATCGTCACTGTCATTGTATGTGAAGATTTCGCTGATTCTGTTGAGTCCTGTCATATCTGATGGACTCACTAAGGTCCATCACGTTTTATTTCAGTGCACTGGCACAAATGTAAATATGTTATTCAGTGCACTGGCACAAATGGAAATATGTTATTTAGTGCATTGGCACAAATGGAAATATGTTATTCAGTGCATTAGCACAAATGGAAATATGTTATTATGTGCATTAGCACACATGAAAATATGTTGTTCAGTGCACAGGCAAAAATGGAAATATGTTATTCATTGCTTGGCACAAGGTAGCCTATGTGAGATAGGGGGATGGAGAATTCATAGCAGCAGCGGCTGAAATGTTTTATTCAGTGCATGACACATTATTTGAGAAAAATGTATAATTTGCTTAGTAGGGCCAGAAGAGCCCAGGCCAATCTGGTTCACCAATTTAGTTGTTACTTAGTTATAAATAACATATTGTATTTATGTCATGCCTTGATTACCATGATGATACATACTGACGTCCTGTGTATGTAATCTCTGTGGTGGCATCATCTTGATATGTAAAGAGTATTAATAAATGGATTTGCTGACTTGGTAATATGTATTTCATGCAATGTATGAATGTGTGTAAGATGCTGAATTAACTGGCATGCAATATCTTTGGAGGGGAGAATCTGGGTTGGCGGTCATGGGGGTCACGAGATCTTGGCCACTCAGTACAGTAGTACATGCCAAGGGAATGCCTGAAACAGCTGGGTTGATCTATTTTCTTCCCAATCTATCCATAAAATGTAGATTTAGCGCCAGCTAAGTTTATAACAGATCAAAGCTAATACTACTGAAGCTTTGAGAAGCTTGAGTTAAGACAGATCCAAGCTAATACCACTGTAGCTTTGAGAAGCTTGAGTTAAGACAGATCCAAGCTAATACCACTGTAGCTTTGAGAAGCTTGAGTTAAGACAGATCCAAGCTAATACCACTGTAGCTTTGAGAAGCTTGAGTTAAGACAGATCCAAGCTAATACCACTGTAGCTTTGAGAAGCTTGAGTTAAGACAGATCCAAGCTAATACCACTGAAGCTTTGAGAAGCTTGAGTTAAGACAGATCCAAGCTAATACCACTGTAGCTTTGAGAAGCTTGAGTTAAGACAAACAATTCTTCAATTCATATGTACAAGACAAATCATTTCAAGAACATTCACTGCGTACATTTGTTTGTTCATTTGATCTATGACAGGCAAGACAATGAAGAATATCTGGGACATCACTCCAAGGCCTGAAATCACCAAAAGGAAAGATACCAGAACTTTTCTGGAAAAATATGTTTTTTTCCTTTGAATTCTGGCTCTTGAAATTTTCTGGTCTAGACTTCTGTTCTTAGTTACGCAGGCTAATCAGAAAAAGAGGTTACAAGAGCCAAAAGCTAAAGATATGTTAACTGACATATCATTTTTGACCTGGATATTTACTAGGCGGTGCTAGTGTAAGTATTTTAACTGTGTGCTGTGAGTTGCAGATGTGCAGTTACACAACAAAATGGTGCAAGTCTGGAAAAGTGGTCTCTCGTTGAAGTGAGAGATGTGATTGTATTTTTAATGGGCCAAGAACTTGAACACCGCCAGCCTGCTCAGGTTTATAATGAAAAAGTTACGAGTAGACAACACGTGGCAAAATGGTGTCACTTGTTTCAGTCCAGCAGGGATGATGTGGAAGGCAGACACACTGGTGGAAGGCAGACACACTGGAAAAGTGGATGTCGAAGTTTGTTGACAGCAGAGGTCAATGCAGCATGTGTTGATGAACTGATTCAGCAGGATCGAAGGATAACTTTGCATCATATTGCATCCCACTTGGGACTGAGCTATGGCAGTGTTCAACGCCTCCTGGTGTACGAAGGTTTGTGCCAGATGTGTGCCACATGCGTTATCCGAGGATCAGCAGACAAATGTCCTAACCCCTTTAGCATTCTCCCTGAGCTAACTCACCCTAGCTTTTCATGCTTGCAGCAATAGCCTTGAGTCAAGTCACCAAGTATACACAGATGCATTTCTTGCCATTATTTGCAAGTTTTCATGAAAATTTGAAAAAAACAATGACTGGCAAGAGTGACAATTAAGAAAGTGATGACAGCACTGAAAGTGTTGTCATTGTACCATCATTACTATCATCATTACTACCACCATAATTATAATGATCTGTGATCACCTTTACTACTGTAATCATCATCATCATCATCACACCACCATCTCTGCTATCATCAGCTAGTGCAAAAAATATTATTTTTGGCAAAAAAAATCATTGCATTGTCTTTATAACTGTTATGCTTGTGTTCTTCATTGTACTGGTTGAGAAAATAATTCACTGCTATAACAGTGACACAAGTAATACTAAAGGGCTTAATCAGGTAAAGGTAATCCTGTCATGCCTTAGAGGCACAAAGGGATATGGTGTTAGTGGCCATATTTTCCTTGACCTGTCAGCACACTAGAGGGTGATCAGCATCATGCTTGGCTGAAAGTGCTTAATTAGCCTGGTGATTACACTGAAAAATAGTGTGTGCAAATCTTTTTAACATTCCATATGTATTTTTTACCCAGGGACTGTTTCTTATGCACAGTTGTAAATGTAAGCTTTTTTTTTTTTTTGATCAGCCCTCATAGTATTTTAGGCTTCTATACTCTGTTAATGTCCTAGATTTCTATACTCTGTTAATGTCCTAGAGTTCTATACTCTGTTACTGTCCTAGATTTCTATACTCTTTTAATGTCCTAGATTTCTATACACTGTTAATGTCCTAGATTTCTATACTCTGCTAGTGTTCTACATTTCTATACTCTGTTGTCTCAGATTTCTATACTCTGTTAATGTCCTAGATTTCTATACTCTGCTAATGTCCTAGATTTCTATACTCTGTTGTCTCAGATTTCTATACTCTGTTAATGTCCTAGATTTCTATACTCTGTTGTCTCAGATTTATGTATTATGTTACTTATCACAGATTTTTGTACTCTGTTAATGTCTCAGATTTCTGTATTATATTAATTATCACAGATTGTTGTACTCTGATAATGTCTCAGATTTCTGTATTATATTAATTATCACAGATTGTTGTACTCAGTTAATGTCTCAGATTTCTGTATTATATTAATTATCACAGATTTTTGTACTCTGATAATGTCACAGACTTCCTTATTTTGTTAATGTCTCAGATTTCTTTACTTTGTCACAGATTTCCGTATTCTGTTAATGTCTCAGATTGTATCATGTGACAATGCCATGTCTCATTTATTAGACACGATAAACTTGAGTTCAACATTAAGAAAAAAAAAAGAGTTCTTTGAAATTTCTAGGACAGCATTTACAACATCTCAAACTCTGTGGTTCTGTACAGACACATCATGTACCAGTAAACCTGACATTTTATTTCAGTCAAGAACTAGTTTATCTTAAACTTTCTCGTGATGTCTTGTAAATGTAAACTTTCATTGTGACAGCTTTACATCACAGACAAGAACTAACACATCTCAGACTCTACACTGTGACATCTTTACATCACAGACAAGAACTAACACATCTCAGACTCTACACTGTGACATCTTTACATCACAGACAAGAACTAACACATCTCAGACTCTACACTGTGACATCTTTACATCACAGACAAGAACTAACACATCTCAGACTCTATGGTTGTACAGAGCCATAATTGTGAACTTGGCATTATACTTGACAAAATAAGACACAAATTTCACAGCTCACCTTCATGGCAAGGTTTGTTGATAATCTTAAACTTGTGCCCATCAGGTGAGGTCAGGATACTCACACCATTCTCAGATATAATGGGATATCCCAACTTTTTAGCTCTGTTTAAGATACTCTCAGAGTGGATGGTTATTCCCTGTGTTTAATTCATAAACTGATGTTACTGCAGTATTTCAGATCATAAAGATAAAGTGATGATACTGCAGTATTTCAGATCATAAAGTGCTATTACTGCAGTGTTCCAAGGTTACAAAGACAAAACATATTACTGCAGTATTCTAAGTCTCAAAGACAAACAGATATTATTGCAGTTTTCCAGGGTACAGAGACAAACATAAGAACAGTTTTTGGGTATAAGTTTGTATATACACAATTGAATATATATGAAGTGTGATCAGAAAGTATCCAGACTGGATTTATAAAAAAAAAGACACAAACAAACTACATGAGTTAGTGTTCTGTAATTTAGTCATCTTCAAAATAGTCCTGTTCCAAAGCAACACATTTAGTCAAGTGCTGTTTCACTGCTGGAAGTCATCTCCTGACACAGAGTAAAGCTGCCTGGTGGCATTCTGTTGTGTCTCCTCAACTGAAACATCTTCCCTTTCAAGTGGTTTTTTTTATATGTTTGGGAATAGGAAAAATGTTGGAGAGACTGGTACCAGGTGAATATGGTGGGTGGTGGACCTGGGGACTGCTGCACAAACTGTGATGCATGGGCAGATGTGTTATCACTGTGGAGCTGCCACTACCCACTCTAATGCAATGTTGGCTTTTTTGCACTGAACTGCATCATGCATATGCCACAACCACTGAACTGCATCATGCATATGCCACAACCACTGAACTGCATCATGCATATGCCACAACCACTGAACTGCATCATGCATATGCCACAACCACTGAACTGCATCATGCATATGCCACAACATTTCACAGTAGTATTCCTTGTTGATTGTCTGACCCGATGGAGAATATCCATGATGCACAATTTCACTGTAACTGAAAACAAAACTTGAAATTGCTGTGGCTGTATCATGCTTTCTCAGGTCTGGGAAATGTCGGGGTCTTCCGCTGTGAAGACTTGACCTTAGTACCAGAGCCATGCCCATAACCCACGATTCATCACCACTTATGATTGTTTTTCAAAAGTTTTCATTGTTTTCAATGCATTCAAGCAGGTCACGATCAGCCAAAACATGTGCCTGTTTCTGGTCAGCTGAAAGCACTTTTGCCACAAACTTAGCTGAGACACATCTCATGGCCAAATTGTCCATAAAAGTTGACTGAATTGAACAAAAGCAAATGTGTGAGTCTTCATATAACTGAATTGAACAAAAGCAAATGTGTGAGTCTTCATATAACTGAATTGAACAAAAGCAAATGTGTGAGTCTTCATATAACTGAATTGAACCAAAGCAAATGTGTGAGTCTTCATATAACTGAATTGAACAAAAGCAAATGTGTGAGTCTTCATATAACTGAATTGAACCAAAGCAAATGTGTGATCTTCATATAAATGAATTGAACCAAAGCTTCAGATAACTGAATTGAACCAAAGCTAATGATCTTCAGATAACTGAATTGAACCAAAGCTAATGTGTGAGTTTTCAGATAACTGAATTGAACCAAAGCAAATGTGTGAGTTTTCAGATAACTGAATTGAACAAAAGCAAATGTGTGAGTTTTCAGATAACTGAATTGAACCAAAGCAAATGTGTGAGTTTTCAGATAACTGAATTGAACCAAAGCAAATGTGTGAGTTTTCAGATAACTGAATTGAACCAAAACAAATGTGTGAGTTTTCAGATAACTGAATTGAACCAATGCAAACGTGTGAGAGTTTTCAGATAACTGAATTGAACCAAAGCAAATGTGTGAGTTTTCAGATAACTGAATTGAACCAAAGCTAATGTGTGAGTTTTCATATAACTGAATTGAACCAAAGCAAATGTGTGATCTTCAGATAACTCAATGAATAGTAATTTTGTGAGTTTGAAGCACAGATGCATGGCTAGTTTCAATATTTTCTTCAGAGAAAAGAGAAAAGAAGAACGTTGCCAAATATACAAATAAGGAGAAATAATATATATAACACAAAGTAAATATAAGCAATGTACTACTACACTCTAGACAATATCAACCATATAACATAGAGAAAGATATTCTTTCTAACACAGTTGACATACAAGGATAGAATGATTAAAAAGTCTATGTCACAGGAGAATGAACAGATATAGTGGAAATAGAGAGAGAGAGAAAGAAAGAGAGAATGAATGAATGAATAATAAGAGAGAGAGAGAGAGAGATAGGAAGTGAAAAACAGAAAGAAAGGGACAGACAGACAGGCAGGCAGGCAGGCAGAGAGAGGGAGAGAGAGAGAGAAACTGATACAGTTTTACTGAATCACAACTAATCAACAAAACAACGTGGTCAGAGAGGATACAGTAATAGAGAGAGAGAGAAAGAGAGACAGAGAGAGAAAGAGAGAGAGAGAGAATGAGAGACACTGAGAAAGATAGAGAGAGAAAGAGAGACAGAGAGAGAAAGAGAGACAGTGAGAAAGATAGAGAGAGAGAGAAAGATAGAGAGAAAGACAGAGAGATACAGACAGAGAGAGAAACTGATACAGTTTTACTGAATCACAACTAGTCAACAAAATAACGTAGTCAGAGAGGATACAGTAACACACACAGAGAGAGAGAGAGAGAGAGAGAGAGAGCCTGAACAACTAAGAATGAACAGAATGAAAGTGAAAACTGACCAGAAAATCATTTCCCAGCCTGTAACTGCCAATGCCATAGTTGTAGGTAAGCTCCACAACAAAGTGTGTGTCCTCAGGCCCGTATCCCACCATAGACTTGCTCCATCTGCCATCATAGGGTCTACGTGGTAAATCACAAAGCCATGTATACAAACAATCTCTTTGTTGAATGCATACACTGATGATTTAAAGTACATGTAACAAAGAATAATCTCTATGTTGACAATTGAAACAGCAGTGAATATAATGGCTAACAACAAAGCTGCAGGTGAAGATGAAATAACAGTCGAGATGTTAAAATCTATTTACAGTGACAACATGAACCAACTACAGAGAATGTTTAATAAAATTTTGAAAAAAAGAAAAAGTCCCTTTGACATGGAAAAAGGGAATCATTGTTAAAATACCCAAAAAAGGCAACCTCAGTGACTGCAGTAACTGGAGGGGTGTAAACTTACTATCAGTTGTGTCAAAGGTGTTTTTTAAGTGATTCTGAATAGAATTAAGGATGTAATGGATACTACAATGAGAGAAGAACAGGTAGGATTTCGAAAAGGGAGAAACTGTCTCGACCAGATCTTTCCTCTAAGAATAATACTTGAATAACATATTGAAAAACAGAAACCATTAATCCTGAACTTCATAGACTTTAAAAACGGCATCTGATAGCATACACGTGAAACAAGGATGTATATTATCTCCATTGCTTTTTTGGAATTGCCACAGACTTTATAATGAAAAGATGCTGTACAGGTAAAACTGCCACTGATTAGGTACATGGGACCCAAATAGAAGATCTTGATTTTGCTGATGACATAACTCTTATCAGTGACAATGTGAAATCAATGCAGAAAAAAACAGATTCCCTGTCTTCATTGGCTAGTAAAATAGGTCTTGAAATTAACAAAGACAAAACAAAAATAATGAAACTTCTCATTAATCAAGAAGGAAAAATATATGCAAAAGGAACAGTTGTTGATGAAGTAAACCAATTTGCATACCTTGGCAGCTACATAGACCAGGTTGGTGAAACCAGGAAGGAAGTTAGAATGGCAAAAGCAGCATTGTCCTTACAAAATCTTGATAACATATGGAATTCAAAAGTTATAAGCACAAAAACCAAGTTAATAGACTATTCAATTCAAATGTGATATCCAACCTCATTTATGCATGTGAAAGCTGGAAATCAATTAAAGAAATCGACAAGAAATTCTTTTGAAAACAAATGCCTAAGGAAAATACTTGGTATAAAGGGGAACAAATTCAAGAACAACGCAGAGATAAGACAGATGAGCAAACAACCTGACTCACTGGTGATCAGAAAAAAGAAGATGGACATATGTAGGTCATGTGATGAGAAGAAACAATCAGAGAATACCAAAACAAGCTGTCAAGTGGAGCACAACAGGCCGAAGAAAAATAGGTCAACCACATGAAACTCTAAAGAGGACATTGTTAAGAGAAGCCAGTTTAGTGGGCATAACATCCCTTAATGAAATTGAAAGACTCGCCGAGAACAGGAAAACTTGGCAAACAACTATGTGAATCCTATGTGATGTTTAATGGCATGGTAAGGATTGAAGATTGAAGAAGACAATTATAAATCTATCCAAAGAATTTCTACTTGAACACATTTCTTTGAACTTGTCTGTTCATCATTTGTGTTTAGTTTCGTGTGCCACCAACTTGTCAGGGAACAAATCAAAGCAAGAAAAGATGAAGACATTGTAAAGAGACTGACTTCTTAGCAAAAATAAGAGTTAGATTATTGTAAGATAAGGATCCTGTCCTATCTCTGTATAGATCTTCAAAATATCAACAAACTGTCAGGACTGTTTAGTGCCACATTTAATCTCTGAATGCATTATTTCTACTACTTTCATCCACTGACAGGAAATATATTCAATGTTCTGGCCATGATGGGAAACTAATACATTAGTTTAGTGCCACATTTCATCTCTGAATGCCATTATTTCTACTACTTTCATTCACTGACAGGAAAGATATTCAATGTTCTGGCCATGATTGGAAACTAACACACTAGTCAGTGCATAAATGAGTTTTTAAAAATTCTAGAAGTTATTTGTAGCACTGCTACAATCACTGAAAAATATGAATCTCACACAAGAAGTCAGATAACTACAAAACACTTCTACAATCACTGGATGTTAGGACTATTTAAAACAAAAACAAAAACAGCTTTATCAATTGTCAAAACAAGCACACAGTTGTAACATTTTAGTTTACACCATAATCATATAAAAACATACAGGACAAAGAAAAAAAAAGGAAAAGAAAATGTAAATTCACACGAATGATATACAACAAAAAGGGCTGGAAGAAACATAACATAAAAAAGAAGAGAAAACGTAAATTCACACAAATGATATACAACAAAAAGGGCTGGAAGAAACATAACATAAAAAAGAAGAGAAAACGTAAATTCACACAAATGATATACAACAAAAAGGGCTGGAAAAAAATAACAGAAAAAAAAGAGCACTTTGCTGTGACTTATAAGAAGCTGCATCTGAGAGTGGCTAAGGTGAAGTATTGTGTGAATGTTTGAATGATGAAGTGTGATACTACTCTGATAGATTGGTAGCAAAGAGGGGATTGGGAAATGGGAAAGGTGAGAGAGAGAGACAACAAAAACCATGCCAGGAGCTGACTGCAATAGTGACCATGATCCACTCTGTGGAAAAGTTAGAATAAAACTAAAGAAAGCAGGCAGAAAAGTGAGAAACATCAAACTGAATACAGAACTTCTTAAAAATGACCAAGAACTGAGAGAACAATACAAAGTTATTATAACAAATAGATACAATGCAATAGCAAAGATAAATAGTATAGATGAACAATGGGAAATGTTAAGAGATTCTATCCACCAAACTGTTAAGGAGATAATACCACCAAAAAAAGAAGCCCCTAAAAATAAATGGATGACAGACGACATCTTAGGACTGATGGACAAGAGGAGGAGGAGTAAAAATAACGAGAAAAAATATAACAAGATAAATAAAGAAATAAGACGCAAATGCAGAGAAGCAAAAGAAGTGTGGTTAAATGAGCAGTGCAGACAGATAGAGGACTCTCATATTAAAGACAGCAAAAACATGCACAAACGAATTAATGAACTCACAGGCAGGAAAACAAAATATACCACAGGATGCCTGAAATCGAAAGAAGGTAAAATGTTAATGGGAAAAGAAGACATTGTGGACAGGTGGACAGAGTATATCGGTGAGGTATATGGAGGAGAAAGACCAGAATTAACACCAGATACTGAAATCTGTGAGGGACCACCAATACTTGAAGATGAAATCATAGATGCCATCAAACACATGAAGAAAGGAAAAGCGACTGGGCCTGATAATATAACAATAGAAGAAATAGAGGCACAGGAATAAAAATAATAACCAAGTTACTGAATGACATTTACAACAGTGGTTATATTCCCAGTGACCTGATTAAATCCACGTTTATAGCACTACCAAAGAAACCAGGTGCAAAGGAATGTGACGACCACCGGACTATCAGCCTCTCATGTCACATAACGAAGCTACTTCTGAGAATCATTATGAGAAGAACAAGGAAAAAGATAAAAATGGAAATAGCAGATGAACAGTTTGGATTTGTTGAAGGAAAGGGAACACACAATGCCATTTATGCTTTACGAACACTAACAGAAAGAGCTTTAGAAGTACAGAAAGATCTCTACTTATGCTTCATTGATTACACCAAGGCATTTGACAAGGTGAAACATAATTAAATTATTAAAATGCTTGAAGACATCAATATAGACGGCAAAGACCTGAGGATTGTAAAACATCTATACTGGCAGCAAGAAGCAGCAGTTCGAGTTGAAAATAGAATTGGAAAATATCAACCTATAAAACAAGGGGTGCGACAAGGATGTGTACTATCTCCAGACCTTTTTTCTCTGTATAGCGAGAATATTCTAAGAACAATCATCACAGAACCAGGCATAAAAATTGGAGGATACAATATTAACAACCTTCGGTATGCTGACGACACAGTACTGATAGCAGAGAACCAACAAGACCTGCAAAATCTCTTGGATAAAGTGGCCAAAGAAAGTGAACAGAAAGGCCTTACTTTGAACATCAAAAAGACAGAGACTATGGTTATATCTAAGAAACAGAATCCACCAGCATGCAGTATTAAATTAAACGGAACTGTTCTAAAGCAGGTGCAGAAATTCAAATACCTTGGAGCAGTAATAACTTCAGATGGGAAATGCAGAACAGAAATTAGGAACAGAATAGGCCAAGCAAAGACTGCATTTCAGAGAATGAGAAACATATTGACCAACACATCCTTATCAATGAATGTTAGAAAACGAGTACTAAAATGCTATATTGAACCTATCTTGTTATATGGAAGTGAATCATGGACAATAGGCAAGTCTGCACAAAAATCATTGGAAGCAGCAGAAATGTGGTTTATTAGAAGAATGTTGCGAATCCCCTGGACAGCAAAAATAACTAATGAAGAATGTAGGAGAAGAGCTGGAGAGACAAAAAACCTTGTCAAAAAGATAAGAGAGAGACAATGTACTTTCATAGGACATGCAATGAGAAGAGGGGGCATTGAAAATATTATAACAACAGGAAAAATAGAAGGAAGAAGATCAAGAGGAAGACCAAGAGAAATGATACTGGACAGTCTGACGGGATGGTGTGAGAGGAGATCACCAACTGAGCTGATGGCATGCATGAAGGATCATGTACTCTGGAGAAGCATAATAGCCAATGCCAGTCGGCACGGCACATGATGATGATGATGAGAGAGAGACAATGGCTGTAAAGCTGTTAAAAGGTGAGCTAAATAGATAAATGTATTTGAGGTTTGTAATCTAGAGATGTTAGTTTGAGTCAAGTTTTCCTGATTAGAGACTGGCTTAGATGCATGCTGGGAGATGTCATACACACATTTCTGCATGTGGTCACATAATCTGAGACCACTCTCTCCAACTAAGTTATGCTACATCTTCTGCACACAGTGTACTACACTGGAGAACTTGAATGCGAAGCCCTCATGAAATGTCAGGACAGTTTTGGGAAAAGTAACTGATTTTGTTTCCTAGATAACAGGAAAGCTGACACAAGAGAGGGCAGCTGTACTTTTTAGTTTTGACACAGACAGGATCCCCTTAAAATGTTCACAGACAAGGACATTCTTCCCGTTTGGTTTCCATTTGCAGGCTAACAGGAAGAGATGAGAAAAGATGTCGCAAGTGTCAGGGTAGAGCTATAGTAGTAGCAGATGTTAGGAGTGTCAGGGTAGAGCTATAGCAGATTTTAGAAGTGTCTGGGTAGAGCTATACGAGGGGTGATTGATAAGTTCTCGGCTTAAGGTATAAATACTTGTAACACGCAACTGATATTTAGCGCATTTGTAGATCAGGATAATGTAAGATTAAACACCAAGTTTCAAGAAATTAACTGCAACCAATTTTTTTTTACAGGCTACTGAAGTGGTAAGGGGTGGCAGAAATTGAGAAAATAGATAAAATTTCTCATCAAGGGCTTATCATCGAAAGAGATCCATGAGGATATGGTAGAAACTCTAGGGGAGAGTGCCCCTTCTTACAGCACAGTGAAGAAATGGGCAGCTCAATTCAAATATGGAAGAGAGAGTTTGGAAGATGATCCCCGTCCAGGAAGATCAAGAACAGTAACCACTGATGAAACCAACAGCAGAATCCATGACATGATAATGAAGGACAGATGACTAACTGAGCGGTACGTTGCTACAGAGTTGGGCATCTCCCAGGAATGTGTTCATGCCATTATTCACAATGATCTTCAAATGACAAAGGTCTCTGCTCGATGAGTCTCGAAACTTCTTGGAGCTGATAACAAACGACAGCATCTCAACATGTCAAGAGACAATCTTGGCCATTTTTCTGCAGATCCTGACAAGTTTCTTCAGCAATTTGTGACTATGGATGAGACTTGGGTTCATCATTTTCAACCAGAAACCTAAGAACAGTCAAAGTAGTGGAAACATCATGGATCCCCACCTCCAAAGAAAGCAAGGGTGTTTCTGTTTGCAGGCAAAGTGATGGCTTTTATCTTTTGGGATTCAGAAGGTGTGCTATTGGTGGACTATCTTCAAAAGGGCAGAACGATCACCAGGGCCTATTCATGTGAAGCAACTGTGGGTCAAATTGAAGGAAAAGTGCCGAGGGAAATTGACGAGAGGAGTCATCTTTCATCAAGACAATGCTCCAGTTCACAAGTTGGTGGTGGCAATGGCTGCCATTCATGAATGCAGCTTCCAGCTTTTTGAACATCCTCCTTATTCCACAGATTTGGCCCCTTCAGACTATTACCTGTTTATCAAACTAAAAAAGGAGCTCAGTGGTCGCAAATGTGGTTCGGATGATGATATCATTCATGATGTAGACCACTTTCTACTGGCACAAGATGCTGACTTTTACAAAGAAGGGATCCGTATGCTCCAGGATCACTGGACTAAGTACAAAAACTTGCAAGGGAACTATGTTGAGAAATAACCCCAAAAAGTTGTACACGAATAACCCGTCGTACCTTAGGCCGAGAACTTATCAATCACCCCTCGTAGCAGATGTTAGGAGTGTCAGGGTAGAGCTATAGCAGTAGTAGATGTTAGGAGTGTCAGGGTAGAGCTATAGCAGATGTTAGGAGTGTCAGGGTAGAGCTATAGCAGATGTTAGGAGTGTCAAGGTAGAGCTATAGCAGATGTTAGAAGTGTCAGGGTAGAGCTATAGCAGATGTTAGGAGTGTCAGGGTAGAGCTATAGCAGATGTTAGGAGTGTCAGGGTAGAGCTATAGCAGATGTTAGGAGTGTCAGGGTAGAGCTATAGCAGATGTTAGGAGTGTCAGGGTAGGGCTATAGAAGTGGCAGTAGGTTTACAGAGCATAGAGAAAAAGAATAAAGTAGACATGTTTGGTTGTCAGTAGCCTGGTGGTACATAGAGAGAAAGTGTAAAGTAGATATGTATGGTCAGTAGGTTTGTACAGCACAGAAAGAAAGAGTAAAGTAGATGTGATTGGTTGTTAGAAGGTTTGTAGAACATAGAGAGAAAGAGTAAAGAAGATATGTATGGTTGTCAGTAGGCTGGTAGTAAAAAGTGCAAAATAGATATGTATGGTTGTTAGAAGGTTTGTAGAACATAGAGAGAAAGAGTAAAGAAGATATGTATGGTTGTCAGTAGGCTGGTAGTAAAAAGTGCAAAATAGATATGTATGGTTGTTAGTAGATTTGTAGAACATAGAGAGAAAGTGTAAAGTAGATATGTATGGTTGTTAGTACGAGGGCCATATCAAAAGTTGTGAGCAAAGATTTTTAAAAAATCAGAATTTATAGATAGAGAAAATATAAATGCATCACCTTAACTGCATCCTTTTCTTCACTTTTCAATATAATCTCAATTTCTCTGCACAAATTTTCTCATCGTTCTGCAAGTTTGACTCCTGGTAGAATTCCGTTCCAGTTGACTGAAGGCACCAACACACTGCTTTCTGGACATTCTCTCCTGTATCATAGAGACAGCCTCGCATTTGTTCTTGCACAAAACTGAAAAGATGGTAATCACTGGGTGCCAGGTCAGGGCTACAGGCAGAGTGTGGAAGAATTTCCCAACCTATTTTCTGAACTTCCTCAGTTGAGTGATGGCTTTTCTCTTTTCTATAGCCTAGGGTTTCAATCATTTCCTGTATTGCATTGTGTCTTATTCTAAGATTTACAGCAATTTCAGAAACTGTGACACATCTGTCTTGTTTAATGATGTCATCAACCCCTTCCAAGTTGCGTTCTGTGGAGGCAGTTCCAGAGTGACCGCTTGCGAGGCATATCTTGGATGCTCGTGTTTCCATCTTTGAAATGTTCCACCCACCTCCTAACACTGCTAGCACCCATACACACATCACCATAAGCAGCTTGAAGTCTTTGGTGAATTTCAGCAGCGGGGATTTCCTCTTTAATGAGGAACTCTATAACAGCACATTGATGAAACAAAACTTCAGCACCTGCCATTTTGTTCCTGCCCCACGTGGTCACGTGACACATGATGGTGATGTCATGTGACCTCTACATGAAGTGCAAAGGATGCAGATAGGATGATACATTTATATTTTCTCTATCTATAAATTCTGATTTTTAAAAAAATGTTCCTCACGACTTTCGGTATGACCCTTGTAGGTTTGTAGAGCACAGAAAGAGTAAGAGTAAAGTAGATATGTATAGCTGTTAGTAGGTTTGTAGAGCACAGAAAGAGTAAGAGTAAAGTAGATATGTATAGTTGTTAGTAGGTTTGTACAGCACAAAGAGAAAGAGTAAAGTAGACATATATGGTTTGTAGAACATAGAGAGAAAGGGCAAAGTAGACATGTATAGTTGCTAGTAAGTTTATAGAACAAAGAGAGAAAGGGTAACGTAGATATGTATGGTTTGTAGAACACAGAGAGAAAGAGTAAAGTACATATGTATAGTTTGTAGAACACAGAGAGAAAGAGTAGATATGTATAGTTTGTAGAACACAGAGAGAAAGAGTAAAGTAGATATGTATAGTTTGTAGATCACAGAGATGGAGGGACTGTCAATGCTGACAGAAACTTTAATGCACTGAACATGCTAGGATTTTTTTTTCAGACCGGTAAAATTGTACTAGTCTTTCACATTGCATGACATGCTTTCTGAAATAGCAGTTTAGTCAATACAACATTCGGTATTTTATACTTTTTTAAATGTAAAATCAGACACACTTTACAAACAGCTGCGGGAATTAAGTTTACATTAATTTTTTTCTTACTGTACTTCCAGTGAGATGATCGTGACAACATTCTCATGTG
Source organism: Achatina immaculata (assembly GCA_009760885.1). Lineage (NCBI taxonomy): Eukaryota > Metazoa > Mollusca > Gastropoda > Stylommatophora > Achatinidae > Lissachatina > Lissachatina immaculata. The sequence goes on along the minus strand of CM019693.1, from coordinate 47,219,437 downwards.
CTAGACCACAGTCAGAACTGGCTGATTCTCCTCCATACAAATTAAGCATCATCTTACTGGCCTGATTCTCCTTCATACAAATCAACCATCATCTTACTGGCCTGATTCTCCTTCATACAAATCAACCATCATCTTACTGGCCTGATTCTCCTTCATACAAATCAACCATCATCTTACTGGCCTGATTCTCCTTCATACAAATCAACCATCATCTTACTGGCCTGATTCTCCTTCATACAAATCAACCATCATCTTACTGGCCTGATTCTTCTTCATACAAATCAACCATCATCTTACTGGCCTGATTCTCCTTCATACAAATCAACCATCATCTTACTGGCCTGATTCTCTTTCATCAAGACAATGCTCCAGTTCACAAGTTGGTGGTGGCAATGGCTGCCATTCATGAATGCAGCTTCCAGCTTTCTGGACATTCTCTCCTGTATCATAGAGACAGCCTCACATTTGTTCTTGCACAAAACTGAAAAGATGGTAATCACTGGGTGCCAGGTCAGGGCTACAGGCAGAGTGTGGAAGAATTTCCCTACCTATTTTCTGAACTTCCTCAGTTGAGTGATGGCTTTTCTCTTTTCTACAGCCTAAGGTTTCAATCATTTCCTGTATTGCATTGTGTCTTATTCTAAGATTTACAGCAATTTCAGAAACTGTGACACATCTGTCTTGTTTAATGATGTCATCAACCCCTTCCAAGTTGCGTTCTGTGGAGGCAGTTCCAGAGTGACCGCTTGCGAGGCATATCTTGGATGCTCGTGTTTCCATGTTTGAAATGTTTCACCCACCTCCTAACACTGCTAGCACCCATACACACATCACCATAAGCAGCTTGAAGTCTTTGGTGAATTTCAGCAGCGGGGATTTCCTCTTTAATGAGGAACTCTATAACAGCACATTGACGAAACAAAACTTCAGCACCTGCCATTTTGTTCCTGCCCCACGTGGTCACGTGACACATGATGGTGATGTCATGTGACCTCTACATGAAGTGCAAAGGATGCAGATAGGATGATACATTTATATTTTCTCTATCTATAAATTCTGATTTTTAAAAAAATGTTCCTCACGACTTTCGGTATGACCCTTGTAGGTTTGTAGAGCACAGAAAGAGTAAGAGTAAAGTAGATATGTATAGTTGTTAGTAGGTTTGTAGAGCACAAAGAGAAAGAGTAAAGTAGACATATATGGTTTGTAGAACATAGAGAGAAAGGGCAAAGTAGACATGTATAGTTGCTAGTAAGTTTATAGAACAAAGAGAGAAAGGGTAACGTAGATATGTATGGTGTAAAGTAGATATGTATAGTTTGTAGAACACAGAGAGAAAGAGTAAAGTACATATGTATAGTTTGTAGAACACAGAGAGAAAGAGTAGATATGTATAGTTTGTAGAACACAGAGAGAAAGAGTAAAGTAGATATGTATAGTTTGTAGATCACAGAGATGGAGGGACTGTCAATGCTGACAGAAACTTTAATGCACTGAACATGCTAGGATTTTTTTTTCAGACTGGTAAAATTGTACTAGTCTTTCACATTGCATGACATGCTTTCTGAAATAGCAGTTTAGTCAATACAACATTCGGTATTTTATACTTTTTTAAATGTAAAATCAGACACACTTTACAAACAGCTGCGGGAATTAAGTTTACATTAATTTTTTTTCTTACTGTACTTCCAGTGAGATGATCGTGACAACATTCTCATGTGCTAGACCACAGTCAGAACTGGCTGATTCTCCTTCATACAAATTAAGCATCATCTTACTGGCCTGATTCTCCTTCATACAAATCAACCATCATCTTACTGGCCTGATTCTCCTTCATACAAATCAACCATCATCTTACTGGCCTGATTCTCCTTCATACAAATCAACCATCATCTTACTGGCCTGATTCTCCTTCATACAAATCAACCATCATCTTACTGGCCTGATTCTCCTTCATACAAATCAACCATCATCTTACTGGCCTGATTCTTCTTCATACAAATCAACCATCATCTTACTGGCCTGATTCTCCTTCATACAAATCAACCATCATCTTACTGGCCTGATTCTCCTTCATACAAATCAACCATCATCTTACTGGCCTGATTCTCCTCCATACAAATCAACTATCATCTTACTGGCCTGATTCTTCTTCATACAAATCAACCATCATCTTACTAGCCTGATTCTTCTTCATACAAATCAACCATCATCTTACTGGCCTGATTCTCCTTCATACAAATCAACCATCATCTTACTGGCCTGATTCTCCTTCATACAAATCAACCATCATCTTACTGGCCTGATTCTCCTTCATACAAATCAACCATCATCTTACTGGCCTGATTCTCCTTCATACAAATCAACCATCATCTTACTGGCCTGATTCTCCTCCATATAAATCAACCATCATCTTACTGGCCTGATTCTCCTTCATACAAATCAACCATCATCTTACTAGCCTGATTCTCCTTCATACAAATCAACCATCATCTTACTAGCCTGATTCTTCTTCATACAAATCAACCATCATCTTACTAGCCTGATTCTTCTTCATACAAATCAACCATCATCTTACTAGCCTGATTCTTCTTCATACAAATCAACCATCATCTTACTGGCCTGATTCTCCTTCATACAAATCAACCATCATCTTACTGGCCTGATTCTCCTCCATACAAATCAACCATCATCTTACTGGCCTGATTCTCCTCCATACAAATCAACCATCATCTTACTGGCCTGATTCTTCTTCATACAAATCAACCATCATCTTACTGGCCTGATTCTTCTTCATACAAATCAACCATCATCTTACTGGCCTGATTCTTCTTCATACAAATCAACCATCATCTTACTGGCCTGATTCTTCTTCATACAAATCAACCATCATCTTACTGGCCTGATTCTTCTTCATACAAATCAACCATCATCTTACTAGCCTGATTCTTCTTCATACAAATCAACCATCATCTTACTGGCCTGATTCTTCTTCATACAAATCAACTATCATCTTACTGGCCTGATTCTTCTTCATACAAATCAACCATCATCTTACTAGCCTGATTCTTCTTCATACAAATCAACCATCATCTTACTAGCCTGATTCTTCTTCATACAAATCAACCATCATCTTACTAGCCTGATTCTCCTTCATACAAATCAACCATCATCTTACTAGCCTGATTCTCCTTCATACTAATCAACCATCATCTTACTGGCCTGATTCTTCTTCATACAAATCAACCATCATCTTACTGGCCTGATTCTCCTTCATACAAATCAACCATCATCTTACTATCCTGATTCTCCTTCATACAAATCAACCATCATCTTACTATCCTGATTCTCCTTCATACAAATCAACCATCATCTTACTAGCCTGATTCTCCTTCATACAAATCAACCATCATCTTACTAGCCTGATTCTCCTTCATACAAATCAACCATCATCTTACTAGCCTGATTCTTCTTCATACAAATCAACCATCATCTTACTAGCCTGATTCTCCTTCATACAAATCAACCATCATCTTACTAGCCTGATTCTCCTTCATACAAATCAACCATCATCTTACTAGCCTGATTCTCCTTCATACAAATCAACCATCATCTTACTAGCCTGATTCTCCTTCATACAAATCAACCATCTTACTAGCCTGATTCTCCTTCATACAAATCAACCATCATCTTACTAGCCTGATTCTCCTTCATACAAATTAAGCATCATCTTACTGGCCTGATTCTCCTTCATACAAATCAACCATCATCTTACTGGCCTGATTCTCCTTCATACAAATCAACCATCATCTTACTGGCCTGATTCTCCTTCATACAAATCAACCATCATCTTACTGGCCTGATTCTTCTTCATACAAATCAACCATCATCTTACTGGCCTGATTCTCCTCCATACAAATCAACCATCATCTTACTGGCCTGATTCTCCTCATACAAATCAACCATCATCTTATGCCTGATTCTCTTCATACAAATCAACCATCATCTTACTGGCCTGATTCTTCTTCATACAAATCAACCATCATCTTACTGGCCTGATTCTTCTTCATACAAATCAACCATCATCTTACTGGCCTGATTCTCCTCCATACAAATCAACCATCATCTTATTAGCCTGATTCTTCTTCATACAAATCAACCATCATCTTACTGGCCTGATTCTCCTCCAGCTGGTTTCGCTGGTTGCTTTTTAATAGGTTTTTGACAATATAAACCAGTTATGGTAACTGATGACCTCCAAAAGTTTTGGTTTTTCTACCGTTTTATCTGTAATTTACCAGTAATTAGCCAGTTAAAGCAATCACTGCTTTAATGTCTAAAAAGACAGACTTGTAAAAAATTTCAGAGGTAAGGCTGCCATCTCTCTAACTCTGGAATTGAGGACATCTGGGTCAAGAAAAGGAGGACTTTGAGGATGCCTTTCCTTATGTTACCAAAACACACTTTTATGTCCTATTATGGTCTTTCAGAAAAGACCTTCACCTTTGGTAACAGTTTATCATGGCCATCACACAAGCAAGAGCTTCAACAAGCACTATTAAAGAACTGTCATTTCTTTCAATTTTCTTTATATGGGAGTTAAAGACTGACATTGTTATTTCACATAAGATAAATAATTTGGTGTACACCTTGCTCATTTTACAGATAATAAGGGGAGATTACAAAATTTTAAAAGCAAAAATTCCGGACATTTTCAAAATTAAACAAACTCCTCCCAGAATGTCCATGTCATGTAAAAAATGGAAAAAATTAGGACAATTGGGAGCCTTATACTGAGGTAAATGAACGAACTGGTAAACTCAGTAGATTTTTGTTTGTTCAGATCATTCTTTGACAAACTGGTGACTCTGATGTCATTCTCAATATACCTCCTATAGAATTCAGGGATTTTTCAAGTGTAGGTTTTCCATATCTGAGCTTTCAGAAAACCCATAAATAAGAGCACATAAGTGCACATAAGAGCACCCGTTTTGGTGTCCATTATGACACTGCTAATTTTGCCAAAATACTCCCCATTGAATTCAACAGAATTGACTGGTTCTGTGAATCTAATTATAGCATTAGTGATGGTGGAAGGGTAAGGCTGTTTATCAAGGAATTAGAGGAGTGCTAAAATACCATCCCTGAGGTGTAGATGGAGCAGACATGAAGGAGGAAGATGTGACTCTGAGAGGACAGAGCAGTTTGAAATGTGGCTAAAGTATGGTTCATGTCTTTTATAAAAGAGAGCAGTTTTTGAACCAGTGGATGAAAAATAAACTATCCAAGAAATCATAAACGTGCTCAGTGGAGCAGAATAAGCTGGTACAATTCCCCTGGGAACAACTGTGTTAAGAACACACTTATCTTAACATAGTCTTTGTGAGACATGGAACACAGATCTATTTGCTTAAAATCTCTGACCTAGTTCTGTAGCCCAGAAACCTGTAGCAGCACTAACTGTAAATGTTATGTTTGTAAAATGTAATGTCAGGGTGGTGGACAGATGGAGACATGCAGATTTGCTGGCAGGGATGAAGAAAATCTGGTGTAAAACCAATGAATCCAGGACATGACAAGGCTATGGGTCTTTTCAACAATGGCCATCAGAATGATGTAAACAAAGCATAGCCAGCAGACTACAGGTGGTGGGGAATGGACATTATTGAAGCACTCATCAGATTCCTCATCCCAAAGTCGGAGTGTCTTTGTGGAACTGTCTCAAAGCTGTCTGGCCAGCCAGCGATGCATGTTGGATATGATGTGGAGAAGGGGGTTAAGTACAGCCACCAGAGGTTGGAAAACAAAGCTTTGGCCAGGCCAGCTTAAACCACTGTCTTCATGGCAGTCCGAGCAAGACCAGAGTCTGCCCTAGCAAGGAAAGGTGCTGAAGTCGGAGGTAACCAGCCAAAAGGCGCATGGTAAAAATCAGGGGTACCACGCATCATCGCCAGTGTGAGTACAAAGAAGAAGAAGAAGAAGAAGCTGGTAGAATGGGCTGGCCAGGATGACTGGGTTTATGATTTTAGGAAAAATATAAAATGTGGGTTTGTCGTGCTGACAGGCCATCGTCATTAATCAACTTTTTAGATATTACATTAATCAACTCTTTGACAAGGCTTTCAACTTTTTAGATATTACATTAATCAACTCTTTGACAAGGCTTTCAACTTTTTAGATATTACATTAATCAACTCTTTGACAAGGCTTTCAACTTTTTAGATATTACATTAATCAACTCTTTGACAAGGCTTTCAACTTTTTAGATATTACATTAATCAACTCTTTGACAAGGCTTTCAACTTTTTAGATATTACATTAATCAACTCTTTGACAAGGCTTTCAACTTTTTAGATATTACATTAATCAACTCTTTGACAAGGCTTTCAACTTTTTAGATATTACATTAATCAACTCTTTGACATGCCCTCAACTTTTTACAAGGTCTGACAATTAAGTAATGAGACTAATTACATAATAAATAAAATAAACAACAGTTGAAGATATAACCTGTATTTTATTTAAAGTAAGCCCCTTGCGCACTGATACAGCGAGTGGCATGATCTAACAAACATTGAAACGACTTCTGCAGTTCTTCTGTTGGTATGGCCTTAATCCGATGTTATGGCCTTTTGGATGTCATCAGTATCATCAAAGAAGCATCCTTTCAATGGTAACTTTAATTTTGGGAATAGAAAATAATCGCAGGGAGACAAATCTGGGGAAATAGGGTGGATGGTTGAGAACACACACTTGTTTTTGGGCCAAAAATTCCTGTACATCTACCGCCCGGTGAGCCGGTGCATTATCATGAAGAAGAAAAAACTGCCAGGTGTTGAATACTCGGGTCGGACTTGGAGAATCCTTTTCAATAGGCATTTCAAAATACTTAAATAAATGTTGGCAGTGACAGTCTGTCCCTCTGGAATAAATTCTTTGTGAATAACTCCTTTGCTGTCGCAGAAGCACACCAACATTGTCTTCACTTTCGACTTTTGAAGACAAATCTTTTTGCCTTTTGGTGATGATGATGACTTCCACCGAGCACTTTGGTGTTTAGTTGTGGGATCATAGCAGAAAATCCATGTTTTTTCCTCTGCAACAATCAAATTTAAGAAATGTTTATTTTTACAACACGTTTTGATGATGTCTTTTTCTCCAAGCCATATGGGGCTCCGCAAGGGTTATCCACAAATGCCTGTCCCTTGCTTTTTTTCCTGCTCTTGCCCATGTGAGTCCTCTTCTGCTCGACATCCTCTCCGTTGTTCTTCTGCAGTCAGGCTGGGGACTTTCAGCGGCTGGCTTTCATCCACAACCTTCATGAGCTCAGTTTCCTGATATGCATTTCTTCTTCTACCTGCATTTGTTTTTTCCCTTGTTTCTGTTGAAGTCTGTTGGTTTTTTTTACTGGATAGGGTTGTTGGTCCTATGTGGAACCCTCCTTAGCTGCCTTTTACAATCATGCGTGGTAGGATACAGTGGTCCTGTTCTTTTCTTTCCAGGCATGTACCACACAGGGGTTCCCTTTCCTCATTCCCTCTTTAACACCAACTTGACATGAGAAGCTAGATGAACTATAAAACACTACTACAATAACTGACAGGTATAAACAATTCAGGATCCGAAACTCTTAAAATGCAAGTACAAAAAATGTCTAAAAATTTACCCATTACAAGCAGCCTTGCATCCTTCCTCAAATTCTTCATGGCGGAGAAACTGTTGGTCATATTTTGTTGTCATATTTATTTTCATCACATAAAAGAAAAAAAAAAGAAAAAATACAAAAAGCATGAACATTTGAACATTTTAAATAACATCATATGAGAGGTGTTCAAAATGTAATACACTACATTGTTTTTCTCAGGAGCTGTTTATTCAAAAAGCATGAAATTTATACACAATATACATGGATATATCATGTAAACATTGGTATTATTCAACCTAATTCCCTCAACTTGTACGGCTTTTTGCCAGCATGAAGCAAGTGCATGTATTCCTAGCCCATGCCAGATTTTCTCTTGATTATGTAGCCATTTTTTTGCTGTATGAATCACTCCTTCGTCATCTTCAGATCTTACCCCTCAGAGTGCATCTTTAAGTGGACTAAACAGAGGGTGCCAAATTAGGACTATAGGGTAGAAAGAGTAGTACAGTCCAACCCAATCTGGTGATTGCTTCTCGTGTTGCCAGACTTGTGTGAGGGCGTGCATTGTCATGAAGGAGCAGGTCTGCTGGATTCTTGTGTGGTCGAACTCTGTGAGAACGATGATTGAGTTTTTTCAATGTCTTAATGTAGCTTGTGAAATGATTGTCTCTCCTCTTGGCATAACATCCACAAGAATCACACCTTCAATGTCCCAAAAGACAGTGATCATAACCTTTCCAGCTGAAGGAGTTGTCTTGAATTTTTTCTTCGTGGTGGTTGCAGATGATGCCACTCCATTGATTGCCTTTTTTGTCTCAGGTTCAAAATGATGCGCCCATGTTTCGTCACCTGTTACGATCTTAGCCAAAAAGTTCTCTCCCTCAGCATTAAAATGGTCTAACAATTCAAAAGAAATTGGTTTCCTTTGAAATCAATGGTCATTTGTGAGACTTCGAGGAGCCCATCTTGTGCAAACCTTAGAAAATCTGAGAGCTTTTATAACTGCATTTGCACTACCATTGCTGACTGACAGCTTTAAGGCCAACTGTTTAGCAGTGATACGACCATCAGTAAGAATAATGCCCTAGACTAAGACTTGGATACAGCTACAGTTTGCAGACAATGTTTTTTCCTGACAAATACTCTGCACCTAAAGTAGACTATAAGAAACAACTGAAAAACTGTCAAAGAAATGTTTCTACCCTCCATTATTAAGCCAATGCTGTTAACCAGTGCTTACATCTAAAGTACATGTTGTTAATTTAATTAAAGTGCCCTGGGTGCATGCGATCATTTCTCTCCACAGTTCCCTGTCTTTAGACTTGATCATGAGATTCACTGGTGACTTTCTTCCTAGCCATACTGACAGCCCATCCAGTAACTTCTCTCTCTGTCTTCCTCTGTCTCTTCTTCCTTCAATTTTTCCAGCTGCCACAGTGTGTTCTAATTTTCATCTTCTCAGGAAATGTCCTACAAATTTCATTTGTCTGCCTCTTGATCTTTGCTATAATTTGCTTTTTAACTCCAGCCTCTCTTAGGACTTCTTCATTGGCTTTCTTGGCTGTCCATGGTACCTTCAACATTCTTCTTATGAACCACATTTCCATGGCTCCACTTCTCGCTGTACTCTCTTATTCACAGACCATGCTTCACATCCATAAAACAAAATTGGCTCGATGTAACATTTAAATATTCGGACTCTTGTTTCCATTGATATGGATCTGTTGCACAAGACGTGTCTCATTGTCTGGAATGCTGACTTGGCCTGAGCACGTCTGCTTTTTATTTCATTGTGACATTTCCCATCAGTTGTTATAATCATTCCTAATTACTTGTTTCAGATTTGTGCCATCGATGGTAATGCTACATTTTAGTGGTATTCTTTTCTTTGAGATGACCATCACTTCAGTCTTCTTTTTGTTCAGGCTGAGATCTTCACTTTCACTTTCACAAACCACAATGTCCAGAAAAGCCTGTAGTTCCCCTTCACTTTTAGCAATCAGAACTGTGTGGTCTGCATATCTTAAGTTGTTAAGCTTGTTCCCGCCAATTGATATTCCTAACATGTACTCTATATTTCTCATTATGTTTTCGCTGTGCAAGGAAAAGAGGTCAGGAGATAAAACACATCCTCGTCTCACTCCCAACTGTATGGCTTGGAATGCTCCTATCTGGCTCTCAACCCTCATTGCTGCTGATTGCTGCCAGTATGTTTTTGATAAGTTTCAGATCTTTCCCATCTATGATGATGTCTTCCAGCATTCTTATAATTTATATGTGTCTCACTTTAGCAAATGTTCCACAATAGTCTATGAAGCATAAGTATAGGTCCATCCTTACTTCTATCTAATGATCTCTCCATCAATGTTCTTATTATATATTTGGCGTTACTTGTATCTTTTCCTTCAATGAAGCCGCACTGTTCTTCAGTGATTTCCGGTTTTATTTTGTTCCTGACTATTCTCATAACAACACGAAGTAGGATTTTGGTAACATGGCTCATAAGACTAATGGTTTGATGGTCTTCACATTCACAATTTTGGTAGGGCAATGAAAACTGACTGCAAAAGGTCTGATGGGATATAGTTACTGTTATAGATGTCATTCAACAATCTGGTAATTATTTCTATGCCAAACTCTCCTAATGCTTCCAATTCTTCCTTGGTGATTTTATCTGGTCCTGGTGCTTTGTTGTTTTTTCATGTGTTTGATGGCTTCTTCCACTTTTGCTTTTAATATGTGAGGCCCTTTGTTATTATTTCATATATCTATTTCACTTCTATTGTCCTCACAGAGTTCTCTAATGTATTTGCTCCATCTTGCCATTATTTCATCTCTGTCCATTACTGTATGCCCCTCCTTTGACTTCAGGCAACCAGTCTTGTGGTATGCCCTTTTGTATGTTAACTCTTTTATTTGTTTGTACATATCTCTTGTGTTTCCATGATGGTGTGTCTCTATTTCACTACATTTCTTATTTAGCCACTCCTCCTTAGCTTTACTGCATTTGTGTTTTATTTCTTTATTTATTTTATTACAATCTCCTTTATCTTCCTTAAGACTTCTTCTCCGATCCATTAATTGCAAAATTTCTTCTGCCATCCACCTGTTTAGTGTGTCTTTTATTTGGAGATAGGATTTTGATAGATGTTTGCTGAGCAGAGCCTTTGAGCATATTCCATTGTTAATCAATCATTTCAATCTTCTATGTAGCATTATATCTATTATGTTCTATGGTCCTATATTGTTCTTGTATTGCCTTATCTTTCCATAATAGCTCTCTATCTAGTTCTTTATTTTTAGTCTGATTCTGACTTTTCCTATGACTGGGATGTGGTCACTGTTGCAGTCTGTGCTTGATCTTGTTTTCACAGAGATTAGTGAGTTCCTGAATCTTCTGTTGATCATAATGTAATCTATCTGGTTCATTCATTTGCATGTCCTTTGCTGAACTTTGCCTCCCAAACAGCACTCTTGTAGGCCTCTCGGTTGTAAGTAAGATGGCCTGCCACTAATGCATCCATTTGCAGATCCTCAACAATGTCTTGCAGCCATCTTTGCCTTGGTCTTCCTCTCTATCTCTTCCCCATTATGTACCCTTCCAAGACAGTCTTCTCTAGATTATCATGATCTATCTGGTTACATATGTTACTATTTGGGCTTTTCCATGTCCATAATCACTTAGGGTGTTGTTGAAACCAAGTATTTCCTATTATCATTTTATTCTTTTCTGACCACTCAGTCAACATATCTCTTGTGTTTCCATGATGGTGTGTCTCTATTTCACTACATTTCTTATTTAGCCACTCCTCCTTAGCTTTACTGCATTTGTGTCTTATTTCTTTATTTATTTTATTACAATCTCCTTTATCTTCCTTAAGACTTCTTCTCCGATCCATTAATTGCAAAATTTCTTCTGCCATCCACCTGTTTAGTGTGTCTTTTATTTGGAGATAGGATTTTGATAGATGTTTGCTGAGCAGAGCCTTTGAGCATATTCCATTGTTAATCAATCATTTCAATCTTCTATGTAGCATTATATCTATTATGTTCTATGGTCCTATATTGTTCTTGTATTGCCTTATCTTTCCATAATAGCTCTCTATCTAGTTCTTTATTTTTAGTCTGATTCTGACTTTTCCTATGACTGGGATGTGGTCACTGTTGCAGTCTGTGCTTGATCTTGTTTTCACAGAGATTAGTGAGTTCCTGAATCTTCTGTTGATCATAATGTAATCTATCTGGTTCATTCATTTGCATGTCCTTTGCTGAACTTTGCCTCCCAAACAGCACTCTTGTAGGCCTCTCGGTTGTAAGTAAGATGGCCTGCCACTAATGCATCCATTTGCAGATCCTCAACAATGTCTTGCAGCCATCTTTGCCTTGGTCTTCCTCTCTATCTCTTCCCCATTATGTACCCTTCCAAGACAGTCTTCTCTAGATTATCATGATCTATCTGGTTACATATGTTACTATTTGGGCTTTTCCATGTCCATAATCACTTAGGGTGTTGTTGAAACCAAGTATTTCCTATTATCATTTTATTCTTTTCTGACCACTCAGTCAACATCTCTCTTCTTTTGTCTCTGATTCGTAGTCCATACTTGCCAGTAGCTTCATTGTCTTGTTCAGTCCCTACTTTTGGCATATAAATCACCCAGCACAAAGTTTACTTCTCATGATTTGCACCGTTTCTTTGCCATGTCCAGATTGTTTTTTTTAAAATAGCTGATGCTATAATTGCTTATGTTTGCTGCTATAGCTGATGCTATAATTGTTTATGTTTGCCGCTATAGCTGATGATATAATTGCTTATGCTTGCTGCTATAGCTGATGCTATAATTGCTTATGCTTGCTGCTATAGCTGATGATATAATTGCTTATGTTTACCGCTATAGCTGATGATATAATTGCTTATGCTTGCTGCTATAGCTGATGCTATAATTGCTTATGTTTGCCGCTATAGCTGATGCTATAATTGCTTATGTTTACCGCTATAGCTGATGCTATAATTGATTATGTTTGCCGCTATAGCTGATGCTATAATTATGTTTGCCGCTATAGCTGATGCTATAATTGCTTATGTTTACCGCTATAGCTGATGCTATAATTGATTATGTTTGCCGCTATAGCTGATGCTATAATTGCTTCTGTTTGCCGCTATAGCTGATGTTATAATTGATTATGTTTGCCGCTATATCTTATCTTATATCTTATATCCTTCCCGTGCCGTTAGACGTCACATAGGGCTCGCAAAGTAGTTCGCCAATATTTCCTGTCTTCGGCGAGTCTTTCAACCTCAACAAAGGATTTTATGCCTGTTAACTTGGCCTCTCTTAATAATGTTCTCTTCAGAGTTTCACGCGGTCTGCCCCTTTTTCTTCGGCCTGTTGTGTTCCACTTGATAGCTTGTTTTGGGATTCTCTGCTCATTTCTTCTCATCAAGTGGCCAACATATGTCCATCTCCTTTTCCTGATCACCCGTGAGACTGGTTGTTGTTCAGTCATCTGTCTTATCTCTGCATTGTTCTTGAATTCATTCCACTTGATGCCGAGTATTTTCCTTAGGCATTTGTTTTCAAAAGAGTCTAATTTCTTTTCTATTTCTTTAGTTGTTTTCCAGCTTTCGCATGCATAAATGAGGGTGGATATTACATTTGAATTGAATAGTCTTAACTTGGTTTTGCTTCTGTTTGCTGCTATAGCTGATGCTATAAATGCTTCTGTTTGCCGCTATAGCTGATACTCATGAGCTATGTTTACCTTTAGAGCTGCTGCTACTAAATCATGCGAGATAAAGATACCTGTGACAGGCTAATACCGACATTTTGATGAAAGAACAGTGCAGATAAGTGTACCTTCATCCCCAGCACTTCACGATAAAACTTGGCCGTCTCCGCTCTGTTTCCAACCTTAAAGACAAAATGTAGCGCTCTTCTGTGTGACATCTTTAGGGTAAACTCTGGCAGCAGGCCTGTCAATCACCGCTCAGGCAGTCCAGCAAACGATGACTAAGTACTTTTTTTTTTTTTTTGCTGACCTCTTGGGTCAGATAAGGCGAAAGTTCAAGGCCTCTGGTAGAACAAAGTAACTGATGCTCACCTACTTCCGTTTTCCTGTTTCTGTGAGGGAGATACAACATGGATAGAAAAGAGAAACGTTCAGGGTTTGTTAATTATGGTAAGATTGCTTTTTTAAAATTAAATGTAGCACTTTATATTTGTTATTCTGCTTTTAATTTCCTCGCTTATCCTGTTGCAAGTTGTGCTTAGATATTTGTGTGTTTCTGCTTTCTTAATGATCATATATCCAACATTTATATAATCTGGATTATTCTGTCTCTGGTCTCTTGATATACTCTGTCTTATCTTGGTTAATGGTCAAGCCCACTTCTAGTGCTACATCTCTTAGGTGGATGCAGATATTGGTGACTTCTTGCACAGTTTCCCCTACCAGGTCGATGTCATCAGCGTATCCTAGTATTTTAACTTGTTCATCTGTAGGGGAAGAGCCAGTGAAGAGCCATGGCAGAGTATATGATGCTTCCACGAACGACTCACAACGCGGTGAAGCAGGTCATAGAAATGGCACAGAATGGACTGAACATCATAGACAAAAGCAAGCTACTGGGGAAGTTAAAAATGTAAGCAGTCAATAAACAGAATGCTGGAAGAGAAACATAAGCAGTCAATAAACAGAATGCTGGTGGAGAAACATAAGTAGTCAATAAACAGAATGCTGGAAGAGAAACATAAGCAGTCAATAAACAGAATGCTGGAAGAGAAACATAGGCAGTCAGTGAACATGCCACACAACAGCTGTTCACACTGTACGAATTGCTTTCTAAAATATGTCTCAGTGACAGCAGTTTGAGTTGTATGTCTTATGAAATATGTCAATGCTGACAGCTTGTAATAACCTTTAACCTTGTTATGTTTATTATTTCAGAGACTGAAGAACAGCAGAGAACACGTTTCCAAGTTGAGCTTGAGTTTGTGCAGTGCTTGGCCAATCCAAATTATTTGAACTGTTAGTGACATTTGCATGTTAAGCATTACCTGACATCTTGTACCTGTGTAGATTAACAGATCCTAACTTCTTACATCTTACATCCTTCCTGTGCTGTTAAACATCACATAGGGCCCGCATAGTAGTTCACCAAGATGTCCTGTCTTCAGCGAGTTTTTCAATCTCATCAAGGGATGTTATGCCCATTGAATTGGCTTCTCTTAACAATGTTAACTCTAAAGTTTCATTTGGTTGACCTCTTTTTCTTCGGCCTGTTGTGTTCCATTTGATAGCCTGTATGGGGATTCTCTGATTGTTTCTTCTCATCACATGACCAACATATGTCCACCTTCTTTTTCTGATCACCCATGAGACAGGTTGTTGTTTGCTCATCTGTCTGATCTCTGCGTTGTTCTTGAATTCATTCCACTTTATACAGAGTATTTTCCTTAGGCATTTGTTTTCAAAAGAGTCTAATTTCTTGTCGATTTCTTTAGTTGTTTTCCAGCTTTCACATGCATAAATGAGGGTGGATATTACATTTGAATTGAATAGTCTTAACTTGGTTTTTGTGCTTATAACTTTTGAATGCCGTATGTTCTGAAGATTCTTGAAGGTCAGTGCTGCTTTTGCAATTCGAATTCTAACTTCTTTTCTGGTATCACCATTGTGGTCTATATAGCTGCCAAGATATGCAAAATGGTTTACTTCTTAAACAGCTGTTCCTTCTATGTATATTTGTCCTTCGTCGTTAATGAGAACCTTCATTATTTTTGTTTTAACCTTTCAGGTCCTATTTTACTAGCCATTGAAGACAGGGTATCTGTTTTTACTTGCATTCATTTCACATTGTCATTGATAAGAGTTATGTCATCTGCAAAATCAAGATCTTCCAGTTGAGTCCTATATACCCAATCAATGCCCGTTTTTCCTTTGCAACATTTTTTCATTATGAAGTCTGTTACAATTCCAGAAAGCAAGAGAGATAATATACATCCTTGTTTCACGCCTGTTTCAATCTGGAACCATTCACTCATTCCTTCATCTGTATTGACTGCACAAACATATCCATTGTAGAGTTCACTAATGATGTTGACAAACTTAGATGGTATTACATATATTCTTAAAATCTTCCATAATGAATCTCTGTGTATGTTATCAAATGCCTTTTTAAAGTCTGTGAAGTTCAGGATTAACAGTTTCTGCTTTTCAATATGTTCTTCAAGAATTATTCTTAGAGTAAAGATCTGGTCGAGATCACTGTCGAGAACCCTGACGCTAGCATGTCAGTTATGGGTCACCACCCCTAATGCTAGCGAGTCAGCTATGGGTCACCAGCCCTGACGCTAGCATGTCATCTATGGGTCACCAGCCCTGACACTAGCATGTCAGCTGTGGGTCATTGAATGCCAAAAAAGGACAGCATTTGTTTTTTTCTAGCACAAAAATTGCTTTTATTTCTTATATAACTCTCTTGTTTTCTGACATCTCTTTTCTTATACAGGGTCCGGCATAAAGCATATCTGGATTTAACTGACTTAGTGCGCAGTAACTGAATACATGTGAAAAAAACATGACGTCAGAGATGAAGCAATCAGTCATTTTTAACAATGCCTTCTTGGCAAACACAACAATGTGCATTCATTGTTGAAACTTATTTTAAAAGTGGAGAATCGTCTATTACTGTACGATGAAAGTTTCGTTGCCATTTTGAGTTGCACCCCCGTGATAATGTTCCCGATCAGAGGACAAAACAATTTTGAGGTGGGTCAAAAAATTTAAGGAAACCGCTAATTGCCTTAATAACAAGTCTACGGTTGTCTAAGAACTCAACAGACACCTGAATGAATTCAAGAAGTCCACAACATATTGCTGAGTAGCCTCGGAAAGACACCTGACAGACACCTGAATGAATTCAAGAAGTCTGCAACGTATTGCTGAGTAGCCTCGGTGATCAGCTGTTAGGAACGCTTTGGCACCTGGCATCCTCTTACTATTAATAGTGATCTTTATGTGCAGTTGCTAACTGAATACTTTATTCCAGACTTGGCCAATAGAAGTAAGAGACTATTATGGTTTCAACAAGATGGAGCAACTGCCCACACAGCCCATCAGTCCATGGCCATGCTGCGACAAGCATTTCCCAATCGTCTTATTTCCAGATTTGGGAATATTCATTGGCTGGCAAGGTCACCTGTTTTAACGGCTGCAGACTTCTTTTTGTAGGGGTATCTCAAGAACATGGTATCCCTTTGAACATGTTAAATGGTGTTATACAGGAATTTTCCAGATGCCTGGCTGAATGTATTAAATGTAATGGCAGTCATCTAACTGGCGTAATTTTCAAAACCTAAATATAATTGTCAGTAATAATAAAAGTACACACTTTTCTGAGTTTCATTTCACTTTTTTTTACCAAAAACATGTATAGTGCTTATTTATTTTCCATTTTTAAAATCCAGCTATGCTTTATGGCGGACCTTGTATAACTCTCTTATTTTCTGACATCTCTTTTCTTATATAACTCTCTTATTTTCTGACATCTCTTTTCTTATATAACTCTCTTATTTTCTGACATCTCTTTTCTTATATAACTCTCTTGTTTTCTGACATCTCTTTTCTCATATAACTCTTGTTTTCTGACATCTCTTTTCTTATATAACTCTCTTGTTTTCTGACTTCTCTTGTCTTGTAGTTTTCTGACATCTCTTTTCTTATATAACTCTCTTGTTTTCTGACATTTCTTGTCTTGTAGTTTTTTGACATCTCTTTTCTTATATAACTCTCTTGTTTTCTTACTTCTCTTGTCTTGTAGTTTTCTGACATCTCTTTTCTTATATAACTCTCTTGTTTTCTGACATCTCTTGTTCTTTCACTCCCTCCACTCAATTTTTTTTTTTTTTTGTTCTGTTGTTTGTGTAGAAATAAGGTAAAAGTCAAAACATTATGTAATTCTTTCATTTATAGAATGAATTATTTTATTCATGAGAATAAACCTGAACTATTTTTATCACAGCTTTGATGCAGCGACCTCATGTGTGTATGTATCTCACACAACAACCATTTCCTTTACATTTGTGATCAATGTGGACAGTCATCTTGTTTCACTTTAACCTTTCCATTGTGGACTTTTGTTCATTTACATATTTTTCCTAGGTATATTATAATTTTCTGAGAATCTGCCAGAGCACATAGATCTCATCTATAGACATCTTGTTTGCACACATTTTCCTGACTCCGTTGCAAGTTTTAATGAAATATGACAAGAGGAAACTGGACAGACGGAGGGGGGGGGAGTGGTGGGGCGGTGAGATCTCCACAACTTCTTAGGTCAAGGTGACACAGACTTAGATTTTTGTTGTTGTTCAAAGTTGGACAATTTCTAGATCTAAATAAAATGGCAGTTGTAATTATTTATGTTTTGATAGAGGTGAAATGTCTTGAATTCACTGAACACCATACAGAGGAAGAGACCACTATGGGCGTGATATCTGTGTTAGCTGTGGGTCAAAGGTCAAGACTTTTTTTTTAAACAATAATTTGTATCAGAGGTCAAATCACGTCAGGCTGACTTGTTCATTTGCAGTTCTGGCACAGAGAGGAATATTCAAAGATCCAAATTTTGTGAATTATTTGAGGTACCTGCAGTACTGGAAGGAAGCCAAGTATGCCAAGTTTTTAAAGTAAGAATTTCAGTTCCTAGATGTGTTCCATCATCCTTTTTATAGCTGTGTTATTTGTTCCATCATTCTCTTTACAGCTGTGTTATATGTTTCATCATTCTCTTTATAGCTGTGTTATATGTTTCATCATTCTCTTTATAGCTGTGTTATATGTTTTATCACTCTCTTTATAGCTGTGTTATTTGTTCCATCATTCTCTTTACAACTGTGTTATATGTTTCATCATTCTCTTTATAGCTGTGTTGTACATTTTATCACTCTCTTTATAGCTGTGTTATACATTTTGTCACTCTCTTTATAGCTGTGTTATGTTTTATCATTCTCTTTATAGCTGTTATGTTTTATCACTCTCTTTATAGCTGTTTTTTATCAATCTCTTTATAGTTCCTAGATGTGTCATTTGTTTTATTGTTCTCTGTATAGTAGAGCCTGGTTAGCTGAGTGGTTAGGTGCTCGGTTTACTAATCCGGTGATACCAGGTTCAGTCTCAGCAATTGGATTTTTTTCTGGTTCACACCGAAAAAGGCCCCACGGTTCACCCGGCCTCTAAAAATGGGTACTAGAGAAATCTGGGAAGGTGAAGCAGCCAGGCGTGATACTGACCTCATCCCACTTTCATGTGCCGAAGGTCATAGTGATCCCCAATATGCCTCAATGACACGGAAGTGGGAATTTTACCTTTACCTTTATAGTAGCAGGATGTGTTGTGTATTTCATGTTCTCATGGTAACTTAGAGGTACTTATTGCTAAGTTTACCATCATTGATGAAGTTGAAAGATTACATAAGTGATGAAGGCAAAATAGGGATAACTTAGCATTACAAATTGTGAGGTAGCAAGCAAAATAGGGATAAATTAGCATTACAAATTGTGAGGTAGCAAGCAAAATAGGGATAAATTAGCATTACAAATTGTGAGGTAGCAAGCAAAATAGGGATAAATTAGCATTACAAATTGTGAGGTAGCAAGCAAAATAGGGATAAATTAGCATTACAAATTGTGAGGTAGCAAGCAAAATAGGGATAACTTAGCATTACAAATTGTGAGGTAGCAAGCAAAATAGGGATAATTTAGCATTACAAATTGTGAGGTAGCAAGCAAAATAGGGATAACTTAGCATTACAAATTGTGAGGTAGCAAGCAAAATAGGGATAACTTAGCATTACAAATTGTGAGGTAGCAAGGCTTCACATTCTAAGCAGTAAAACAACCATGCCAGTAAAAGCCATGTTTCATTACTAACAAATGAACCAAGACACATTTTCAGATCTCAACACAACCACTAAACTTGTACACATTTTCAGATCTCTTAAAACACAACCACTAAACTTGTACACATTTTCAGATCTCTTAAAACACAACCACCAAACATGTACACATTTTCAGATCTCTTAAAACACAACCACTAAACGTGTACACATTTTCAGATCTCTTAAAACACAGCCACTAAACTTGTACATTTGTTGGCATACAAAATAAGTCATGAGATTTTGGTGGTTGTTTGAAAACTGTATTGTGAGTCCTGCTAAACTGCCTGCTTTTCCTCACTATATGCTCCGGAAAATGTCACGCTGATCCTTTTAGCTATTCCTTTTGGATTTTAATTAATTATGCAACTGGTTAAAAAACAATAGAAATGTAGTTTATTTTGGCTAGCTGAGTGGCTAGGTGTTCAATTACTAATCCAGTAGTACCAGGTTCAAGTCCCAGCAGTGAGATTTGTCTGGTACACACAAAAAAAAATGCCTGAATTCCACTCAAACACTGAAAATGGGCACCAGAGAGTCTGTGTAGGTAAATGCTGTCAAGAGTGATAGTGACCACATCACAGGAAGTTAAATGCTGTCAGGAGTGATACTTACCACATCACAGTAAGGTAAATGCTGTCAGGAGTGATACTTACCACATCACAGGAAGGTAAATGCTGTCAGGAGTGATAGTGACATCACAGGAAGGTAAATGCTGTCAGGAGTGATACTTACCACATCACAGGAAGATAAATGCTGTCAGGAGTGATACTTACCACATCACAGGAAGATAAATGCTGTCAGGAGTGATACTTACCACATCACAAGAAGGTAAATGCTGTCAGGAGTGATACTTACCACATCACAGGAAGGTAAATACTGTCAGGAGTGATACTTACCACATCACAGAAAGATAAATGCTGTCAGGAGTGATACTGACATCACAGGAAGGTAAATGCTGTCAGGAGTGATACTGACATCACAGGAAGGTAAAAACTGTGTTATTGTCTCCACCAGACTGCCCATACTAAATATGAACGTATGATAACTATTATTGTCTCCACCAGACTGTTCATACTAAATATGAACGTATGATAACTATTATTGTCTTCACCAGACTGCTCATACTAAATATGAACGTATGATAACTATTATTGTCTCCACCAGACTGTTCATACTAAATATGAACGTATGATAACTATTATTGTCTTCACCAGACATCCTATACTAAATATGAATGTATGATAACTATTATTGTCTCTACCAGACATCCCATACTAAATATGAACATATGATAACTATTATTGTCTCCACCAGACTGCTCATACTAAATATGAACGTATGATAACTATTATTGTCTCCACCAGACTGCTTATACTAAATATGAACATATGATAACTATTATTGTGTCCACCAGACTTTCCATACTAAATATGAACATATGATAACTATTATTGTGTCCACCAGACTTTCCATACTAAATATGAACATATGATAACTATTATTGTCTCCACCAGACTTCCCATACTAAATATGAACGTATGATAACTATTATTGTCTCCACCAGACTGTTCATACTAAATATGAACATATGATAACTATTATTGTCTCCACCAGACTTCCCATACAAATTGTCTCAACCAATGTTCATTCTCACCACTGAAGTGCACACCCCCGCCCCCTCCCCAACACATACACAGTAAACAGTCTTCTGTCTAGTTTTATTCCTGTAAACAGTCATATGTCTAGTTTTATTACTGTGAACAGTCATATGTATAGTTTTACTCTTGTAAACAGTCATCTGTCTAGTTTTATTTCTGTGAACAGTCATCTGTCTAGTTTTACTCTTGTAAACAGGCATCTCTCTCTCTGAACCTTAAGTGCCCAGGGCACATGGGGCTTCCGCAAGGGTTTTCCACAAATGCCTGTCCTTTGCCTTTTTTTCTACTCTTGCCCAGGTGAGCCCTCTATTGCTCAACATCCTTTCTGTTGTTCTTCTCCATGTCTCTTTTGGTCTACCCTTACTTCTGCTCCCCTGTGGTGTCCATCTTAGTGCTATTTTTGGTAGTGAGTTGTCAGTCATTCGGAGCACATGTCCCAACCATTGCCAGCGTCTTTCCTCAATAATTAAACAGGCATCATTATAGTTTTATTCCTGTAAACAATCATTGTCTAGTTTTACTCTTGTAAACAGTCATCTGTCTAGTTTTACTCTTGTAAACAGTCATCTGTCTAGTTTTACTCTTGTAAACAGTTATCTGTCTAGTTTTACTCTTGCAAACAGTCATCTGTCTAGTTTTACTCTTGTAAACAGTCATCTGTCTAGTTTTACTCTTGTAAACAGTCATCTGTCTAGTTTTACTCTTGTAAACAGGCATCATTATAGTTTTATTCCTGTAAACAATCATCTGTCTAGTTTTACTCTTGTAAACAGTCATCTGTCTAGTTTTATTCCTGTGAACAGTCATCTGTCTAGTTTTACTCTTGTAAACAGTCATCTGTCTAGTTTTATTCCTGTAAACAGTCATCTGTCTAGTTTTACACTTGTAAACAGACATCATTATAGTTTTATAACTGTGTGCAGGCACTGTCAAGAAGGTTCACCAGTCAAGCACTTCTCGTTTTTTACATTTTTGTCTTTCAAATCCCTGGAAATGTGATATTCCTGAATAAGTGATTTACTTTGTTATGTTAAGATTGAAAAAATACACATGTGTGATCAAATAATAAAGTACAAATGTGTGATCAAATAATAAAGTAAATATGTGTGATCAAATAGTAAAGTACATATGTGTGATCAAATAGTAAAGTACACGTGTGGTCAAATGGTAAAGTGCACATGTGTAATTAAATAGTACTCCAAAACTTACATTTCTTTCGTACCAACTGTTTCAGTTTGATGAAAAACTTTCACAACATTTAGGAAAAAAAACACTTCTGAAAAATGACATGATATTCACAGTAAAAAAGGTAGACTGGTTTACAATAGTGTAGACTTAACTTAGTGTATCCAGTGTTACAACTCTCACCGGTGCTCACTTTGTGCAGAAGCATATGAGTATGTAGATATATATATATATATATATGCAACATGTATGTAGTGTGTAGACATATGTATATACATATGTATGGGTGGGTGGTTGGTATGTATTTAGATATGTGTAGAAAAAGTAAAGATATATCATTTCTCACTTCATTCTTTATATTGTGTTTCCTGTTCCCCCCCCCCCCCCCACACACACACACACACACTCAGGTACCCCCAGTGTCTTCACATGCTAGAACTTCTGCAGTACGAGCACTTCCGGAAAGAGCTGGTCAATGCACAGTGCGCAAAATTCATAGATGACCAGCAGCTTCTACATTGGCAGCATTACCAGAGGAAGAGAAATGCACTCTTGCAGGTAGCTACAGCCAGTACCAGACATTACAGAGTGGCTGATGGGAGTTAATGTTTACAGACATTACAGAGTGGCTGATGGGAGTTAATGTCTCCACCAGACTTCCCATACTAAATATGAACATATGATAACTATTATTGTCTCCACCAGACTTCCCATACTAAATATGAACGTATGATAACTATTATTGTCTCCACCAGACTGTTCATACTAAATATGAACATATGATAACTATTATTGTCTCCACCAGACTTCCCATACAAATTGTCTCAACCAATGTTCATTCTCACCACTGAAGTGCACACCCCCGCCCCCTCCCCCAACACATACACAGTAAACAGTCATCTGTCTAGTTTTATTCCTGTAAACAGTCATCTGTCTAGTTTTATTCCTGTAAACAGTCTTCTGTCTAGTTTTATTCCTGTAAACAGTCTTCTGTCTAGTTTTATTCCTGTAAACAGTCTTCTGTCTAGTTTTATTCCTGTAAACAGTCTTCTGTCTAGTTTTATTCCTGTAAACAGTCTTCTGTCTAGTTTTATTCCTGTAAACAGTCTTCTGTCTAGTTTTATTCCTGTAAACAGTCTTCTGTCTAGTTTTATTCCTGTAAACAGTCTTCTGTCTAGTTTTATTCCTGTAAACAGTCTTCTGTCTAGTTTTATTATTGTGAACAGTCATATGTCTAGTTTTATTACTGTGAACAGTCATATGTATAGTTTTACTCTTGTAAACAGTCATATGTCTAGTTTTATTACTGTGAACAGTCATATGTATAGTTTTACTCTTGTAAACAGTCATCTGTCTAGTTTTATTTCTGTGAACAGTCATCTGTCTAGTTTTACTCTTGTAAACAGGCATCTCTCTCTCTGAACCTTAAGTGCCCAGGGCACATGGGGCTTCCGCAAGGGTTTTCCACAAATGCCTGTCCTTTGCCTTTTTTTCTACTCTTGCCCAGGTGAGCCCTCTATTGCTCAACATCCTTTCTGTTGTTCTTCTCCATGTCTCTTTTGGTCTACCCTTACTTCTGCTCCCCTGTGGTGTCCATCTTAGTGCTATTTTTGGTAGTGAGTTGTCAGTCATTCGGAGCACATGTCCCAACCATTGCCAGCGTCTTTCCTCAATAATTAAACAGGCATCATTATAGTTTTATTCCTGTAAACAATCATTGTCTAGTTTTACTCTTGTAAACAGTCATCTGTCTAGTTTTACTCTTGTAAACAGTCATCTGTCTAGTTTTACTCTTGTAAACAGTTATCTGTCTAGTTTTACTCTTGCAAACAGTCATCTGTCTAGTTTTACTCTTGTAAACAGTCATCTGTCTAGTTTTACTCTTGTAAACAGTCATCTGTCTAGTTTTACTCTTGTAAACAGGCATCATTATAGTTTTATTCCTGTAAACAATCATCTGTCTAGTTTTACTCTTGTAAACAGTCATCTGTCTAGTTTTATTCCTGTGAACAGTCATCTGTCTAGTTTTACTCTTGTAAACAGTCATCTGTCTAGTTTTATTCCTGTAAACAGTCATCTGTCTAGTTTTACACTTGTAAACAGACATCATTATAGTTTTATAACTGTGTGCAGGCACTGTCAAGAAGGTTCACCAGTCAAGCACTTCTCGTTTTTTACATTTTTGTCTTTCAAATCCCTGGAAATGTGATATTCCTGAATAAGTGATTTACTTTGTTATGTTAAGATTGAAAAAATACACATGTGTGATCAAATAATAAAGTACAAATGTGTGATCAAATAATAAAGTAAATATGTGTGATCAAATAGTAAAGTACATATGTGTGATCAAATAGTAAAGTACACGTGTGGTCAAATGGTAAAGTGCACATGTGTAATTAAATAGTACTCCAAAACTTACATTTCTTTCGTACCAACTGTTTCAGTTTGATGAAAAACTTTCACAACATTTAGGAAAAAAAACACTTCTGAAAAATGACATGATATTCACAGTAAAAAAGGTAGACTGGTTTACAATAGTGTAGACTTAACTTAGTGTATCCAGTGTTACAACTCTCACCGGTGCTCACTTTGTGCAGAAGCATATGAGTATGTAGATATATATATATATATATATGCAACATGTATGTAGTGTGTAGACATATGTATATACATATGTATGGGTGGGTGGTTGGTATGTATTTAGATATGTGTAGAAAAAGTAAAGATATATCATTTCTCACTTCATTCTTTATATTGTGTTTCCTGTTCCCCCCCCCCCCCCCACACACACACACACACACTCAGGTACCCCCAGTGTCTTCACATGCTAGAACTTCTGCAGTACGAGCACTTCCGGAAAGAGCTGGTCAATGCACAGTGCGCAAAATTCATAGATGACCAGCAGCTTCTACATTGGCAGCATTACCAGAGGAAGAGAAATGCACTCTTGCAGGTAGCTACAGCCAGTACCAGACATTACAGAGTGGCTGATGGGAGTTAATGTTTATAGATATTACAGAGTGGCTGATGGGAGTTAATGTTTACAGACATTACAGAGTGGCTGATGGGAGTTAATGTTTACAGACATTACAGAGTGGCTGATGGCAATGAATGTTTACAGACATTACAGAGTGGCTGATGGGAGTTAATGTTTACAGACATTTCAGAGTGGCTGATGGCAATGAATGTTTACAGACATTACAGAGTGGCTGATGGCAATGAATGTTTACAGACATTACAGAGTGGCTGATGGGAGTTAATGTTTACAGACATTTCAGAGTGGCTGATGGGAGTTAATGTTTACAGACATTACAGAGTGGCTGATGGCAATGAATGTTTACAGACATTACAGAGTGGCTGATGGGACTAAATATGAACATATGACACCTATTATTGTCTCCACCAGACTGCTCATACTAAATATGAACGTATGATAACTGTTATTGTCTCCACCAGACTTCCCATACTAAATATGAACATATGATAACTATTATTGTCTCCACCAGACTTGCCATACAAATTGTCTCACCCAATGTTCATTCTCACCACTGAAGTGCACACCCCCACCCCCTCCCCCAACACATACACAGTAAACAGTCATCTGTCTAGTTTTATTCCTGTAAACAGTCATCTGTCTAGTTTTATTCCTGTAAACAGTCTTCTGTCTAGTTTTATTCCTGTAAACAGTCTTCTGTCTAGTTTTATTCCTGTAAACAGTCTTCTGTCTAGTTTTATTCCTGTAAACAGTCTTCTGTCTAGTTTTATTCCTGTAAACAGTCTTCTGTCTAGTTTTATTCCTGTAAACAGTCTTCTGTCTAGTTTTATTCCTGTAAACAGTCTTCTGTCTAGTTTTATTCCTGTAAACAGTCTTCTGTCTAGTTTTATTCCTGTAAACAGTCTTCTGTCTAGTTTTATTATTGTGAACAGTCATATGTCTAGTTTTATTACTGTGAACAGTCATATGTATAGTTTTACTCTTGTAAACAGTCATATGTCTAGTTTTATTCCTGTAAACAATCATCTGTCTAGTTTTACTCTTGTAAACAGTCATCTGTCTAGTTTTATTCCTGTAAGCAGTCATCTGTCTAGTTTTATTCTTGTAAACAGGCATCATTATAGTTTTATTCCTGTAAACAGTCATCTGTCTAGTTTTACTCTTGTAAACAGACATCATTATAGTTTTATACCTGTGTGCAGGCACTGTCAAGAAGGTTCACCAGTCAAGCACTTCTCATTTTTTACATTTTTGTCTTTCAAATCCCTGGAAATGTGATATTCCTGAATAAGTGATTTACTTTGTTATGTTAAGATTGAAAAAATACACATATGTGATCAAATAATAAAGTACAAATGTGTGATCAAATAGTAAAATACATATGTGTGATCAAATAGTAAAGTAAATATGTGTGATCAAATAGTAAAGTACACATGTGGTCAAATGGTAAAGTGCACATGTGTAATTAAATAGTACTCCAAAACTTACATTTCTTTCGTACCAGCTGTTTCAGTTTGATGAAAAACTTTCACAACATTTAGGAAAAAAAACACTTCTGAAAAATGACATGATATTCACAGTAAAAAAGGTAGACTGGTTTACAATAGTGTATCCAGTGTTACAACTCTCACCGGTGCTCACTTTGTGCAGAAGCATATGAGTATGTAGATAGATATATATATATATATATATATATATGCAACATGTATGTAGTGTGTAGACGTATGTATATACATATGTGTGGGTGGGTGGTGGGTATGTATTTAGATATGTGTAGAAAAAGTAAAGATATATCATTTCTCACTTCATTCTTTATATTGTGTTTCCTGTCGTTCCCCCCCCCCCCCCCACACTCAGATACCCCCAGTGTCTTCACATGCTAGAACTTCTGCAATACGAGCACTTCCGGAAAGAGCTGGTCAATGCACAGTGCGCAAAATTCATAGATGACCAGCAGCTTCTACATTGGCAGCATTACCAGAGGAAGAGAAATGCACTCTTGCAGGTAGCTACAGCCAGTACCAGACATTACAGAGTGGCTGATGGGAGTTAATGTTTACAGACATTACAGAGTGGCTGATGGGAATTAATGTTTACAGACATTACAGAGTGGCTGATGGGAATTAATGTTTACAGACATTACAGAGTGGCTGATGGCAATGAATGTTTCCAGACATTACAGAGTGGCTGATGGAAGTTAATGTTTACAGACATTACAGAGTGGCTGATGAGAGTTAATGTTTACAGACATTACAGAGTGGCTGATGGAAGTTAATGTTTACAGACATTACAGAGTGGCTGATGGAAGTTAATGTTTACAGACATTACAGAGTGGCTGATGGAAGTTAATGTTTACAGACATTACAGAGTGGCTGATGGGAGTTAATGTTTACAGACATTACAGAGTGGCTGATGGTAATGATTGTTTACAGATTTCGTTTCATGGACTTTTAGCTCATTGAGTTTGACTTGGAGAGCCTTGAACTGAGGAACTTGGCTCCTGCTTTTCTTATCCCTAGTTTTTTTTTTTTTTCTTCTCTTCTTACGGCTTTCTTTCAGACACAGCAGTTTCCACCTTTGTAATGTCAGGATCTCACAGCAGTTTCCACCTTTGTAATGTCAGGATCTCACAGCAGTTTCCACCTTGGTGATGTCAGGATCTCACAGCAGTTTCCACCTTTGTAATGTCAGGATCTCACAGCAGTTTCCACCTTGGTGATGTCAGGATCTCACAGCAGTTTCCACCTTTGTAATGTCAGGATCTCACAACAGTTTCCACCTTGGTGATGTCAGGATCTCACAGCAGTTTCCACCTTCAGTTTCCACCTTGGTGATGTCAGGATCTCACAGCAGTTTCCACCTTTGTAATGTCAGGATCTCACAGCAGTTTCCACCTTGGTGATGTCAGGATCTCACAGCAGTTTCCACCTTTGTAATGTCAGGATCTCACAGCAGTTTCCACCTTTGTAATGTCAGGATCTCACAGCAGTTTCCACCTTGGTGATGTCAGGATCTCACAGCAGTTTCCACCTTTGTAATGTCAGGATCTCACAGCATTTTCCACCTTTGTGATGTCAGGATCTCACAGTAGTTTCCACCTTGGTGATGTCAGGATCTCACAGCAGTTTCCACCTTGGTAATGTCAGGATCTCAAAGCAGTTTCCACCTTTGTAATGTCAGGATCTCACAGCAGTTTCCACCTTTGTGATGTCTGAATTTCACAGCATTTTCCACATTTGTGATGTCTGAATTTCACAGCATTTTCCACATTTGTGATGCCGGAGATCTGGCTTTGTTATTGGTCAGGTTTGCAGTTCCCTAACCATGATTTTCTGAGACTGATTCTTGTGTACTCTACAGTTGATAGATCCAGGAGACACCTATCATACAGGAATGTACTCTACAGTTGATAGATCCAGGAGACACCTGTCATATAGGAATGTACTTGTTTCTTCTTTTCATGTAACTCCTAGGCTCGCTAAGCCAATTTAAATGTTTTCAGTGTCAACATGATACGTGAAATGAAGATTTAAATCAAATTGAAACTCAGCTTGCAATTCAGAGACAAATTTATGTGAGGAAAGATCATGTTTAATCAACAATTCCACATCAGCAGTCACAGTTTCTTGAAGAGACCCGGCTTCTTGAAGAGACCCAGCTTCTTGAAGAGACTCATCTTCTTGAAGAGACTCATCTTCTTGAAGAGACCCGGCTTCTTGAAGAGACTCAGCTTCTTGAAGAGACCCAGCTTCTTGAAGAGACTCATCTTCTTGAAGAGACCCAGCTTCTTGAAGTGACTCGGCTTCTTGAAGAGACTCAGCTTCTTGAAGAGACCCGGCTTCTTGAAGAGACCCAGCTTCTTGAAGAGACTCAGCTTCTTGAAGTGACTCGGCTTCTTGAAGAGACCCAGCTTCTTGAAGAGACAGCTTCTTGAAGAGACCCAGCTTCTTGAAGAGACTCATCTTCTTGAAGAGACCCGGCTTCTTGAAGAGACCCGGCTTCTTGAAGAGACTCGGCTTCTTGAAGAGACTCGGCTTCTTGAAGAGACCCAGCTTCTTGAAGAGACTCAGCTTCTTGAAGAGCTTCTTGAAGAGACCCGGCTTCTTGAAGAGACCCAGCTTCTTGAAGAGACCCAGCTTCTTGAAGAGACTCGGCTTCTTGAAGAGACCCGGCTTCTTGAAGAGACCCAGCTTCTTGAAGAGACCCAGCTTCTTGAAGAGACTCAGCTTCTTGAAGAGCTTCTTGAAGAGACCCGGCTTCTTGAAGAGACCCGGCTTCTTGAAGAGACCCAGCTTCTTGAAGAGACTCAGCTTCTTGAAGAGACTCATCTTCTTGAAGAGACCCGGCTTCTTGAAGAGACTCATCTTCTTGAAGAGACCCGGCTTCTTGAAGAGACTCAGCTTCTTGAAGTGACTCAGCTTCTTGAAGAGACCCAGCTTCTTGAAGAGACCCATCTTCTTGAAGAG
This sequence comes from Achatina immaculata, assembly GCA_009760885.1. Classification (NCBI taxonomy): domain Eukaryota; kingdom Metazoa; phylum Mollusca; class Gastropoda; order Stylommatophora; family Achatinidae; genus Lissachatina; species Lissachatina immaculata. The sequence goes on along the minus strand of CM019693.1, from coordinate 47,189,547 downwards.
ACTCAGCTTCTTGAAGAGACCCAGCTTCTTGAAGAGACCCAGCTTCTTGAAGAGACCCATCTTCTTGAAGAGATCCATCTTCTTGAAGAGACTCAGCTTCTTGAAGAGACTCAGCTTCTTGAAGTGACTCAGCTTCTTGAAGAGACCCATCTTCTTGAAGAGATCCAGCTTCTTGAAGAGATTCGGCTTCTTGAAGAGATTCGGCTTCTTGAAGAGATTCGGCTTCTTGAAGAGATTCGGCTTCTTGAAGAGATTCGGCTTCTTGAAGAGATTCAGCTTCTTGAAGAGACTCAGCTTCGTGAATAGATCCAACTTCTTGAAGTGAATCAGCTTCTTGAAGTGAATTAGCCAGCTTCTTGAAGAGATTCAGCTTCTTGAAGAGATTCAGCTTATTGAAGAGATTCAGCTTCTTGAAGAGACTCAGCTTCTTGAAGAGATTCAGCTTCTTGAAGAGACTCAGCTTCTTGAAGAGCTTCTTGAAGAGATTCAGCTTATTGAAGAGATTCAGCTTCTTGAAGAGCTTCTTGAAGAGATTCAGCTTCTTGAAGAGATTCAGCTTATTGAAGAGACTCAGCTTCTTGAAGAGCTTCTTGAAGAGACTCAGCTTCTTGAAGTTCATAACTGATATGATTGCTGGTGAGATATTTTGTTTAACCGATCTGATTGTTGCATTCTGTCTTTCTGCTGAGTATTTGGTACAGGGCTCTACTGTAGCACATCAGAACTTTTTGCTAATATGGGCATCAGTGGGATGTATCACGTTTTGCTCTTCTGGTAAAGATTCACCGACTCCACTCTGCTTTTGCTGGTAATTTTTCTGGTCAAGCTGTAATAGCTACATATTGTCCTTCGTTGGTGTATTTTATCAAGCCCAGCAGGTAGCTTTGTTCCCACTGCCTTTTGTTTGTTTAAGGTATAGTTCTTTGTCATGGTGGACCGGAGACCATCCCGACGGCTGGGCTTGTTCGTCACCTCACAGATTGTACCTTCTGTCTATGCGTTCTATCATACAGCCACAGAACTAGAACATTTCACCTAAGGTACTATATATAACTAACATAACAGTCATTGATGTTCTCATTGTTCCCTGTCTCTTTCACTCTCCCTCTCTCTCTTCTTCAAATCTTATTGCTAATGTAATTTTCACATCTTATGTCCACATCTTACATTGTTTTGTGTGTCACTTTATTTAGAAAATTGGAATTTCACTGCAGAACCTTGTGTGTAGTGAGATTTCATAATAATGTAGAGTAGATATCTTTTGTATATTACCTTTTCTGATGTGGAAACATTTATACCAAACAACCATTACACTACCATTGTCTGTAGTCAGTCAAGTGGTTGCACACATTACTATTGTCTGTAGTCAGTCAAGTGGTTGCACACATTACCATTGTCTGTAGTCAGTCAAGTGGTTGCACACATTACCATTGTCTGTAGTCAGTCAAGTGGTTGCACACATTACCATTATCTGTAGTCAGTCAAGTGGTTGCACACATTACCATTGTAGTCAGTCAAGTGGTTGCACACATTACCATTATCTGTAGTCAGTCAAGTGGTTGCACACATTACCATTGTAGTCAGTTAAGTGGTTGCACACATTACCATTGTCTGTAGGCAGTCAAGTGGTTGCACTCATTACCATTGTTTGTAGGCAGTCAAGTGGTTGCACTCATTACCATTATCTGTAGTCAGTCACTCAGGTGGTTGCATACATTACCATTGTCTGTAGTCAGTCAAGTGGTTGCACACATTACTATTATCTATAGTCAGTCAATTAAGTGGTTGCACACATTACCATTGTCTGTAGTCAGTCACTCTATTGGTTGCACAGATGGTTACAGACAATGCCACCATTATATGTAGCCAATCAAAAGGTTGCACACAATATCACCCTTGTTTGCAATCTGTCAGTAGTTGTATATATCACCACTGTCCGTAATACTCTGTCAAGTAGTTGTAAAAAACATGACCCTTGTCTGTATTCTGTACACAACTTAGTAACAAGAAACAACATGACCCTTGTCTGTATTATGTACACAACTTAGTAACAAGAAACAACATGACCCTTGTCTGTATTATGTACACAACTTAGTAACAAGAAACAACATGACCCTTGTCTGTATTATGTACACAACTTAGTAACAAGAAACAACATGACCCTTGTCTGTATTATGTACACAACTTAGTAACAAAAAACAACATGACCCTTGTCTGTATTCTGTACACAACTTAGTAACAAGAAACAACATGACCCTTGTCTGTATTATGTACACAACTTACTAACAAGAAACAACATTACCCTTGTCTGTATTATGTACACAACTTACTAACAAGAAACAACATGACCCTTGTCTGTATTATGTACACAACTTAGTAACAAGAAACAACATGACCCTTGTCTGTATTCTGTACACAACTTACTAACAAGAAACAACATGACCCTTGTCTGTATTATGTACACAACTTAGTAACAAGAAACAACATGACCCTTGTCTGTATTCTGTACACAACTTACTAACAAGAAACAACATGACCCTTGTCTGTATTCTGTACACAACTTACTAACAAGAAATGTTTTTGTCACTTTACTGCAGGAGCAGGCTGAGAAAACTCAGGCAACGAAAGATGGCAGACAACAGCCAACACAGCAACAGGGGACTTGATATCTCAACAACCAACACAGCAACAGGGGATTTGATATCTCAACAACCAACACAGCAACAGGGGACTTGATATCTCAACAACCAACACAGCAACAGGGGACTTGATATCTCAACAACCAACACAGCAACAGGGGATTTGATATCTCAACAGCCAACACAGCAACAGGGGACTTGATATCTCAACAGCCAACACAGCAACAGGGGACTTGATATCTCAACAGCCAACACAGCAACAGGGGACTTGATATCTCAACAGCCAACACAGCAACAGGGGACTTGATATCTCACCTGTGTGTGTGTGTGAGTATGTGAGTGTGTAAATGCATAAGAGAGAAGTGATGCTGGCATCAGCTTGTCAGAGCACGGGTGTGTATGTGTGTGCGCATGCGAGCCTCAGTTGATACCTACACTTGTGAGTGTGTGTGATATGACTCAGTTCATGCTGTGTGTCATAGAATGTATGTGATATGACTCAGTTCATGCTGTGTGTCATAGAATGTATGTGATATGACTCAGTTCATGCTGTGTCATAAATGATATGACTCAGTTCATGCTGTGTGTCATAGAATGATATGACTCAGTTCATGCTGTGCTCAAGGTGAGTGGTCAGTTCAACTAGTTACCAGACAATGATGTTGGATGAGACTGTACACAACTCTGGTCTGACTTGGTTGTGGCACCATCAACCCTCTGCCAGTGCCACTTCTGATCTGCTGATTTACTTTTCTTCACTGTCCATTCTCTTCAAAAGCAGAACTACAACTTTGGCATGTGACATACTTTTCTTGGTGTTCACTGGCCACTGCTGCGAGCATAATTTGCTGACTTAAGTGATGTGGACTAAGCTATCATGATCAGGTGAATCTGGTAATGAGGATTTGAAGTTTTACTGGCTGACTTTTGTTTCTAGGTCTTTCAGATAAGTCTTCGATTTTCTCAGAATCTTTTTTTGAGTCATTGTCAGTGCTCCTTCCTTCTTGAATCATCTTTAGCTTTCTATCTTAGATCATCTTCAGCTTTCTGTGTTAGATCAGCACAGCTTTCCACCTTAGATCAGCTCAGCCTTTCTCTCTTAGATCAGCACAGTGTACTCTCTTTGATCATCTCAGCTTTCTCTCTTAGATCATCTTCAGCTTTCTGTGTTAGATCAGCTCAGCCTTTCTCTCTTAGATCAGCACAGTGTACTCTCTTTGATCATCTCAGCTTTCTCTCTTAGATCATCTTCAGCTTTCTGTGTTAGATCAGCTCAGCTTTCCCTCTTGGATCTGTGATAGCATTTTTTATCTAAGGTATATAATTCATAATAAAAGTTAGTGTGTCCAAATTTTAATGCCCTTGATTGACGTAGTTATGGTTCGATTAAAGGTCAGTCTTGACACTTTAAAAATCCAAAGATTTATGATCATGTTTGATGAAATTTACCGGACATGTTTTTTACTCAAGCTTAGTTAAGACCTTTGAAAATCTCAGGGAGTAGCGAACTTTATCCTGACATGTATTAAAAGTTAAATTTGGAATCTCCAGTTAGTTTTTCACTGAAGGTAATTTTTGGACGTTGAAATCCCGAGATTTTGATTGAACTTTCTCTAGACTTGTTTTTTATGGCTAGCTAAAATTAGGTTGTTTTCACAGACTAGTCCAAGGTCTTAAACAGGCAATTTACAAAACTTCAGGGCATGAGTCAAGTTTTGTGAACTTGCACAGAGTTGGGAATCTCATGCTATAGTGAAGGCCATAACAGATACCTTTTTCGTGAATGTGAATTTCACAGATAGTTCTGGAAGGGTAGCAGAGAAAATGCCTGTTATATAAAAGAACTCAGATCTGAGTTGAAGGATTATAATGATGAGAATTATTTTTATCAGGAAAGTTAGAGATCCATGTAGAAGTTGTGTTCGAGTTTTTTCTAGGAGTTGCTGTTGAGTAGAAGTTTTCCAGTTATGCCTTAGATTCATTGCTATAGTAATTGTCATGTAGGATAAAGTTTTTGTTAGCAAGAATGTAGTCAGTTTAGTAATATTGTTATTGACTAGATTGGAAGTGTTACAGTGGTTCTCACCTTTTTGAGGATGTGTGGTATTGTGGATGATTTTTGGAGTTTCTTAGAAATGTAAGTTGTGTCTTCATTTGTAACTATTCTGATGTTGGTTATTTCCTTCCCCATGGCACTGCTGTCATGCCTGGGAAGTACAGTGTACTTTTTGTGATCACCCTGCCATGTTGGCAGCTCTTTGTTTTTCCTCATCCACATAGTTCATCCAACATTCTATTCATTCAATAAATGTTGACTTTGTATTGTAATCTTGCTACTTTCATGAGTTCACATGTGAGTCTAGTCGTGTGTGTGGAAAGTACTGTGACACTCTGTGTGAGTCTAGTCATGTGTGTGGAAAGTACTGTGACACTCTGTGTGAGTCTAGTCATGTGTGTGGAAAGTACTGTGACACTCTGTGTGAGTCTAGTCGTGTGTTTGTGGAAAGTACTGTGACACTCTGTGTGAGTCTAGTCATGTGTGTGGAAAGTACTGTGACACTCTGTGTGAGTCTAGTCGTGTGTGTGGAAAGTACTGTGACACTCTGTGTGAGTCTAGTCATGTGTGTGGAAAGTACTGTGACACTCTGTGTGAGTCTAGTCATGTGTGTGGAAAGTACTGTGACACTCTGTGTGAGTCTAGTCATGTGTGTGGAAAGTACTGTGACACTCTGTGTGAGTCTAGTCGTGTGTTTGTGGAAAGTACTGTGACACTCTGTGTGAGTCTAGTCATGTGTGTGGAAAGTACTGTGACACTCTGAGTCTAGTTGTGTGTGTGGAAAGTACTGTGACACTCTGTGAGTCTAGTCGTGTGTTTGTGGAAAGTACTGTGACACTCTGTGACTCTAGTTGTGTGTGTGTGTGTGTGTGGAAAGTATTGTGACACTGTGTGATTCTAGGCGTGTGTGTGGAAAGTATTGTGACACTCTGTGGTTATTGTAAAGTTGGTGAACCTGGTTTTGTTGTCGAGCCCACATATAATAATGTGACAATCTGCTGCTTGGTTTAACAAGTACCAAGCTTATAGCAACAACAACATGTAATAATTCAGTACAGTAGTTTTCAAATCTTTAATAGCAACAGACCACTCTATACAAGTGTCATCTTCCACACTCGTATTCTCCTAATAGCTGCACTCTAGAGAGAGACAGTAATACTATTTGCAGCTGATGATAAAATATTCCACCAGATAATTAAAGAGAAAAAAATTACTGGTTTAATTGGTGCCTTGTTGGCACATTAGTACTTGGGCCCTGCAAAATACTACTTTAGATCATCTTCAGCTTTCTCTCTTAGATCAGTTCAGCTCTGCATCTGAGTAAGTCTTCAACAAGTTTCCTAATATTTTTTTCAGTTCTCCCCCCCAAGTTTTCAAGTTTCTTATATCTTTTTCAGTTCTCTCTCCTCCCTGAACACGTTTTCAAGTTTCTTATATCTTTTTCAGTTCTCTCTCCTCCCTGAACACGTTTTCAAGTTTCTTATATCTTTTTCGGTTCTCTCTCCTCCCTGAATAAGTTTTCAAGTTTCTATCTTTTTCAGTTCTCTCTCCTCCCTGAACACGTTTTCAAGTTTCTTATATCTTTTTCGGTTCTCTCTCCTCCCTGAATAAGTTTTCAAGTTTCTTATATCTTTTTCAGTCCCCCCCCCCCCAAAAAAAAAGATTATGCATTCTCTCTTACAGTAGCTGTGTTATTGTGGTTTGAAAGTCAAGATTGATCATGTGACTTCTGATTACAATTAATTTTCTGATGATTACTTCATGCTGCATTCTTACTAACAATTTTATTTCCAAATTTCTTGGCACTTTACGACACCCGTGTCACAACACCACACGGATCATTTTTTTAGTTGTCAGGTAAGCATATATGCAGGAAACTCTACTGTAGAGAGCGGAACAACAACAACTCCTTCATATCATCAGAGGAATTACCCCCCCCCCCCTCAGACAAGTGTTTCGGCCCTATTAAACTCCTGACACTCTAAGGGGGGTGGGCCCCTCTGGGTCATGACTCCCAGAGGTCTTGTGAGTTGTTGCTTTTTTTTTTTCCTTCCCGGTCCCAGGATTGAACCCATGATCTTCCAGTTAGCAGAGCTAACCAAACAAAATCCTGACTATATTTACCTCACTAACTGAAATGACCTTAAAAGGGAGATGGCACAGGTATGTTAGTCCATCATATGTCTTTAAAAAGGAGGTGGAACAGGTATGTTAGTCTATCATATGTCTTTAAAAGGGAGATGTCCATCGTATGTCCTTAAAAGGGAGATGGCACAGGTATGTTAGTCCATCGTATGTCCTTAAAAGGGAGATGGCACAAGTATGTTAGTCCATTGTATGTCCTTAAAAGGGAGATGGCACAGGTATGTTAGTCTATCATGGCCAGGAGTCCACTTTATACTCAGTAAGGGTTAAAACATGATCCACTCTGTGGAAAAGTTAGAATAAAGCTAAAGAAAGCAGGCAGAAAAGTGAGAAACATCAAACTGAATACAGAACTTCTTAAAAATGACCAAGAATTGCGAGAACAATACAAAGTTATTATAACAAATAGATATAATGCAATAGCAAAGATAAATAGTATAGATGAACAATGGGAAATGTTAAGAGATTCTATCCACCAAACTGTTAAGGAGATAATACCACCGAAAAAAAGAAGCCCCTAAAAATAAATGGATGACAGGTGACATCTTAGGACTGATGGACAAGAGGAGGAGGAGTAAAAACAACGAGGAAAAATATAGCAAGATAAATAAAGAAATAAGACGCAAATGCAGAGAAGCAAAAGAAGTGTGGTTAAATGAACAGTGCAGACAAATAGAGGACACTCATAATAAAGACAGCAAAAACATGCATAAACGAATTAATGAACTCACAGGCAGGAAAACAAAATATACCACAGGATGCCTGAAATCGAAAGAAGGTAAAATGTTAATGGCAAAAGAAGACATTGTGGACAGGTGGACAGAGTATATCGGTGAGCTATATGGAGGAGAAAGACCAGAATTAACACCAGATACTGAAAACTGTGATGGACTACCAATACTTGAAGATGAAATCATAGATGCAATCAAACACATGAAGAAAGGAAAAGCAACTGGGCCTGATAATATAACAATAGAAGAAATAGAGGCACTAGAGGAGACAGGAATAAAAATAATAACCAAGTTACTGAATGATATTTACAACAGTGGTTATATTCCCAGTGACCTGATTAAATCCACGTTTATAGCACTACCAAAGAAACCAGGTGCAAAGGAATATCAGCCTCTCATGTCACATAACGAAGCTACTTTTGAGAATAATTATGAGAAGAACAAGGAAAAAGATAAAAATGGAAATAGCAGATGAACAGTTTGGATTTGTTGAAGGAAAGGGCACACACAATGCCATTTATGCTTTACGAACACTAACAGAAAGAGCTTTAGAAGTACAGAAAGATCTCTACTTATGCTTCATTGATTACACCAAGGCATTTGACAAGGTGAAACATAGTGAAATTATTAAAATGCTTGAAGACATCAGTATAGATGGCAAAGACTTGAGGATTGTAAAACATCTATACTGGCAGCAAGAAGCAGCAGTTCGAGTTGAAAATAGAATTGGAAAATACCAACCTATAAAACAAGGGGTGCGACAAGGATGTGTACTATCTCCAGACCTTTTTTCTCTGTACAGCGAGAATATTCTAAGAACAATCATCACAGAACCAGGCATAAAAATTGGAGGATACAATATTAACAACCTTCGGTATGCTGACGACACAGTACTGATAGCTGAGAACCAACAAGACCTGCAAAATCTCTTGGATAAAGTGGCCAAAGAAAGTGAACAGAAAGGCCTTACTTTGAACATCAAAAAGACAGAGACTATGGTTATATCTAAGAAACAGAATCCACCAGCATGCAGTATTCAATTAAATGGAACCATTCTAAAGCAGGTGCAGAAATTCAAATACCTTGGAGCAGTAATAACTTCAGATGGGAAATGCAAAACATAAATTAGGAACAGAATAGGCCAAGCAAAGACTACATTTCAGAGAATGAGAAACATATTAGCTAACACATCGTTATCAATGAATGTTAGAAAACGAGTCCTAAAATGCTATATTGAACCTATCTTGTTATATGGAAGTGAATCATGGACAATAGGCAAGTCTGCACAAAAATCATTGGAAGCAGCAGAAATGTGGTTTATTAGAAGAATGTTGCGAATCCCCTGGACAGCAAAAATAACTAATGAAGAATGTATGAGAAGAGCTGGAGAGACAAAAAACCTTGTCAGAAAGATAAGAGAGAGACAATTACTTTCATAGGACATGCAATGAGAAGAGGGGGCATTGAAAATATTATAACAACAGGAAAAATAGAAGGAAGAAGATCAAGAGGAAGACCAAGAGAAATGATACTGGACAGTCTGACGGGATGATGTGAGAGGAGATCACCAACTGAACTGATGGCCTGCATGAAGGATCGGGTACTCTAGAGAAGCATAATAGCCAACGCCAGTCGGCACAGCACCTGATGATGATGATGATGAAGGGTTAAAACAGGCTTTCTAGTATGTATATACAGACATTTTTTGTCATGTGACATGTCCTTTCCCAAATGTTGTCCCTCTCTCAGTCTCCCTAAATGCAATACAGATATTATCTATCACAATATGTCAGCCTCAACATAGGTTTTATATCCTGACACAAGATGTGTGAGCCTCAACATAGGTTTTATATCCTGACAAAAGATGTGTGAGCCTCAACATATGTTTTATATCCCGACACAAGATGTGTGAGCCTCAACATAGGTTTTATATCCTGACAAAAGATGTGTGAGCCTCAACGTATGTTTTATATCCCGACACAAGATGTGTGAGCCTCAACATAGGTTTTATATCCCGACACAAGATGTCTGAGCCTCAACATAGGTTTTATATCCCGACACAAGATGTGTGAGCCTCAACATAGGTTTTATATCCCGACACAAAATGTGGGAGCCTCAACATAGGTTTTATATCCTGACACAAAATGTGTGAGCCTCAACATAAATTTTAATTAGTTAAAATAGTGACTGCAATGATACAATGCTGTTTTGGGTTAGCTGGAATGTACCACTGAAATATTCATTATAACAGGTGTTGGAAATGTCTACCACAGGCTTCAAGACATGACTGTACATGTCTCTTCATATTGTCAAATATCTTGTTCAACGTGTCTGTTGTTATTTCTTGAATGGTAATTCTGATTGCTTCTTTCAGGTCCTCGATTGTTTGTACATTATTTTTGTAAACATTTCCTTTCAAGAAACCCCACAGATAATAATCTAATGGATTTAGATCTGGAGAATGAGCAGGCCAAATTCCATGAGATATTGTGCCATTTGTGAAAATTTCTTCCAAAAAACCGTTTGTTGCTTTCGCTGTGTGTGCAGTTGCACCATCTTGCCGGAACCACGCTTCTTCAATTTCATGTTCATTCAGCTGTTCTAAAAAAAGGTTCTGGAATGTCAGTATGGTACCGATCGGCATTTATAGTGCTGTTGAAGAAAATTGGTCCAATTAAACGTTTTCTCCTGACGGAACACCGTACCCCAATTTTCGCATCATGTAGTGGCGCTTCATGAAATGCACTGGGATTAGCACTGCTCCAAATATGATTATTTTGGCTATTAACGTATCCAGATAGATGAAACCATGCCTCATCAGAGAATAATGTTAAATCGAGAGAATTAACTCGTCTTCTTCAGCTAAAAATGCTTGAAAACATGTGGAGTAGTTGACTTTGGATTGATCATCACACTCTTTTAGTTCAGACACAACAGAAATCTTGTATGGATGAAAATTTAACCGATGTTTAAGAATTTTGTGCACTGTGCTCAGTGATACGTTCACTTCTTGTGACATTTTCCTTAAGGACTTGCATGGACTTTTCAGGATTCTGTATTGGATATCTAGACATTTTTCTTCAGACACAGCAGGCCTACCAGATCGCGGAGCGTCTTCCAGTTTCCGTATCACAAAACTTATTCAACAAATTTCTAGCTGTAGTGCAATGAGGAGGTTGTTTATTAGGAAATTTTGCTATAAATCTTTCCGTGTGTATCAACCGCCATTTCGAAACACGTGTTCAACCAAAAAAATTCTTTCTTACATTGATAACACCATTCTGTTTTGAGTGCAAAAAATTACTCCAGCAGATGGCAACCATTCACTGCATTTTTCTTCACAACTGACTGTGCAGCACATTTTTTTATGACGTCATTTTCTTCATTTTTACATAGAAAGTGTAGTGAGACTTTAAAAACACCCTGTAGTTTGGTAGATATTCAATATTGTGAGACTGCTAGAATATAAAATGTGAATAGTACAGAAGAACAGTTTTGTAGATAGTTGTGAGACTGCTAGAATATAAAATGTTAATAGTACAGAAGAACAGTTTTGTAGATAGTTGTGAGACTGCTAGAATATAAAATGTTAATAGTACAGAAGAACAGTTTTGTAGATAGTTGTGAGACTGCTAGAATATAAAATGTTAATAGTACAGAAGAACAGTTTTGTAGATAGTTGTGAGGCTGCTAGAATATAAAATGTTAATAGTACAGAAGAACAGTTTTGTAGATAGTTGTGAGACTGCTAGAATATAAAATGTGAATAGTACAGAAGAACAGTTTTGTAGATAGTTGTGAGGCTGCTAGAATATAAAATGTTAATAGTACAGAAGAACAGTTTTGTCGATATTTGTGAGACTGCTTGAATATAAAATGTAAATAGTACAGAAGAACAGTTTTGTAGATATTTGTGAGACTGCTAGAATATAAAATGTATGTAGGACAGAATAGTAGTTTGGTATCAGTATGTATCAATGAGGAAAAAACTGGAAGAAGTGGAGAGTTTTGAATATCTTGGATCACTACTAACTAATAATGGAGATATAATGAGGGAAATTAAAAGGAGGACACCTATTGCTCTTCAGAAAGTAAAACAAATAAATAATCTGTGGAGAGGAACAGACAGAACCACAAAAATAAGATTTTTAAGGACATGCATCTTTCCCCTTGCAGCATATGCCTGTGAGACCTGGACACTTAACAAAACAGTTGAGAAACACATAAATGCCTTTGAATGTAAATGCTACAGAAGAGGTCTTGAAATATCATGGACACAAAAAAGAACAAATATATCCATACTACAAGAACTTAATATTGAAGAAGACTGGCTAGTAAAGAGGATTAAACAAAGAAAACTTAAATATTTTGAACACATTAAACGTCATGATAATCTAGAAAAAACTGTCTTGGAAGGGTACATAATGGGAAAAAGAAAGAGAGGAAGACCAAGGCAAAGATGGCTGCAAGACACCGTTGATGATCTGCAAATGGATGCATCAGCAGCAGGCAACCTTGCTCACAACCGAGAAGCCTACAAGAGTGCTGTTAGGGAGGCAAAGTTCTGCAAGGGACATGCAAATGAATGAATGAATGAGTAGTTTGGTAGATGAGACTGCTAGAATATAAAATGTAAATAGGACAGAAGAGTAGGTTGGTAGATATTTGTGAGACTGCTAGAATATAAAATGTAAATAGGACAGAAGAGTAGGTTGGTGGATATTTGTGAGACTGCTAGAATATAAAATGTAAATAGGACAGAAGAGTAGGTTGGTAGATATTTGTGAGACTGCTAGAATATAAAATGTAAACAGGAAAGAAGAGTAGGTTGGTAGATATTTGTGAGACTGCTAGAATATAAAATGTAAATAGGACAGAAGAGTAGTTTGGTAGATATTTGTGATACTGCTAGAATATAAAATGTGAATAGAACTGACAAAAGATGGCGGTGCATGGTTCAGTTTTACAAAAAGATAGAGGGAGGAAAGTGGGCAGAAACAAGAATGTAAGAATGCAAGATGAATACATACAAATTAAGTACATACAACAGCATGCAATAGTACAGAATAGTAGTTTGGTACATATTCATTACTTTAAAACTTGCTAGAACAGCTTTTGAGCATACGTGTGCTTACTTTCTGTGCTGATGGCATGGATAAGGCTATGAATGTTTGTTACAATGTTAATCATATTTGTTACATGCAACATATTTGTACTGTCTGATGCAGAATGTCTCGAACTGAGAGAAAGTTCTATGATAAAGGGCAAAGTGTCTAGAGCTGAGAAAAAGTTCTATGATAAAGGGCAGAGTGTCAGGTCTGCATGCCCAATTCTTCACCCTTTTGCAAATAAAAATCACTCAACTAAGCTTTCTTTTTCTCTTGGCTGTCTAACACATGGTTCTCCCATCAGAGCACATGATGACCAGCAACTCTATTTTGTTGCTATTATAACATGCATATGTTCTTGTTCGCACCGAGCAAGTAGGCCAGTAAATACTCAGCCTCTCTCTGGCAGGTTGTGTGGAAGGAAGATTATCTGCCCATGTTCCTCCGAGTTTTCTCCAGCATTCTGCTTGGAGGATGATGGGTAACACGCAACTTTGCTAGAGCTTTATCTTGGTTCTAGCATTCTACTGGGAGGACTTCCAGAAGTTTCTAAGATTAATGAAAGCTCTCCTCACTTTATTTATTCTACTCTTGATTTTTTCTCCATCCAGCGTTGGTAACTGTTGGATTCTGGTAAAATTTAATTAGCATTTGGTTTTCCATGTCTGGTATGTCGGTGTGCAGCACAAGCCAGAAGTATTGATGTATAACCGATGTATAACTGAGACATCACAATTGTAACAATAATGTTTAATGTAAAATTAAAAGTTATTTTAGTACAAAACTGACATGGTCATCCGACTTCTCCATTCTGCACAAACTTTTTCACAAAATCAACTTTCTACACAAAGACATATTCAAATTCAATCATTTATGTTTATATGTACATACACCAGCAGTAAATAACTTGCTAAGCTTGGTGGCCATACAAACAGTCTGGTGTATGTACATACACTCACACTAACAGTAAATAACTCAGTCTAGTATATGTACACACACACACATATATATATACATACCAGCAGCAGGCAACCTTGCTCACAACCGAGAAGCCTACAAGAGTGCTGTTAGGGAGGCAAAGTTCTGCAAGGGACATGCAAATGAATGAATGAATGAGTAGTTTGGTAGATGAGACTGCTAGAATATAAAATGTAAATAGGACAGAAGAGTAGGTTGGTAGATATTTGTGAGACTGCTAGAATATAAAATGTAAATAGGACAGAAGAGTAGGTTGGTGGATATTTGTGAGACTGCTAGAATATAAAATGTAAATAGGACAGAAGAGTAGGTTGGTAGATATTTGTGAGACTGCTAGAATATAAAATGTAAACAGGAAAGAAGAGTAGGTTGGTAGATATTTGTGAGACTGCTAGAATATAAAATGTAAATAGGACAGAAGAGTAGTTTGGTAGATATTTGTGATACTGCTAGAATATAAAATGTGAATAGAACTGACAAAAGATGGCGGTGCATGGTTCAGTTTTACAAAAAGATAGAGGGAGGAAAGTGGGCAGAAACAAGAATGTAAGAATGCAAGATGAATACATACAAATTAAGTACATACAACAGCATGCAATAGTACAGAATAGTAGTTTGGTACATATTCATTACTTTAAAACTTGCTAGAACAGCTTTTGAGCATACGTGTGCTTACTTTCTGTGCTGATGGCATGGATAAGGCTATGAATGTTTGTTACAATGTTAATCATATTTGTTACATGCAACATATTTGTACTGTCTGATGCAGAATGTCTCGAACTGAGAGAAAGTTCTATGATAAAGGGCAAAGTGTCTAGAGCTGAGAAAAAGTTCTATGATAAAGGGCAGAGTGTCAGGTCTGCATGCCCAATTCTTCACCCTTTTGCAAATAAAAATCACTCAACTAAGCTTTCTTTTTCTCTTGGCTGTCTAACACATGGTTCTCCCATCAGAGCACATGATGACCAGCAACTCTATTTTGTTGCTATTATAACATGCATATGTTCTTGTTCGCACCGAGCAAGTAGGCCAGTAAATACTCAGCCTCTCTCTGGCAGGTTGTGTGGAAGGAAGATTATCTGCCCATGTTCCTCCGAGTTTTCTCCAGCATTCTGCTTGGAGGATGATGGGTAACACGCAACTTTGCTAGAGCTTTATCTTGGTTCTAGCATTCTACTGGGAGGACTTCCAGAAGTTTCTAAGATTAATGAAAGCTCTCCTCACTTTATTTATTCTACTCTTGATTTTTTCTCCATCCAGCGTTGGTAACTGTTGGATTCTGGTAAAATTTAATTAGCATTTGGTTTTCCATGTCTGGTATGTCGGTGTGCAGCACAAGCCAGAAGTATTGATGTATAACCGATGTATAACTGAGACATCACAATTGTAACAATAATGTTTAATGTAAAATTAAAAGTTATTTTAGTACAAAACTGACATGGTCATCCGACTTCTCCATTCTGCACAAACTTTTTCACAAAATCAACTTTCTACACAAAGACATATTCAAATTCAATCATTTATGTTTATATGTACATACACCAGCAGTAAATAACTTGCTAAGCTTGGTGGCCATACAAACAGTCTGGTGTATGTACATACACTCACACTAACAGTAAATAACTCAGTCTAGTATATGTACACACACACACATATATATATACATACCAACAGTAAATAACTCACTACAACTGAGCTATATCTGTACACAAGTTCCCATCATGAGTTTGAAGTACATGGATGAATATTAATGAACTAAGTGTGGTGTATATATCTCAGTATTAAGTAATTCAACATGGGCTCTGGTGCGTCTGTACCTCTGTTCCAGGTCTAACAAGACAAAGGACTGTAGAAATTGTGGAGTCTGCTCACTCTCAAGCTGTGTTTTTTTTCTTCTTTCAAGACTTGTATTGTTACTATTTTGTGTGTGTGTGTGTGTGTGCTCTGTACTGCAATGCTGAAGTGTAAAGTTCATAGTCAGGGTTGCAAATCATCCTGGCATGTACAAGTTGCTGAGTGCACACCAAGATGTGGCATGTACAAGTTGCTGAGTGCACACCAAAATGTGGCATGTACAAGTTGCTGAGTGCACACCAAGATGTGGCATGTACAAGTTGCTGAGTGCACACCAAGATGTGGCATGTACAAGTTGCTGAGTGCACACCAAGATGTGGCATGTACAAGTTGCTGAGTGCACACCAAGATGTGGCATGTACAAGTTGCTGAGTGCACACCAAGATGTGGCATGTACAAGTTGCTGAGTGCACACCAAGATGTGGCATGTACAAGTTGCTGAGTGCACACCAAGATGTGGCATGTACAAGTTGCTGAGTGCACACCAAGATGTGGCATGTACAAGTTGCTGAGTGCACACCAAGATGTGGCATGTACAATTGCTGAGTGGACATCAAGAACCAGACTGCAGCGGGGATACATTTATAAAAGAATGAACTTGTTCACACGCTGTCAAAGTTACAAACAGTATTAACAAATATCTGAAGAAGCAATTCATGCATGACATCTAACTGTCACTGAGCAGTTCATACATGAATTGCTCACTAAAACAGTCAAAATGTTCAGCAGAAAATGTGCTGACTAGATCAGTAAAGCTTGGCTAGAAGCAAGGTCTGGCCACAGATCTGGGAGAAAGTTAGCTCTACAATGTGGTACAGTTCACCGTACTCTCCACACAGGGACATGTCTGGTGCTGCAGTTGTAGGGCTGGCACAGTTGCTGTGTCTTGCTGAATGATCATCTGAAATAGAAACACCAGAATTTTATTATAATAAATCACATATAAATTTCTGCAGTAGAAATCAATATTTCAGTTACATTCACTATTAAGTATAAACTGAACTTGAAAAATGGCCATGCTCCACTGCTGGCCTAGAGATGGTCCTCCATGCACTCAGGACACTCCCATAGGTGCTTGCCTGTTAACCTCGGTGTTGATCATAGTGTGTGCTGGGTGATAGTAAATGATCTCCAGTAGACAACTGCATGGTAGATAATTAGAAATCTTATGTAGCAGATGATAAATGATGATCTTGTGCTAGCTGTGACAAGTTATTGTCTGTGTACGATAAAGCTGACAGCAGTATTCTGGGGAAGAGCTGTTCTCTTGTTATGACTCAGAACTATCTAGTGCTCAAACAGCAGGCAGCAAGGCAGTGCACTAGGACACAGAACTGTTCTTTAATACTTGAATAGGAATCATAAAGTGGCAGAAAGGCAGTATACTAGGACATAAAACTGTTCTTTTAATATCTGCATGGACATATTAAAGTGGCTGCAAAACAATGTACTAGGACATAGAACTGTTCTTTATGCATGGGCATCATAAAGCAGCAAGGCAGTGCATTAGGACATAGAACTGTTCTTTAATATCTGTATGGACATAAAGTAGCAGCATTACTTTTACACACTTCTAGCTAAGTTACTCCTACACTTCTAGCTAAGTTACTGCTATACATCTAGCTAAGTTACTCCTACACTTCTAGCTAAGTTACTCCTACACTTCTAGCTAAGTTACTGCTATACTTCTAGCTAAGTTACTCCTACACTTCTAGCTAAGTTACTCCTACACTTCTAGCTAAGTTACTGCTACACTTCTAGCTAAGTTACTGCTATACATCTAACACTTCTAGCTAAGTTACTCCTACACTTCTAGCTAAGTTACTCCTACACTTCTAGCTAAGTTACTCCTACACTTCTAGCTAAGTTACTCCTACACTTCTAGCTAAGTTACTCCTACACTTCTAGCTAAGTTACTGCTATACATCTAGCTAAGTTACTCCTACACTTCTAGCTAAGTTACTCCTACACTTCTAGCTAAGTTACTCCTACACTTCTAGCTAAGTTACTCCTACACTTCTAGCTAAGTTACTCCTACACTTCTAGCTAAGTTACTCCTACACTTCTAGCTAAGTTACTCCTACACTTCTAGCTAAGTTACTGCTATACTTCTAGCTAAGTTACTCCTACACTTCTAGCTAATTCAACATGGGCTCTGGTGCGTCTGTACCTCTGTTCCAGGTCTAACAAGACAAAGGACTGTAGAAATTGTGGAGTCTGCTCACTCTCAAGCTGTGTTTTTTTTTTCTTTCAAGACTTGTATTGTTACTATTTTGTGTGTGTGTGTGCTCTGTACTGCAATGCTGAAGTGTAAAGTTCATAGTCAGGGTTGCAAATTAGCCTGGCATGTACAAGTTGCTGAGTGCACATCAAGATGTGCCATGTACAAGTTGCTGAGTGCACACCAAGATGTGGCATGTACAAGTTGCTGAGTGCACACCAAGATGTGGCATGTACAAGTTGCTGAGTGCACACCAAGATGTGGCATGTACAAGTTGCTGAGTGCACACCAAGATGTGGCATGTACAAGTTGCTGAGTGCACACCAAGATGTGGCATGTACAAGTTGCTGAGTGCACACCAAGATGTGGCATGTACAAGTTGCTGAGTGCACACCAAGATGTGGCATGTACAAGTTGCTGAGTGCACACCAAGATGTGGCATGTACAAGTTGCTGAGTGCACACCAAGATGTGGCATGTACAAGTTGCTGAGTGCACACCAAGATGTGGCATGTACAAGTTGCTGAGTGGACATCAAGAACCAGACTGCAGCGGGGATACATTTATAAAAGAATGAACTTGTTCACACGCTGTCAAAGTTACAAACAGTATTAACAAATATCTGAAGAAGCAATTCATGCATGACATCTAACTGTCACTGAGCAGTTCATACACTAAAACAGTCAAAATGTTTAGCAGAAAATGTGCTGACTAGATCAGTAAAGCTTGGCTAGAAGCAAGGTCTGGCCACAGATCTGGGAGAAAGTTAGCTCTACAATGTGGTACAGTTCACCGTACTCTCCACACAGGGACATGTCTGGTGCTGCAGTTGTAGGGCTGGCACAGTTGCTGTGTCTTGCTGAATGATCATCTGAAATAGAAACACCAGAATTTTATTATAATAAATCACATATACATTTCTGCAGTAGAAATCAATATTTCAGTTACATTCACTATTAAGTATAAACTGAACTTGAAAAATGGCCATGCTCCATTGCTGGCCTAGAGATGGTCCTCCATGCACTCAGGACGCTCCCATAGGTGCTTGCCTGTTAACCTCGGTGTTGATCATAGTGTGTGTTGGGTGATAGTAAATGATCTCCAGTAGACGACTGCATGGTAGATAATTAGAAATCTTATGTAGCAGATGATAAATGATGATCTTGTGCTAGCTGTGTCAAGTTATTGTCTGTGTACGATAAAGCTGACAGCAGTATTCTGGGGAAGAGCTGTTCTCTTGTTATGACTCAGAACTATCTAGTGCTCAAACAGTAGGCAGCAAGGCAGTGCACTAGGACACAGAACTGTTCTTTAATATATGAATAGGAATCTTAAAGTGGCAGCAAGGCAGTATACTAGGACATAAAACTGTTCTTTTAATATCTGCATGGACATATTAAAGTGGCTGCAAAACAATGTACTAGGACATAGAACTGTTCTTTATGCATGGGCATCATAAAGCAGCAAGGCAGTGCATTAAGACATAGAACTGTTCTTTAATATCTGTATGGACATCATAAAGTAGCAGCATTACTTTTACACACTTCTAGCTAAGTTACTCCTACACTTCTAGCTAAGTTACTCCTACACTTCTAGCTAAGTTACTCCTACACTTCTAGCTAAGTTACTGCTATACATCTAGCTAAGTTACTCCTACACTTCTAGCTAAGTTACTCCTACACTTCTAGCTAAGTTACTCCTACACTTCTAGCTAAGTTACTCCTACACTTCTAGCTAAGTTACTGCTATACATCTAACACTTCTAGCTAAGTTACTCCTACACTTCTAGCTAAGTTAACTGCTATACTTCTAGCTAAGTTACTCCTACACTTCTAGCTAAGTTAACTGCTATACTTCTAGCTAAGTTACTCCTACACTTCTAGCTAAGTTAACTGCTATACTTCTAGCTAAGTTACTCCTACACTTCTAGCTAAGTTAACTGCTATACTTCTAGCTAAGTTACTCCTACACTTCTAGCTAAGTTAACTGCTATACTTCTAGCTAAGTTACTCCTATACTTCTAGCTAAGTTACTCCTACACTTCTAGCTAAGTTAACTGCTATACTTCTAGCTAAGTTACTGCTATACTTCTAGCTAAGTTACTCCTACACTTCTAGCTAAGTTACTGCTATGCATCTAACACTTCTAGCTAAGTTACTCCTACACTTCTAACACTTCTAGCTAAGTTACTGCTATGCATCTAACACTTCTAGCTAAGTTACTCCTACACTTCTAGCTAAGTTACTGCTATACATCTAACACTTCTAGCTAAGTTACTCCTACACTTCCAGCTAAGTTACTGCTATACATCTAACACTTCTAGCTAAGTTACTGCTATACATCTAACACTTCTAGCTAAGTTACTGCTATACATCTAACACTTCTAGCTAAGTTACTGCTACACTTCTAACACTTCTTGCTAAGTTACTTTCCCCATCTATTCATTTATATCATATACGCCAGTATTCTTGCTCTCCAATAAACCTCCAGAGTCTCATTGTTACAATAAACAGCCATATCTTACGGCTGGAGGAAGTCCCATGCTATCTGGGCGTGACCTGTGACAAGAGGATGATATGGGGAGCCCGCACTGAGAAAAATCAACAGTGGACAAAAACCAGGATGGCCATTATGAGAAAATTTACTGGATCCACCCGGGGAGCGGATGAGAACATCTGAAACTTTATACAGGGTATGTGAGACCTGCTCTAAGGTATGTGAGACCTGCTCTAGGGTATGTGAGACCTGCTCTAAGGTATGTGAGACCTGCTCTAAGGTATGTGAGACCTGCTCTAGGGTATGTGAGACCTGCTCTAAGGTATGTGAGACCTGCTCTAGGGTATGTGAGACCTGCTCTAAGGTACAGGATAGTAGCCTGGACAACAGCTGCAAAATCAAACTCTGACAGAGTCCACCGTCTCCAGAATCTGGCAGTGAGAACCACTCCTATCAAAGACCTACAGAAGAACACATTCCTTGAGCCAGTGGGGGACAGAAGAAAGTCCAAAAGCAGGCAGAAAAATTTAAATGGCTAAAAGACATCAAATGCACTACAGAGTAAATGCCATGGGAAAAGAAAGGCTTAAGTGAAACAGCATCATTACTACAGGCAGATCCCTAGAGAACTGATATGACACAGCAACTGCCAGGGATGCTGGTCTCAATGCTGCATGCCCTCGTAGAAAACACAAGCTCCCAGAGATAAAAGTAACCATCATAGGGACTGAAGACAAGAACACCCAGACTAGAAATAAAAGTAACCATCACAGGGACTGAAGACAAGAACACCCAGGTTACAGAGATAAAAGTAAGGGACTGAAGACAAGAACACCCAGACTAGAGATAAAAGTAACCATCACAGGGACTGAAGACAAGAACACCCAGACTACAGAGATAAAAGTAACCATCACAGGGACTGAAGAAAAGAACACCCAGGCTACAGAGATAAAAGTAACCATCACAGGGATTGAAGACAAGAACACCCAGGCTACAGAGATAAAAGTAACCATCACAGGGACTGAAGACAAGAACACCCAGGCTAGAGATAAAAGTAACCATCACAGGGACTGAAGACAAGAACACCCAGGCTACAGAGATAAAAGTAACCATCACAAGGACTGAAGAGAAGAACACCCAGACTAGAGATAAAAGTAACCATCACAAGGACTGAAGAGAAGATCACCCAGACTAGAGATAAAAGTAACCATCACAAGGACTGAAGAGAAGAACACCCAGACTAGAGATAAAAGTAACCATCACAAGGACTGAAGAGAAGAACACCCAGACTAGAGATAAAAGTAACCATCATAGGGACTGAAGACAAGAACACCCAGACTAGAAATAAAAGTAACCATCACAGGGACTGAAGACAAGAACACCCAGGTTACAGAGATAAAAGTAAGGGACTGAAGACAAGAACACCCAGACTAGAGATAAAAGTAACCATCACAGGGACTGAAGACAAGAACACCCAGACTACAGAGATAAAAGTAACCATCACAGGGACTGAAGAAAAGAACACCCAGGCTACAGAGATAAAAGTAACCATCACAGGGATTGAAGACAAGAACACCCAGGCTACAGAGATAAAAGTAACCATCACAGGACTGAAGACAAGAACACCCAGGCTAGAGATAAAAGTAACCATCACAGGGACTGAAGACAAGAACACCCAGGCTACAGAGATAAAAGTAACCATCACAAGGACTGAAGAGAAGAACACCCAGACTAGAGATAAAAGTAACCATCACAAGGACTGAAGAGAAGATCACCCAGACTAGAGATAAAAGTAACCATCACAAGGACTGAAGAGAAGAACACCCAGACTAGAGATAAAGTAACCATCACAAGGACTGAAGAGAAGAACACCCAGACTAGAGATAAAAGTAACCATCACAGGGACTGAAGAGAAGAACACCCAGGCTAGAGATAAAAGTAACCATCACAGGGACTGAAGAGAAGACACCCAGGCTAGAGATAAAAGTAACCATCACAAGGACTGAAGAGAAGAACACCCAGACTAGAGATAAAAGTAACCATCACAAGGACTGAAGAAAACACCCAGACTAGAGATAAAAGTAACCATCACAAGGACTGAAGACAAGAACACCCAGACTAGAGATAAAAGTAACCATCACAGGGACTGAAGACAAGAACACCCAGACTACAGAGATAAAAGTAACCATCACAGGGACTGAAGAAAAGAACACCAGGCTACAGAGATAAAAGTAACCATCACAGGGATTGAAGACAAGAACACCCAGGCTAGAGATAAAAGTAACCATCACAGGGACTGAAGACAAGAACACCCAGGCTACAGAGATAAAAGTAACCATCACAGGGACTGAAGACAAGAACACCCAGGCTACAGAGATAAAAGTAACCATCACAAGGACTGAAGAGAAGAACACCCAGGCTAGAGATAAAAGTAACCATCACAAGGACTGAAGAGAAGATCACCCAGACTAGAGATAAAAGTAACCATCACAAGGACTGAAGAGAAGAACACCCAGACTAGAGATAAAGTAACCATCACAAGGACTGAAGAGAAGAACACCCAGACTAGAGATAAAAGTAACCATCACAGGGACTGAAGAGAAGAACACCCAGGCTAGAGATAAAAGTAACCATCACAGGGACTGAAGAGAAGACACCCAGGCTAGAGATAAAAGTAACCATCACAAGGACTGAGAGAAGAACACCCAGACTAGAGATAAAAGTAACCATCACAAGGACTGAAGAGAAGAACACCCAGACTAGAGATAAAAGTAACCATCACAAGGACTGAAGAGAAGAACACCCAGGCTAGAGATAAAAGTAACCATCACAGGGACTGAAGAGAAGAACACCCAGGCTAGCTACAGAAAACTTTATTAAACAACACCCCACAGCTCCTGGACATGTGCTTATACAGATGGATCAGCTATCAACGCAACAACAGATTGTCAGCTATCAACACAACAAATGATGGTCAGCTATCAACACAAGAACAGATGGTCAGCTATCAACACAAGAACAGATGGTCAGCTATCAATGCAACAACAGGTGGGTCAGCAATCAACACAAAAACAGATGGGGGCATAGGAGTCTTCTTGATGCTGAGCTGTGGTGAACATATAAAACTGTCAGAAGCTACAGAAAAGTTCTCTAGCAACTTCACAGCTGAGCTGTGGTGAACATAAAACTGTCAGTAGCTACAGAAAAGTTCTCTAGCAACTTCACAGCTGAGCTGTGGTGAACATATAAAAATGTCAGTAGCTACAGAAAAGTTCTCTAGCAACTTCACAGCTGAGCTGTGGTGAACATATAAAACTGTCAGTAGCTACAGAAAAGTTCTCTAGCAACTTCACAGCTGAGCTGTGGTGAACATATAAAACTGTCAGTAGCTACAGAAAAGTTCTCTAGCAACTTCAGAGCTGAGGTAGAAGCAAAGAAAACAGCAGTAGAAACTTTGATGGCAAAAGAGGTTGCAGCCACCCAAATTATCCTGCTCACAGATGCATTATCAAGTTATAACAGCACTGATATGTGGGAAAAACATAGAACATGGGGAACTACCTGAGGCCCTCAGTAACATGGCACAAATCCTTACAAGAGCTGTTCTACACTAACTACCATCTCACTGTAATATTCAGTGGAATGAGGAGGATGACACACTGGCAGAGAGAGGTGCACAGCTCCCTGGGATCACACAAGCCTTGTTCATCTCTCATTGCAGTATCCACTATATCTTTAAGTCTATTCAAAATGACCTTGAATACTTTTGACACAACTGATATTAAGATTACTCCTCTCCAGTTGTTACAGTCACTAAGGTTGGCTTTTTTGGTATTTGAACAATGATTCCTTTTTTCCATTTAGAAAGGACCTTTCGTTCTTTCCAAATCTTATTAAACATTCTCTGTAGTTGTCTCATGTTGTCACTATTGATAGCTTTTAACATTTCGGCTGTTATTTCATCTTCCCCTGCAGCTTTGCTGTTAGCAATTTAATTCACTGCTGTTTCAATTTCATGCATTTTAATTTCATCTAGATTGACCTTTAGTTGTAGGGCTGGTAAGTCGGTTTCAAGGTTTAACAATTCTTTTGGGTGTGGTCAATTAAGTATTTCTTGGAAGTGTTCAGCCCATCTTTGCTTTTGGTTTTTACTTGATATTAATAGGGTTCCAGTTTTGCTAAGGATTGGTCTTTCTTTAGATGTAATAGTACCTGTTAGCCTCTTTTGTATGTTATATAAAGTTTTGCTGTCTCCTGTTTTTGCTGCTTTCTCTGCCTCTTTCGCCATATTGTCTATGTATTCTCTTTTATCCCTTCTAGTTGAACTTTTTACTTTCTTGTCTATTTCTTTATATGTTCCTCCCTCCAACCCATCCACCCACCCACCCACCCACTCACTCACTATACTTTTTAATATATACAAGTATAAGTTGTGAACCATCATCACAATGTAGCTAGCAGCATCACTGCACATGGTCAGACTAGAGATAAAAGTAACCATCACAAGGACTGAAGAGAAGAACACCCAGGCTAGAGATAAAAGTAACCATCACAGGGACTGAAGAGAAGAACACCCAGGCTAGCTACAGAAAACTTTATTAAACAACACCCCACAGCTCCTGGACATGTGCTTATACAGATGGATCAGCTATCAACGCAACAACAGATTGTCAGCTATCAACACAACAAATGATGGTCAGCTATCAACACAAGAACAGATGGTCAGCTATCAACACAAGAACAGATGGTCAGCTATCAATGCAACAACAGGTGGGTCAGCAATCAACACAAAAACAGATGGGGGCATAGGAGTCTTCTTGATGCTGAGCTGTGGTGAACATATAAAACTGTCAGAAGCTACAGAAAAGTTCTCTAGCAACTTCACAGCTGAGCTGTGGTGAACATATAAAACTGTCAGTAGCTACAGAAAAGTTCTCTAGCAACTTCACAGCTGAGCTGTGGTGAACATATAAAAATGTCAGTAGCTACAGAAAAGTTCTCTAGCAACTTCACAGCTGAGCTGTGGTGAACATATAAAACTGTCAGTAGCTACAGAAAAGTTCTCTAGCAACTTCACAGCTGAGCTGTGGTGAACATATAAAACTGTCAGTAGCTACAGAAAAGTTCTCTAGCAACTTCAGAGCTGAGGTAGAAGCAAAGAAAACAGCAGTAGAAACTTTGATGGCAAAAGAGGTTGCAGCCACCCAAATTATCCTGCTCACAGATGCATTATCAAGTTATAACAGCACTGATATGTGGGAAAAACATAGAACATGGGGAACTACCTGAGGCCCTCAGTAACATGGCACAAATCCTTACAAGAGCTGTTCTACACTAACTACCATCTCACTGTAATATTCAGTGGAATGAGGAGGATGACACACTGGCAGAGAGAGGTGCACAGCTCCCTGGGATCACACAAGCCTTGTTCATCTCTCATTGCAGTATCCACTATATCTTTAAGTCTATTCAAAATGACCTTGAATACTTTTGACACAACTGATATTAAGATTACTCCTCTCCAGTTGTTACAGTCACTAAGGTTGGCTTTTTTGGTATTTGAACAATGATTCCTTTTTTCCATTTAGAAAGGACCTTTCGTTCTTTCCAAATCTTATTAAACATTCTCTGTAGTTGTCTCATGTTGTCACTATTGATAGCTTTTAACATTTCGGCTGTTATTTCATCTTCCCCTGCAGCTTTGCTGTTAGCAATTTAATTCACTGCTGTTTCAATTTCATGCATTTTAATTTCATCTAGATTGACCTTTAGTTGTAGGGCTGGTAAGTCGGTTTCAAGGTTTAACAATTCTTTTGGGTGTGGTCAATTAAGTATTTCTTGGAAGTGTTCAGCCCATCTTTGCTTTTGGTTTTTACTTGATATTAATAGGGTTCCAGTTTTGCTAAGGATTGGTCTTTCTTTAGATGTAATAGTACCTGTTAGCCTCTTTTGTATGTTATATAAAGTTTTGCTGTCTCCTGTTTTTGCTGCTTTCTCTGCCTCTTTCGCCATATTGTCTATGTATTCTCTTTTATCCCTTCTAGTTGAACTTTTTACTTTCTTGTCTATTTCTTTATATGTTCCTCCCTCCAACCCATCCACCCACCCACCCACCCACTCACTCACTATACTTTTTAATATATACAAGTATAAGTTGTGAACCATCATCACAATGTAGCTAGCAGCATCACTGCACATGGTCAGACCAGACGTTCTCTGATGTCTGGTCAGAGACTGCCAGACAGTGTTACCATCATCACAATGTAGCTAGCAGCATCACTGCACATGGTCAGACCAGACGTTCTCTGATGTCTGGCCAGAGACTGCCAGACAGTGTTACCATCATCACAATGTAGCTAGCAGCATCATTGCACATGGTCAGACCAGACGTTCTCTGATGTCTGGTCAGAGACTGCCAGACAGTGTTACCATCATCACAATGTAGCTAGCAGCATCATTGCACATGGTCAGACCAGACGTTCTCTGATGTCTGGCCAGAGACTGCCAGACAGTGTTACCATCATCACAATGTAGCTAGCAGCATCATTGCACATGGTCAGACCAGACGTTCTCTGATGTCTGGTCAGAGACTGCCAGACAGTGTTACCATCATCACAATGTAGCTAGCAGCATCATTGCACATGGTCAGACCAGACGTTCTCTGATGTCTGGCCAGAGACTGCCAGACAGTGTTACCATCATCACAATGTAGCTAGCAGCATCATTGCACATGGTCAGACCAGACGTTCTCTGATGTCTGGTCAGAGACTGCCAGACAGTGTTACCATCATCACAATGTAGCTAGCAGCATCATTGCACATGGTCAGACCAGACGTTCTCTGATGTCTGGCCAGAGACTGCCAGACAGTGTTACCATCATCACAATGTAGCTAGCAGCATCATTGCACATGGTCAGACCAGACGTTCTCTGATGTCTGGTCAGAGACTGCCAGACAGTGTTACCATCATCACAATGTAGCTAGCAGCATCATTGCACATGGTCAGACCAGACGTTCTCTGATGTCTGGTCAGAGACTGCCAGACAGTGTTACCATCATCACAATGTAGCTAGCAGCATCATTGCACATGGTCAGACCAGACGTTCTCTGATGTCTGGTCAGAGACTGCCAGACAGTGTTACCATCATCACAATGTAGCTAGCAGCATCATTGCACATGGTCAGACCAGACGTTCTCTGATGTCTGGTCAGAGACTGCCAGACAGTGTTACCATCATCACAATGTAGCTAGCAGCATCATTGCACATGGTCAGACCAGACGTTCTCTGATGTCTGGTCAGAGACTGCCAGACAGTGTTACCATCATCACAATGTAGCTAGCAGCATCATTGCACATGGTCAGACCAGACGTTCTCTGATGTCTGGTCAGAGACTGCCAGACAGTGTTAAAATCATAATGGGTAGACTTTGAAAGAAAATAGAAGAAGTCAATATGGTCCAAACTCATTTTAGACAATGAAGAGGAACAAGAGATCATATATTCAATATAAGATTAGAGAAATGTAGAGAATTTAATGTGAATCTATATTTATCTTTTATAGACTGTTCAAAGGCATCTGATTGCGTACATCACCAGAAACTTTGGGAAATAATGGAAAAAAATGGGATTTCCAACACATGTGACACAATTAATATCACTGCTGTATCTAGACCAACAGGCAGCAGTAAGAATAAATGGTGAAACAACAACTTGGTTTGACATAAAACAAGGGGTCCATCAGGGGTGCATAATGCCGCCTTACTTATTTAACTTGTATACTGAAAATATAATGAGGAATGTTAGATAAAATGTAGACAAAGAATATTATGATGCCATAAAAACTGGAGATCAGATATGCTGATGACACAGTATTACTGTCCACAACATAAAAAGGAATGGAAAACTGATTATGTCAGTCCTAAGAATAGTGAAGAGTAAAATCTCTATCTTAATGTGAAGAAAACTAAATTTATGACAACTGACAAAATGAATAAGGCAGCTGAAATATATATATCAAGGACCTCTGGACCTACTGTTCACTCAGATTTAATACGACAGGAAAAAAAAAGATTACTTTAGGAATCTAGTACAGAATAAATCAGACAGTAAATCAATTTGGAAAGCCATAAACACCCTATCAAATAAAAGGAAAGAATTTGACTTTCAAGCCAGTAATCATGCATACACTAGTGCACAAAGCAGTACTCATTTCAGGGAAGAAATCAGTGTTCTTAAATCGTCAATACAAGCTCCAATATGCGCCTTACATAAATTACAAACATTTCTGGACAGCAGATGTATTGAGTTTATGCAGTTACAAATTCCATTCTTAACAGTTAGTGAAGTCTACAGTTATCTTTTATCCATAAAAAAACAATACAGCTGGACTTGATGATATTAGCAATAAGATCTTACACTATGCTGCACGTGTCATTTCACATACACTAACATACATTTACAATCAGTGAATTGCAAAATGTTATTTCCCTGAGGCTTTTAAAACAGGTAAGCTGTATCCTTTCTTTAAATTTGGCTCATCCAACAAACTTACCAATTATAGACCAATATCCATAGTATCATCATTATCAAAACCACTGGAAAAACACACACACACAAAATAACTCTACGACACATGCAAGAGAACAATTTACTCATAGACAGTCAGTCAGGCTTTAGACCCAATCATTCCTGCCACACAGCTCTCACCAAAATGACAGAAAACTGGTTAGCAGGCATAAAGGATGACACACTGGCAGAGAGAGGTGCACAGCTCCCTGGGATCACACAAGCCTTGTTCATCTCTCATTGCAGTATCCACTATATCTTTAAGTCTATTCAAAATGACCTTGAATACTTTTGACACAACTGATATTAAGATTACTCCTCTCCAGTTGTTACAGTCACTAAGGTTGGCTTTTTTGGTATTTGAACAATGATTCCTTTTTTCCATTTAGAAAGGACCTTTCGTTCTTTCCAAATCTTATTAAACATTCTCTGTAGTTGTCTCATGTTGTCACTATTGATAGCTTTTAACATTTCAGCTGTTATTTCATCTTCCCCTGCAGCTTTGTTGTTAGCAATTTAATTCACTGCTGTTTCAATTTCATGCATTTTAATTTCATCTAGATTGACCTTTAGTTGTAGGGCTGGTAAGTCGGTTTCAAGGTTTAACAATTCTTTTGGGTGTGGTCGATTAATTATTTCTTGGAAGTGTTCAGTCCATCTTTGCTTTTGGTTTTTACTTGATGTTAATAGAGTTCCAGTTTTGCTAAGGATTGGTCTTTCTTTAGATGTAATAGTACCTGTTAGCCTCTTTTGTATGTTATATAAAGTTTTGCTGTCTCCTGTTTTTGCTGCTTTCTCTGCCTCTTTCGCCATATTGTCTATGTATTCTCTTTTATCCCTTCTAGTTGAACTTTTTACTTTCTTGTCTATTTCTTTATATGTTCCTCCCTCCAACCCATCCACCCACCCACCCACCCACTCACTCACTATACTTTTTAATATATACAAGTATAAGTTGTGAACCAGCATCACAATGTAGCTAGCAGCATCATTGCACATGGTCAAACCAGACGTTCTCTGATGTCTGGTCAGAGACTGCCAGACAGTGTTACCATCATCACAATGTAGCTAGCATCATTGCACATGGTCAGACCAGACGTTCTCTGATGTCTGGTCAGAGACTGCCAGACAGTGTTGCCATCATCACAATGTAGCTAGCATCATTGCACATGGTCAGACCAGACGTTCTCTGATGTCTGGTCAGAGACTGCCAGACAGTGTTGCCATCATCACAATGTAGCTAGCATCATTGCACATGGTCAGACCAGACGTTCTCTGATGTCTGGCCAGAGACTGCCAGACAGTGTTGCCATCATCACAATGTAGCTAGCATCATTGCACATGGTCAGACCAGACGTTCTCTGATGTCTGGTCAGAGACTGCCAGACAGTGTTACCATCATCACAATGTAGCTAGCATCATTGCACATGGTCAGACCAGACGTTCTCTGATGTCTGGTCAGAGACTGCCAGACAGTGTTACCATCATCACAATGTAGCTAGCATCATTGCACATGGTCAGACCAGACGTTCTCTGATGTCTGGCCAGAGACTGCCAGACAGTGTTACCATCATCACAATGTAGCTAGCATCATTGCACATGGTCAGACCAGACGTTCTCTGATGTCTGGTCAGAGACTGCCAGACAGTGTTGCCATCATCACAATGTAGCTAGCATCATTGCACATGGTCAGACCAGACGTTCTCTGATGTCTGGCCAGAGACTGCCAGACAGTGTTGCCATCATCACAATGTAGCTAGCATCATTGCACATGGTCAGACCAGACGTTCTCTGATGTCTGGTCAGAGACTGCCAGACAGTGTTGCCATCATCACAATGTAGCTAGCATCATTGCACATGGTCAGACCAGACGTTCTCTGATGTCTGGTCAGAGACTGCCAGACAGTGTTACCATCATCACAATGTAGCTAGCATCATTGCACATGGTCAGACCAGACGTTCTCTGATGTCTGGCCAGAGACTGCCAGACAGTGTTACCATCATCACAATGTAGCTAGCAGCATCATTGCACATGGTCAGACCAGACGTTCTCTGATGTCTGGTCAGAGACTGCCAGACAGTGTTACCATCATCACAATGTAGCTAGCAGCATCATTGCACATGGTCAGACCAGACGTTCTCTGATGTCTGGTCAGAGACTGCCAGACAGTGTTACCATCATCACAATGTAGCTAGCAGCATCATTGCACATGGTCAGACCAGACGTTCTCTGATGTCTGGCCAGAGACTGCCAGACAGTGTTGCCATCATCACAATGTAGCTAGCATCATTGCACATGGTCAGACCAGACGTTCTCTGATGTCTGGCCAGAGACTGCCAGACAGTGTTGCCATCATCACAATGTAGCTAGCATCATTGCACATGGTCAGACCAGACGTTCTCTGATGTCTGGTCAGAGACTGCCAGACAGTGTTGCCATCATCACAATGTAGCTAGCATCATTGCACATGGTCAGACCAGACGTTCTCTGATGTCTGGCCAGAGACTGCCAGACAGTGTTGCCATCATCACAATGTAGCTAGCATCATTGCACATGGTCAGACCAGACGTTCTCTGATGTCTGGTCAGAGACTGCCAGACAGTGTTACCATCATCACAATGTAGCTAGCATCATTGCACATGGTCAGACCAGACGTTCTCTGATGTCTGGTCAGAGACTGCCAGACAGTGTTGCCATCATCACAATGTAGCTAGCATCATTGCACATGGTCAGACCAGACGTTCTCTGATGTCTGGCCAGAGACTGCCAGACAGTGTTACCATCATCACAATGTAGCTAGCATCATTGCACATGGTCAGACCAGACGTTCTCTGATGTCTGGTCAGAGACTGCCAGACAGTGTTACCATCATCACAATGTAGCTAGCAGCATCATTGCACATGGTCAGACCAGACGTTCTCTGATGTCTGGTCAGAGACTGCCAGACAGTGTTACCATCATCACAATGTAGCTAGCATCATTGCACATGGTCAGACCAGACGTTCTCTGATGTCTGGTCAGAGACTGCCAGACAGTGTTGCCATCATCACAATGTAGCTAGCATCATTGCACATGGTCAGACCAGACGTTCTCTGATGTCTGGTCAGAGACTGCCAGACAGTGTTACCATCATCACAATGTAGCTAGCATCATTGCACATGGTCAGACCAGACGTTCTCTGATGTCTGGCCAGAGACTGCCAGACAGTGTTGCCATCATCACAATGTAGCTAGCATCATTGCACATGGTCAGACCAGACGTTCTCTGATGTCTGGTCAGAGACTGCCAGACAGTGTTACCATCATCACAATGTAGCTAGCATCATTGCACATGGTCAGACCAGACGTTCTCTGATGTCTGGCCAGAGACTGCCAGACAGTGTTACCATCATCACAATGTAGCTAGCAGCATCATTGCACATGGTCAGACCAGACGTTCTCTGATGTCTGGCCAGAGACTGCCAGACAGTGTTACCATCATCACAATGTAGCTAGCATCATTGCACATGGTCAGACCAGACGTTCTCTGATGTCTGGCCAGAGACTGCCAGACAGTGTTACCATCATCACAATGTAGCTAGCAGCATCATTGCACATGGTCAGACCAGACGTTCTCTGATGTCTGGTCAGAGACTGCCAGACAGTGTTACCATCATCACAATGTAGCTAGCAGCATCATTCCTATATATATATATATATATATCTCTCTCTCTGAACCTTAAGTGCCCAGGGCACATGGGGCTTCCGCAAGGGTTTTCCACAAATCCACAAATGCCTGTCCTTCGCCTTTTTTTCTGCTCTTGCCCAGGTGAGCCCTCTATTGCTCAACATCCTTTCTGTTGTTCTTCTCCATGTCTCTTTTGGTCTACCCTTACTTCTGCTCCCCTGTGGTGTCCATCTTAGTGCTATTTTTGGTAGTGAGTTATCAGTCATTCGGAGCACATGTCCCAACCATCGCCAGCGTCTTTCCTCAATAATTGTTGTCAGTGGTTTCATCTGCATTTCTGCTAATAAGATGTTATTTCTTATGGTGTTTGGCCAAAATATTTTTTTAATTCTTCGTAAACATTTAGTCTGGAAAGAATTCAACTTGTTTTCTATGGTTTTGGTGATTTTCCAGCATTCACTTCCATAGAGTAGTACACTTAGAACATTACTCTTAAATATCCTGATTTTCATATTTATGCTTAGTTTATTTGATTTCCATATATTCTGCAGCATTGCAAAAGCCTGGTTTGCTCTAGTAAGTCTGCTGTTGATGTCTTCTGTGCTGTCTCCATTTACTACTACTCTGCTGCCAAGGTATACAAATTCGTTGACCTCCTCCACTAACTTGTTATCTACTCTGAGTACATTTCTGTTGTTCACATTTTGCTTCATTAACTTTGTCTTTCCTACGTTGATCTTTAGTCCTATATATATATATACACACACACACACATTACATAAAACTAAATTGATGACAACTGACAAAACAAACAAGGCAGCTGAAATATGTATCATTGAGGAAAAACTGGAAGAAGTGGAGAGTTTTGAATATCTTGGATCACTACTAACTAATAATGGAGATACAATGAGGGAAATTAAAAGAAGGACATCTATCGCTCTTCAGAAAGTAAAACAACTAAGAAGATGAGAAGAGGATCAGACAGAACTACAAAAATAAGATTTTTAAGGGCATGCATCTTTCCCATCTCAACATATGCCTGTGAGACCTGGACACTTAACAAAACAGCTGAGAAACACATAAATGCCTTTGAATGTAAATGCTACAGAAGAGTTCTTCAGATATCATGGACACAAAAAGAACAAATATATCCATACTACAAGAATTTAATATTGAAGAAGGCTGGCTACTAAAGAGGATTAAACAAAGAAAACTTAAATATTTTGGACACATTAAACGTCAATCTAGAGAAAACTGTCTTGGAAGGGTGCATAATGGAAAAAAGAAAGAGGAAGACCAAGGTGAAGATGGCTGCAAGACATCGTTGATGATCTGCAAATGGATGCATCAGCAGCAGGGCATCTTGCTTATAACCGAGAGGACTACAGGAGAGCATTTAAGGAGGCAAAGTTCCACAAGGGAAATGCAAATGAATGATATATATATATATATAAATACTCGGCATCAAGTGGAATGAATTCAAGAACAATGCAGAGATAAGACAGATGACTGAACAACAACCAGTCTCATGGGTGATCAGGAAAAGGAGATGGACATATGTTGGTCACTTGATGAGAAGAAATGATCAGAGAATCCCAAAACAAGCTATCAAGTGGAACACAACAGGCCGAAGAAAAAGAGGCAGACCACATGAAACTCTGAAGAGGACATTATTAAAAGAGGCCAAATTAACAGGCATAAAATCCTTTGATGAGGTTGAAAGACTCGTCGAAGACAGGAAAAATTGGCGAACTACTTTGCAAGCCCTATGTGACGTTTAACGGCACGGGAAGGATATAAGATATATATATATATATGTGTAAAATCACCAAAACCACAGAAAACAAGCTGAATTCTTTCCAGACTAAATGTTTATGAAGAATTAGAAAAATATTTTGGCAAAACACCATAAGAAATAACATCTTGTTGGCAGAAATACAGATGAAGCCACTGACAGCAATGATTGAGGAAAGATGCTGGCGATGGTTGGGACATGTGCTCCGAATGACTGACAACTCACTACCAAAAATAGCACTAAGATGGACACCACAGGGAAACAGAAGTAAGGGTAGACCAAAAGAGACATGGAGAAGAACAACAGAGATGATATTGAGCAATAGAGGGCTGACCTGGGCAAGGGCAGAAAAAAAGCAAAGGACAGGCATTTGTGGAAAACCCTTGCGGAAGCCCTCTATTGCTCAACATCCTTTCTGTTGTTCTTCTCCATGTCTCTTTTGGTCTACCCTTACTTCTGCTCCCCTGTGGTGTCCATCTTAGTGCTATTTTTGGTAGTGAGTTATCAGTCATTCGGAGCACATGTCCCAACCATCGCCAGCGTCTTTCCTCAATAATTGTTGTCAGTGGTTTCATCTGCATTTCTGCTAATAAGATGTTATTTCTTATGGTGTTTGGCCAAAATATTTTTTTAATTCTTCGTAAACATTTAGTCTGGAAAGAATTCAACTTGTTTTCTATGGTTTTGGTGATTTTCCAGCATTCACTTCCATAGAGTAGTACACTTAGAACATTACTCTTAAATATCCTGATTTTCATATTTATGCTTAGTTTATTTGATTTCCATATATTCTGCAGCATTGCAAAAGCCTGGTTTGCTCTAGTAAGTCTGCTGTTGATGTCTTCTGTGCTGTCTCCATTTACTACTACTCTGCTGCCAAGGTATACAAATTCGTTGACCTCCTCCACTAACTTGTTATCTACTCTGAGTACATTTCTGTTGTTCACATTTTGCTTCATTAACTTTGTCTTTCCTACGTTGATCTTTAGTCCTATATATATATATACACACACACACATTACATAAAACTAAATTGATGACAACTGACAAAACAAACAAGGCAGCTGAAATATGTATCATTGAGGAAAAACTGGAAGAAGTGGAGAGTTTTGAATATCTTGGATCACTACTAACTAATAATGGAGATACAATGAGGGAAATTAAAAGAAGGACATCTATCGCTCTTCAGAAAGTAAAACAACTAAAGAAGATGAGAAGAGGATCAGACAGAACTACAAAAATAAGATTTTTAAGGGCATGCATCTTTCCCATCTCAACATATGCCTGTGAGACCTGGACACTTAACAAAACAGCTGAGAAACACATAAATGCCTTTGAATGTAAATGCTACAGAAGAGTTCTTCAGATATCATGGACACAAAAAGAACAAATATATCCATACTACAAGAATTTAATATTGAAGAAGGCTGGCTACTAAAGAGGATTAAACAAAGAAAACTTCAATATTTTGGACACATTAAACGTCATGATAATCTAGAGAAAACTGTCTTGGAAGGGTGCATAATGGAAAAAAGAAAGAGGAAGACCAAGGTGAAGATGGCTGCAAGACATCGTTGATGATCTGCAAATGGATGCATCAGCAGCAGGGCATCTTGCTTATAACCGAGAGGACTACAGGATAGCATTTAAGGAGGCAAAGTTCCACAAGGGAAATGCAAATGAATGATATATATATATATATAAATACTCGGCATCAAGTGGAATGAATTCAAGAACAATGCAGAGATAAGACAGATGACTGAACAACAACCAGTCTCATGGGTGATCAGGAAAAGGAGATGGACATATGTTGGTCACTTGATGAGAAGAAATGATCAGAGAATCCCAAAACAAGCTATCAAGTGGAACACAACAGGCCGAAGAAAAAGAGGCAGACCACATGAAACTCTGAAGAGGACATTATTAAAAGAGGCCAAATTAACAGGCATAAAATCCTTTGATGAGGTTGAAAGATTCGCCAAAGACAGGAAAAATTGGCGAACTACTTTGCAAGCCCTATGTGACGTTTAACGGCACGGGAAGGATATAAGATATATATATATATATGTGTGTAAAATCACCAAAACCACAGAAAACAAGCTGAATTCTTTCCAGACTAAATGTTTATGAAGAATTAGAAAAATATTTTGGCAAAACACCATAAGAAATAACATCTTGTTGGCAGAAATGCAGATGAAGCCACTGACAGCAATGATTGAGGAAAGATGCTGGCGATGGTTGGGACATGTGCTCCGAATGACTGACAACTCACTACCAAAAATAGCACTAAGATGGACACTACAGGGGAGCAGAAGTAAGGGTAGACCAAAAGAGACATGGAGAAGAACAACAGAGATGATATTGAGCAATATCTCTCTCTGAACCTTAAGTGCCCAGGGCACATGGGGCTTCCGCAAGGGTTTTCCACAAATCCACAAATGCCTGTCCTTCGCCTTTTTTTCTGCTCTTGCCCAGGTGAGCCCTCTATTGCTCAACATCCTTTCTGTTGTTCTTCTCCATGTCTCTTTTGGTCTACCCTTACTTCTGCTCCCCTGTGGTGTCCATCTTAGTGCTATTTTTGGTAGTGAGTTATCAGTCATTCGGAGCACATGTCCCAACCATCGCCAGCGTCTTTCCTCAATAATTGTTGTCAGTGGTTTCATCTGCATTTCTGCTAATAAGATGTTATTTCTTATGGTGTTTGGCCAAAATATTTTTTTAATTCTTCGTAAACATTTAGTCTGGAAAGAATTCAACTTGTTTTCTATGGTTTTGGTGATTTTCCAGCATTCACTTCCATAGAGTAGTACACTTAGAACATTACTCTTAAATATCCTGATTTTCATATTTATGCTTAGTTTATTTGATTTCCATATATTCTGCAGCATTGCAAAAGCCTGGTTTGCTCTAGTAAGTCTGCTGTTGATGTCTTCTGTGCTGTCTCCATTTACTACTACTCTGCTGCCAAGGTATACAAATTCGTTGACCTCCTCCACTAACTTGTTATCTACTCTGAGTACATTTCTGTTGTTCACATTTTGCTTCATTAACTTTGTCTTTCCTACGTTGATCTTTAGTCCTATATATATATATATACACACACACACACATTACATAAAACTAAATTGATGACAACTGACAAAACAAACAAGGCAGCTGAAATATGTATCATTGAGGAAAAACTGGAAGAAGTGGAGAGTTTTGAATATCTTGGATCACTACTAACTAATAATGGAGATACAATGAGGGAAATTAAAAGAAGGACATCTATCGCTCTTCAGAAAGTAAAACAACTAAAGAAGATGAGAAGAGGATCAGACAGAACTACAAAAATAAGATTTTTAAGGGCATGCATCTTTCCCATCTCAACATATGCCTGTGAGACCTGGACACTTAACAAAACAGCTGAGAAACACATAAATGCCTTTGAATGTAAATGCTACAGAAGAGTTCTTCAGATATCATGGACACAAAAAAGAACAAATATATCCATACTACAAGAATTTAATATTGAAGAAGGCTGGCTACTAAAGAGGATTAAACAAAGAAAACTTCAATATTTTGGACACATTAAACGTCATGATAATCTAGAGAAAACTGTCTTGGAAGGGTGCATAATGGAAAAAAGAAAGAGGAAGACCAAGGTGAAGATGGCTGCAAGACATCGTTGATGATCTGCAAATGGATGCATCAGCAGCAGGGCATCTTGCTTATAACCGAGAGGACTACAGGATAGCATTTAAGGAGGCAAAGTTCCACAAGGGAAATGCAAATGAATGATATATATATATATATAAATACTCGGCATCAAGTGGAATGAATTCAAGAACAATGCAGAGATAAGACAGATGACTGAACAACAACCAGTCTCATGGGTGATCAGGAAAAGGAGATGGACATATGTTGGTCACTTGATGAGAAGAAATGATCAGAGAATCCCAAAACAAGCTATCAAGTGGAACACAACAGGCCGAAGAAAAAGAGGCAGACCACATGAAACTCTGAAGAGGACATTATTAAAAGAGGCCAAATTAACAGGCATAAAATCCTTTGATGAGGTTGAAAGATTCGCCAAAGACAGGAAAAATTGGCGAACTACTTTGCAAGCCCTATGTGACGTTTAACGGCACGGGAAGGATATAAGATATATATATATATATGTGTGTAAAATCACCAAAACCACAGAAAACAAGCTGAATTCTTTCCAGACTAAATGTTTATGAAGAATTAGAAAAATATTTTGGCAAAACACCATAAGAAATAACATCTTGTTGGCAGAAATACAGATGAAGCCACTGACAGCAATGATTGAGGAAAGATGCTGGCGATGGTTGGGACATGTGCTCCGAATGACTGACAACTCACTACCAAAAATAGCACTAAGATGGACACTACAGGGGAGCAGAAGTAAGGGTAGACCAAAAGAGACATGGAGAAGAACAACAGAGATGATATTGAGCAATAGAGGGCTGACCTGGGCAAGGGCAGAAAAAAAGCAAAGGACAGGCATTTGTGGAAAACCCTTGCGGAAGCCCCTGGACACTTAAGATTCAGATATATATATATATACACACACATACATAAATGTACATGCTTAAAGCTGGGAATGTGGTAGAAGAAGTGCATCCAACACTTAAAACTGCAAGTGTGGTAGGAGAAGTGCATCCAACACTTAAAGCTGGGAATGTGGTAGAAGAAGTGCATCCAACACTTAAAGCTGCAAGTGTGGTAGGAGAAGTGCATCCAACACTTAAAGCTGGGAATGTGGTAGAAGAAGTGCATCCAACACTTAAAGCTGCAAGTGTGGTAGGAGAAGTGCATCTAACACTTAATTAAAGCTGGGAATGTGGTAGAAGAAGTGCATCCAACACTTAAAGCTGCAAGTGTGGTAGGAGAAGTGCATCCAACACTTAAAGCTGGGAGTGTGGTAGAAGAAGTGCATCCAACACTTAAAGCTGCAAGTGTGGTAGGAGAAGTGCATCCAACACTTAAAGCTGGGAGTGTGGTACAAGAAGTGCATCCAACACTTAAATCTGGGAATGTAGTACACGAAGTGCAGCCAACACTTAAAGCTGGGAGTGTGGTACAAGAAGTGTATCCAACATTTAAGGCTGGGAGTGTAGTACAAGAAGTGCATCCAACACTTAAAGCTGGGAGTTTAGTACAAGAAGTGCATCCAACACTTAAAGCTGGGAGTTTAGTACAAGAAGTGCATCCAACACTTAAAGCTGGGAGTGTAGTACAAGAAATGCATCCAACACTTAAAGCTGGGAGTGTAGTAGTGCATCCAACACTTAAAGCTGGGAGTGTAGTACAAGAAATGCATCCAACACTTAAAGCTGGGAGTGTAGTATAAGAAATGCATCCAACACTTAAAGCTGGGAGTGTAGTACAAGAAATGCATCCAACACTTAAAGCTGGGAGTGTAGTATAAGAAATGCATCCAACACTTAAAGCTGGGAGTGTAGTACAAGAAGTGCAGCCAACACTTAAAGCTGGGAGTGTAGTACAAGAAGTGCAGCCAACACTTAAAGCTGGGAGTGTAGTACAAGAAGTGCAGCCAACACTTAACACTTTCTGTGCCACAGGAATAAAAGCGGACGTTCAGTTGCTTACCAGAGTAAAAGCGCGGGTCTTGATATGTTAGGGGGTATAGGTGTAAAATGGAATGGAAAACAGTATTTACATGTACTTCCGCGTACTTATTATGTTTAAAAGTATAACTAAATTATGAAAATTTCATAAATGCTGAGTTTTTTAGGAAAAAAAAAGTAATGTGATGTTTTTAGACAATGATTGTGCCCAGCTCACCATCGGCTAGGTCTAGATATGCACTACTTACCACCTGAGATGTCTAGATCTACTTGTCGATCTCATATTCTGATTCTATGTTGCACTCTTGCTAAATTAATATCTGAAATAACCTCCTAACTACTTCTCCAGTCATCTAAATATGTCTAGATCTACTTGGGGATACATTCAAGAGCAGTGGGGTGGTCACAGGCCATGTCCATACCCCTATCTACATCATCAAAACTTGAAAATTTTCCATGTTTCTCTTCCTTTTTCTCACTCAGCATCGCTCATATCTAAGGACTCTTTCACCATTTTGAAAAGTGTCACCGGAAACGTGGACGAAATATGTACAATCTAAATGTTACACTGGTTCTTTTATTGATCATTGGTAAGCAACAGGTGTACCGGAAGCATGAAAAAATTGACGCCTAGCACGGAAAGTGTTAAAGCTGGGAGTGTAGTACAAGAAATGCATCCAACACTTAAAGCTGGGAGTGTAGTACAAGAAATGCATCCAACACTTAAAGCTGGGAGTGTAGTACAAGAAATGCATCTAACACTTAAAGCTGGGAGTGTAGTACAAGAAGTGCATCTAACACTTAAAGCTGGGAGTGTAGTACAAGAAATGCATCCAACACTTAAAGCTGGGAGTGTAGTACAAGAAGTGCATCTAACACTTAAAGCTGGGAGTGTAGTACAAGAAGTGCATCCAACACTTAAAGCTGGGAGTGTAGTACAAGAAGTGCATCCAACACTTAAAGCTGGGAGTGTAGTACAAAAAGTGCAGTCAACAATAAAAGTTATGAAGAGTAAGAGGGGATGTGAGAGCAAAGAAAGGAATATCTTGGAAGTAAGCTGACATACTTGTTTTAGAAGCATTTCCGGCTACTGTCATCTGTGAGTAAGAAACTCTGCCCAGCTGTGACAACAACGTTGTAGCGTCGTCACACAGTGGAGGGAATGCCTCACATATTGGCAGGAGGCTCGGCACAGTCTGTGTGAAGAAGCTCACCCAGTCACTCTTCTCCAGAACTGGTGAGGATATATAGCACAAAACATGTTTTTATAAGACACAGCACAAAACATGTTTTTATAAGACATAGCACAAAACATGTTTTTATAAGACACAGCACAAAACATGTTTTTATAAGACACAGCACAAAACATGTTTTTATAAGACACAGCACAAAACATGTTTTTATAAGACACAGCACAAAACATGTTTTATAAGATACAGCACAAAACATGTTTTTATAAGACACAGCACAAAACATGTTTTTATAAGACACAGCACAAAATATGTTTTTATAAGACACAACACAAAACATGTTTTTATAAGACACAGCACAAAACATGTTTTTATAAGACACAGCATAGTCTAACAATGATAAGATGCAGCAGATAGTCTAACAACTTCAGTACACAATAAATAATCTAACAACTGTAAGACACAACAGGTAATCCAACAGACACAACAGATGATGTAAAAGCTATAACAAAACAGATAATATAACAATGACAAGATGATAAGACAACAGATAATTCTAAGAACTTTAAAACAAGATATAATTTAGCAATGATAAGACACAACAGATAATCTAACATGTTTAAAATGCAGAAGATAATTTAACAACTTCAAAACACAGAAGTTATAAAACACATAAGATAATTTAACTTTAAAACACAGAAGATAATTTAACTTTAAAACACAGAAGATAATTTAACTTTAAAACACAGAAGATAATTTAACTTTAAAACACAGAAGATAATTTAACTTTAAAACACAGAAGATAATTTAACTTTAAAACACAGAAGATAATTTAACTTTAAAACACAGAAGATAATTTAACTTTAAAACACAGAAGATAATTTAACTTTAAAACACAGAAGATAATTTAACTTTAAAACACAGAAGACAAATCTAAGTTGAAGTACATTTTCAACAAAACTTCATCCTTCACTCCAAAGTCACTTTAAGAAAATCTGACACAGTCCTGGACTCATAAATCTGAGGATCTTTACTCACAACTTCTTGAATGCACAATTTTTAACCTTACAATCCTAAGAAAGAAATAAGGACATGTACCTGGATTATACAAATATTAACCTTACAATCCTAAGAAAGAAATAAGGACATGTACCTGGATTATACAAATATTAACCTTACAATCCTAAGAAAGAAATAAGGACATGTACCTGGATTATACAAATATTAACCTTACAATCCTAAGAAAGAAATAAGGATATGCACCTGCATGCTATATTCATGCGAAAAAAGGGTAACCTGAAATTATGCACAAACTACAGAACTGTTGCCCTGATTAGTCATGCCAGTAAAATTCTATTAAAAATCATAATGGGTAGACTTTGAAAGAAAATAGAAGAAGTCAATATGGCCCAAGCTGGTTTTAGACAATGAAGAGGAACAAGATCATATATTCAATATACGATTAATAATAGAGAAATGTAGAGAATTTAATGTGAATCTATATTTATCTTTTATAGACTGTTCAAAGGCATCTGATTGTGTACATCACCAGAAACTTTGGGAAATAATGGAAAAAAATGGGATTTCCAACACATGTGACACAATTAATATCACTACTGTATCTAGACCAACCAGAGAGAAAACTGAAATATTTTGGACACATTAAACGTCATGATAATTTAGAGAAGACCGTATTGGAAGGATACATAATGGGAAAAAGAAAAAGAGGAAGACCAAGACGAAGATGGCTGCAAGACATCGTTGACGATCTGGAAATGGATGCAACAGCAGCAGGCCATCTTGCTCACAACCGAGAGGCCTACAGGAGTGCTGTTTGGGAGGCAAAGTTCCGCAAGGGACATGCAAATGAATGAATGAATGAATGAATAATCTAGACCAACAGGCAGCAGTAAGAATAAATGGTGAAACAACAACTTGGTTTGACATAAAACAAGGGGTCCATCAGGGGTGCATAATGCCGCCTTACTTATTAAACTTGTATACTGAAAATATAATGAGGAATGTTAGATAAAATGTAGATATTTTCAATATGTGCTGGAGCACAGGTAAGTTACCTCAAATCTGGAAGGAAGCAAGCATGGTACCACTGCTAAAACCAGGGAAAAACAGTGATACTGCCTCCAGCTACAGGCCAATCAGTCTCACTAGCTGCCTATGCAAAACGATGGAACGCATCATTGACCTGAGGCTAAAATGGTACCTAGAAAGTGAAAACCTTCTCGTTCCACAACAAGCAGGATTTAGGCAGTACTACAGTACGGAAGATCAAGTGACCTATCTCTCTCAAGAGATTGAGGATGCATTCCAAGAGAAAAACCTTGTACTAGCAGCGTGGATAGACTTGAAGAAAGCCTTTGATAAAGTATGGAAAAAAGGTCTGTTGTGGAAACTAAGAAACTGCAATGTGAATGGAAGACTGTACAACTGGATAAAGTCCTATTTAGAAAATAGAAGAAGTCAATATGGCCCAAGCTGGTTTTAGACAATGAAGAGGAACAAGATCATATATTCAATATACGATTAATAATAGAGAAATGTAGAGAATTTAATGTGAATCTATATTTATCTTTTATAGACTGTTCAAAGGCATCTGATTGTGTACATCACCAGAAACTTTGGGAAATAATGGAAAAAAATGGGATTTCCAACACATGTGACACAATTAATATCACTACTGTATCTAGACCAACCAGAGAGAAAACTGAAATATTTTGGACACATTAAACGTCATGATAATTTAGAGAAGACCGTATTGGAAGGATACATAATGGGAAAAAGAAAAAGAGGAAGACCAAGACGAAGATGGCTGCAAGACATCGTTGACGATCTGGAAATGGATGCAACAGCAGCAGGCCATCTTGCTCACAACCGAGAGGCCTACAGGAGTGCTGTTTGGGAGGCAAAGTTCCGCAAGGGACATGCAAATGAATGAATGAATGAATGAATAATCTAGACCAACAGGCAGCAGTAAGAATAAATGGTGAAACAACAACTTGGTTTGACATAAAACAAGGGGTCCATCAGGGGTGCATAATGCCGCCTTACTTATTAAACTTGTATACTGAAAATATAATGAGGAATGTTAGATAAAATGTAGATATTTTCAATATGTGCTGGAGCACAGGTAAGTTACCTCAAATCTGGAAGGAAGCAAGCATGGTACCACTGCTAAAACCAGGGAAAAACAGTGATACTGCCTCCAGCTACAGGCCAATCAGTCTCACTAGCTGCCTATGCAAAACGATGGAACGCATCATTGACCTGAGGCTAAAATGGTACCTAGAAAGTGAAAACCTTCTCGTTCCACAACAAGCAGGATTTAGGCAGTACTACAGTACGGAAGATCAAGTGACCTATCTCTCTCAAGAGATTGAGGATGCATTCCAAGAGAAAAACCTTGTACTAGCAGCGTGGATAGACTTGAAGAAAGCCTTTGATAAAGTATGGAAAAAAGGTCTGTTGTGGAAACTAAGAAACTGCAATGTGAATGGAAGACTGTACAACTGGATAAAGTCCTATTTACACAATAGAAGAGCTAGAGTAGTAATGGATGGACACAAAAGCCAGAAAGTACTTCTGCGACACGGTGTACCACAAGGAGGAGTCCTTTCGCCTACACTATTCCTTGTATTCATTAATGA
The DNA here is from genome assembly GCA_009760885.1 of Achatina immaculata. Classification (NCBI taxonomy): domain Eukaryota; kingdom Metazoa; phylum Mollusca; class Gastropoda; order Stylommatophora; family Achatinidae; genus Lissachatina; species Lissachatina immaculata. The sequence continues at coordinate 47,144,848 of CM019693.1, read as the reverse complement.
CCTGGTCAAGGAACTTCCCTATGGAATCAAAGCAGCACTGTATGCAGATGATCTGGTCATGTGGTGTACAGATGAATATGCGACAGTTGCTACACAGAGACTCCAAAGAGCAGCAGACATCTTGACATCATGGACAAACAAATGGTGTGTAAGTATCAACACAGAGAAATCAAGCACCACTCTGTTCACCCTCTCATCTAAACAGAAAGCAGGTAAGATCTTTGTAAATGAAATACCCTTAAGGATGGACAACCAACCCACTTACTTAGGAGTGACTCTTGACTCAAAACTGACTTGGAAGCAACACATCAACAGTGCAGAAGCAAAAGCCAGAAGAAAACTAGCCATATTAAGAAAATTGAGTGGGACTACATGGGGAGCTAGTGAAAGAATCCTCAAGAATGTATATCAGCAAAGTATTCTACCACATTTAGAATATGGCTCAACATCTTGGTGCACAGCATCAAACACTACGCTGCATAATCTAGACAAGGTTCAAAATCAGTCACTACGGATTATCACAGGTGCCATGAGGTCCACACCAATAGTAGAAATGCAGAAAATAGTTGGTGTTCAACCGCTAAAGGAACGTAGAGACACAAAGGTCATGACCATGGGAGAAAAATTCCTTAGCTCTGTAAGCCATCCCCTGAAGGAGAGATTCAATAACTTGGCATTAGGACGGCTTAAAAGAAGCAGCTTCATTCATCAGGCCAAGCGTATGCGTAAGCTGATACCTGACCTTCCAACTGTAGTCACTCCATTATCATCTGTACCAGAGCATACACCATGGAAAGAAGCAGATTATACACAAATAACTATTCAGACTGAAGTGAAAGGTGTGCAGAATGGTGAGATGCAGAGCAGTCTTGTAAGATCAACAGCCACACTTAGTGTTCTAGATGACAAATATCCATGTGACACCTGGATACGTGTGTATACAGATGGATCTGCACATAATGCCATAAAGAATGGAGGGGCAGGAGCATATATTGAATATCCAAACAACACCATTGACAAGATTTCCATACCCACTGGTAAATACTGCAACAACTTTGATGCAGAAGTTAGGGCAATTATTGCTGCAGTTGAAAAACTATCAGACTCCAGAATTGATACATGTCCTGTAGTAATTCTCACAGATGCAAGATCAGTACTGGAGGCTCTTCAGTGCAACAAACTACCAGACCTTAAGGATGCCTTGTCAAAAATTGGCTTACAACATGGAGTCACTTTGCAATGGATTCCCTCCCACTGTGGGATACCAGGCAATGAGAAAGCTGACCATCTGGCCAAAGAGGGCACTGAAATGGAGCAACCAGACATACCAGTCACCTATAATCAGAAGAAAAGCATGATAAAAACCTACAGGAAGCCACAAACACCACCACATGATGACTATCACATGCTAAACAGAAAGGAACAAGTCACCATCTTCCGTCTCCGAACAGGACACAGCCGACTCCGAAGTCATATGTATACAAAGTTTAAGGTTGGTACTACTAATCTATGTACATGTGCCCAGGTGCCCCAAACCGTGGAACATATCCTCCAGAACTGCATCAACTACGAGACACTGAGAAATAATTACTGGCCCAGTGAAACCACTAAAGAAGATAAGCTCTACGGTTCCATACATGAATTACAAAAAACAGTGAAATTTATCCAAGAGACAGGACTGCAGATATAGACAGACAGTGCGAACGAAGAAGAAGAAGAAGAAGAAGAAGAAGAAGAAGATAAAATGTAGACAAAGAATATTATGATACCATAAAAACTGGAGATCAGATATGCTGATGACACAGTATTACTGTCCACAGCATAAAAAGGAATGGAAAACTGATTATGTCAGTCCTAAGAATAGTGAAGAGTAAAATCTCTATCTTAATGTGAAGAAAACTAAATTGATGACAACTGACAAAATGAATAAGGCAGCTGAAATATATATATCAAGGACCTCTGGACCTACTGTTCACTCAGATTTAATATGACAGGAAAAAAAAAGATTACATTAGGAATCTAGTACAGAATAAATCAGACAGTAAATCAATTTGGAAAGCCATAAACACCCTATCAAATAAAAGGAAAGAATTTGACTTTCAAGCCAGTAATCATGCATACACTAGTGCACAAAGCAGTACTCATTTCAGGGAAGAAATCAGTGTTCTTAAATCGTCAATACAAGCTCCAATATGCGCCTTACATAAATTACAAACATTTCTGGACAGCAGATGTATTGAGTTTAAGCAGTTACAAATTCCATTCTTAACAGTTAGTGAAGTCTACAGTTATCTTTTATCCTTAAAAAACAATACAGCTGGACTTGATGATATTAGCAATAAGATCTTACACTATGCTGCACGTGTCATTTCACATACACTAACATACATTTACAATCAGTGCATTGCAAAATGTTATTTCCCTGAGGCTTTTAAATCAGGTAAGCTGTATCCTTTCTTTAAATTTGGCTCATCCAACAAACTTACCAATTATAGACCAATATCCATAGTATCATCATTATCAAAACCACTGGAAAAACACACACACACACAAAATAACTCTACGACACATGCAAGAGAACAATTTACTCATAGACAGTCAGTCAGGCTTTAGACCCAATCATTCCTGCCGCACAGCTCTCACCAAAATGACAGAAAACTGGTTAGCAGGCATAAATGATGACAGACTATGTGGTGCCATCTTTGTCAACTTTGAAAAGGCATTTGACATGACTGACCATGATATTCTTTTAAAAAGAATAAAGACTTATAGACTGCACCCTGATCTAATAAAACTAATTGCATCATTTCTTTCAGACAGACAACAGGTAGTATTCTTCAACAATTCTCTATCAAATTCTGCTACAGTTGACACTGTTCTACAAGGTTATATTCTAGGCCCGTTACTCTTTGCTATCTACATCAATGATCTTCCACTACATCTTAAACACACTTCTTGTGACTTTTTTGCTGATGATTGCACAGTCTACACCAGTGACTATGATTGTATTAATCTAGAATAAACTCTCCAGGTTGAATTAAATAATTTAATTAAATGGAGCAATAATAATGGTCTGATTATAAATACTGATAAAACAAAATCAATGCTCATAACAACAAGGCAGAAACTACAAAACGTGAAAAAAAACATTTCGGCTCTGTTCGGAAATATCACAGACAGAAAACGTTAACGAGCACAAAACACTAGGTCTTACTATTGACCAACATCTGACATGGAACTCTCATGTGCAAGGCTTAACAAAACGTATCGTGCAAAAAGTATACCAATTAGCCAAAATTAAACACTTCATCGATCAAGACGCAAGGAAGACATACTACATATCACATATACAAACACATTTAGACTATTGCTTAACAATCTGGGATGGTTGCTCAGTGTCAAATACAAAGAGGCTTTGCTCACTTCAAAAGTGAGCAGTAAAACTACAATGCGAATTTTAGTGACAAAGATCAAGCACAAACAACTAATCAACACAAGTGTATCAAAATACTGCCTCTTAAGAACAGATTCCTCTTCAACAAAGCCACGTTGGTACATCAAATTCTTTCACAGCATGCTCCGCCTTATCTATGGACCATGTTTAGAATTAGCCCAAAGTGTAGCCAACACTTAAACAACATGTCTTCCAAAACCTAGACTTGATCTTTACAAGAAAAGCTTTACTTATTCAGCTGCTCATTTTTGGAATGCCCTCCCATCCTACATAAAAAATATAAACTATATTCCTTCCTACAACTACAAACTCTTCCAATATCTATTTGATGTCAATTACATGCTTCCATGATTCACAAAAGTTATTTTAGACTGCTCTTACAGATACCGAACTCAGTCAGTTGTTTATTATGAAGATTACCAAATTTCTGTTTGATAGATAGTCATTTATTTTTGTATGTAGTTACTTTCTGTAGTCATTTATTTTTGTATGTAGTTACTTTCTGTAGTCATTTATATATGTTTGAAGTCACTTTCTGTAGTCATTTATATACGTATGAAGTTCTACAGTCAACAAAATGTGACACATGCCCATATACAATTTACAGTCAAGACAGATGCCCACATACAATTTACAGTCAACAAAGTGTGACACATCCCCACATACAATTTTTACAGTCAACAAAGTGTGACACATGCCCACATAAAATTTACAGTCAAGACACATGCCCACATAAAATTTACAGTCAACAAAGTGTGACACTTGCCCACATAAAATTTACAGTCAACAAAGTGTGACACTTGCCCTCATGCAATTTTTACAGTCAACAAAGTGTGACACTTGCCCACATAAAATTTACAGTCAACAAAGTGTGACACTTGCCCACATAAAATTTACAGTCAACAAAGTGTGACACTTGCCCTCATGCAATTTTTACAGTCAACAAAGTGTGACACTTGCCCACATAAAATTTACAGTCAACAAAGTGTGACACTTGCCCACATGCAATTTTTACAGTCAACAAAGTGTGACACATCATCACCATCATCATCTTTCACTTCCTTGAGAGCACAGGCCACAGATAAAGGCTCTCCAGTCATCCTTGTTCATAGAATTATGTGCATCCCGTGTCTCCAAACACAGTCATAATTTCTCTTTTCCAATCAAGTTTAGGTCAGCCTCGTTTTCTATTTCCTTGAGGATTTCATGTCAGTACCTGTTGCTATGCTGGTGTTGGATTTCCTCAGAGTGTGACCAATCCACCTACACTTCCTAGACATAATTTGTAGGTTCATAGATTCTTGTTCTGCCCTTTCCCAGACCTCCTCGTTCCTGATCTTGTTCTGCTATTTAATGTTTAAAATCTTCCTCAAGCAGTAGTTCATGAATGTTTAATAAAGCTAGATAGAGGTGTATGGTGCAGTTTTACAAGGCGGCAGAGGGAGTAAGTGAGTGAGAAAAAAACTAATAGAAGACGAGAATGTATAAATGAAAAACATACAACATCCAATATTTCAGCGTGAGCCTTTTTTCAGGATTACATACACCATTAGTTATATGTCATTTTTTGTCTGCGTATGTAATCCTCAAAAAAAGGCTCATGTCTAAATACTGGATGTTGTATGTTTTTCATTTATACATTCTCATCTTACTCTCATATTTTGTATCCGTTTTTTTCTCACTTACTCCCTCTGCTGCCCTGTAAAACTGCACCATACACATCTATCTAGCTTTATTATTTGAACTAGTTTTACTGCAGTCGGCATCCCTTTCATGAATGTTTGTATCCTCTGTTGTAATGTCCTGGTCATAACCCATGTTTTCGAACCATACAGCAGGACAGTCTTTACGTTTGTATTGAAAAGTTAAAGTTTGGTTCTTGTTTTGATGTTCTTAGATGACCATATTTTGTTAAGTTTAATAAAAGCTGTCCTGACCTTGGTTATTCTAGCTTTAACATCCTTTTCTGTTCCTCCGTATTTATCCACTATGCTGCCTAAGTATGTGAAATACTCTACTTCCTCAATTGGCACTCCCTCAATTACCATGAGGCTATTGCTTGCACTATTACTTTTCATTATCTTTGTTTTTTTGTCTGTTAATATATAGTATCAGTTTAGCTGAATTCTTGGTTAAGATCTGAAGTTTCTCTTGCATTTTTGTGTGAAACATGCCCACAAGCGACACATCCCAAGTGATCATGCTACGATTTTTCAAAATAGGTACAAATGTATGTGATTTTCACATAATGGTGGAGATCCATAAAAATTGGAGGATACAATATTAACAACCTTCGGTATGCTGACGACACAGTACTGATAGCTGAGAACCAACAAGACCTGCAAAATCTCTTGAATAAAGTCGCCAAAGAAAGTGAACAGAAAGGCCTTACTTTGAACATCAAAAAGACAGAGACTATGGTTATATCTAAGAAACAGAATCCACCAGCATGCAGTATTAAATTAAACGGAACTGTTCTAAAGTAGGTGCAGAAATTCAAATACCTTGGAGCAGTAATAACTTCAGATGGGAAATGCAGAACAGAAATTAGGAACAGAATAGGCCAAGCAAAGACTGCATTTCAGAGAATGAGAAACATATTGACCAACACATCCTTATCAATGAATGTTAGAAAACGAGTCCTAAAATGCTATATTGAACCTATCTTGTTATATGGAAGTGAATCATGGACAATAGGCAAGTCTGCACAAAAATCATTGGAAGCAGCAGAAATGTGGTTTATTAGAAGAATGTTGCGAATCCCCTGGACAGCAAAAATAACTAATGAAGAATGTAGGAGAAGAGCTGGAGAGACAAAAAACCTTGTCAAAAAGATAAGAGAGAGACAATGTACTTTCATAGGACATGCAATGAGAAGAGGGGGCATTGAAAATATTATAACAACAGGAAAAATAGAAGGAAGAAGATCAAGAGGAAGACCAAGAGAAATGATACTGGACAGTCTGACGGGATGGTGTGAGAGGAGATCACCAACTGAGCTGATGGCCTGCATGAAGGATCGTGTACTCTGGAGAAGCATAACAGCCAACGCCAGTCGGCACGGCACATGATGATGATGGTGGAGATCAAGTATAACATCAGCAAAATCTTTACCAAGTGCTTAATGTGACATGGACCATGAGAAGACATGAAGATAAAGATAAAAAAGACAGCTACAGGATCAAGACCACTCCACTTTGATCTTACAAAAATACCAGAACAATACTGTATAGAAGTGAAGAACCATTTCAAAATCCTGATGGCTGTACAGGAGATGACACCAGATGAACTGGTTACGCAGGCCAGAGATATCTTAATAACAACAGCTAAAGACATGGTTCCAGTAAAGAAAACACAAAAGAATGGATGGATTACAGCAGGCACACTAGAAATGATAAAACAATGTAGAGAAATGAAAATGCAATGTAAAGTGACAAACAACAACAAAGAAGAATATAAATTTTTAACAAAAGAAGTACGAAGAAACATAAGAAAAGACAAAAAACAATACATACAAGATTGTTATGAAAGAATAGAAGGACATCAGAAGTGTGGAAGAGGTAGTGAAATATTTAAAGAAATGAAGACATTGATGAGAAATGTCACACCTAAGCTAAATGTGATTTGTGACGAGATAGGGAATACCTTGACAGAGACAGAGGAAATTCTAGAAAAATGGAAGGAATATTGCAGAGGAATGTATGAAATAACCGACTGTGAAAGCAGAAATCAACAGTGTGAATTATTATTGGAGGAGAAAGAATCCGAACCACAATAGAAGAAGTTTTATGGGCAATAAAGAATCTGAAAAATGGTAAATCACTAGGACGTGATGAGATAACAGCTGAATTTAATAAAGCAGGAGGAAAGGAATGTGCAACAATCTATCATGCACTATGTAAAAAGATATCGTATTCAGGTATTTGGCCAAAAGAATGGAAAAGAACTGTATTCATACCACTGCCAAAAAAGGGTAACCTGAATTTATGCACAAACTATAGAACTGTTGCCCTGATTAGTCATGCCAGTAAAATTCTGTTAAAAATCATAATGGGTAGACTTCGTAAGAAAACAGAAGAAGTCAATATGGTCCAAGCTGGTTTCAGGCAAGGAAGAGGATCAAGAGATCATATATTCAATATAAGATTAATAATAGAGAAATGCAGAGAGTTTAATCTGAATCTATATTTATCTTTTATAGACTACTCAAAGGCATTTGATTGTGTACAACACCAGAAACTTTGGGAAATAATGAAAAAAAAAGGGATTTCCAAAACATTTGATACAACTAACATCACTGCTGTATCTAGACCAACAGGCAGCAGTAAGAATAAATAGTGAAATAAGAACTTGGTCTGACATAAAACAAGGGGTCCATCAGGGGTGCATATTGTTGCCTTACTTATTTAACTTGTATACTGAAAATATAATGAGGAATGTTAGAGAAGATGTAGACAAAGAATATTACGATGCCATAACAATTGGAGGTTATTAAATACCAGAGATCAGATGAGGTGATGACACAGTATAACTGTCCACAACACAAAAAGGAATGGAAAAACTAATTATGTCAGTCTGTAAGAACAGCGAAGTGCAAAACCTCTATCTTAATGCGAAGAAAACTAAATTGATGACAACTGACAAAACAAACAAGGCAGCTGAAATATGTATCAATGATTAAAAACTGGAAGAGGTGGAGAGTTTTGAATATCTTGGATCACTACTAACTAATAATGGAGATACAATGACGGAAATTAAAAGGAGGACATCTATCGCTCTTTAGAAAGTAAAACAACTAAAGAAGCTGTGGAGAGGAGCAGACAGAACTACAAAAATAAGATTTTTAAGGGCATGCATCTTTCCCATCGCAGCATATGCCTGTGAGACCTGGACATTTAACAAAACAGCTGATAAACACATAAATGCCTTTGAATGTAAATGCTACAGAAGAGTTCTTCAAATATCATGGACACAAAAAAGAACAAATATATCTATACTACAAGAACTTAATATTGAAGAAGGCTGGCTAGTAAAGAGGATTAAACTTAAATATTTTGGACACATTAAATTTCATGATAATCTAGAGAAGACCATCTTGGAAGGGTACCCGGGTACATAATGGGAAAAAGAAAGAGAGGAGGACGAAGGCGAGGATGGCTGCAAGGCATCGTTGATGATCTGGAAATAGACGCATCAGCAGCAGGCCATCTTGCTCACAACCGAGAGGCCTACAGGAGAGCTGTTAGGGAGGCAAAGTTCCGCAAGGGACATGCAAATGAATGAATGAATGAAACTTACCAGATGATAAAGTAAACATAAACTTACCAGATGATAATGTAAACATAAACTTACCAGATGATAATGTAAACATAAACTTACCAGATGATAATGTAAATATAAACTTACCAGATGATAATGTAAACATAAACTTATCAGATGATAATGTAAACATAAACTTACCACATGATAATGTAAACATAAACTTACCAGATGATAATGTAAACATGACATCTATTCCAAGCTTGGCAATGTTCATGGACTTGGGCAACTGATACTGCTTACACAACTGAGACAGGAGTTGCAGGCCAAAAATCTAGCGGGGAACAAAACAACTAAATGATCTGTCCATGACTGCCCCTTTTATAAGTGTACATTTATTTTGTTCTCATGTAACACTATTAAGTCACTTACGGGCAAAGACAGTTAGCAAGGACCATCATCCATGCACTCTAGACACATCTGTCTGGGCTCTCATCTCTTCTTCATTATCTTCTACAGAGTATAGTAACTAATGACACCCGTTCTTTGCTGGCTGACCATCTCTCTGAAATTCTTCATAATCATTCATTTTTGGCCACTCCAAGCTTCACCCCCAACTTCTTCATTCTTGACAACGATGCTGATTCACACTTGTCAGTGAAGTCCTTTGTTCAACCAGCTTCTCTTATAGCAATGATGATGTTTGCTCAATACACTACCTGCCCGTCCTCTATGACTGAGCTGGCCAACTCATCTGCTCTTCTATTTCATTTGGGAAAGAGACATTACCGATGTAGTGATATCACTGGTGAACACATATAACAATATCATAATAATGAAAGTCAATGTTCAATGTAGAAGTAATACTACCATACAGATATTATCAATATAAAAATGCTATACAGATCAGACATTTCTGTTGTAGAGATACTAGAGAGATGTGGTACTCTTACACAGATGTTCTATACAGATGTGACACTCTTATATGGAGGTTCTTTTGTGATGTGACATTCTTACATGGAAGTTCTATATAGATGTGATACTCTTACACAGTGGTTATATAGTGATGTGACACTCTTGCATAGATGTTCTATAGAGATGTTCTTATAATACAGATGCTATACTGATGTGAAAGCAGATCAAAGTAAACATTCAAAAGTATATATACTGTAGAGGTGCTACAACTCAAAAGTATATTTACTGTAGAGATGCTACAACTCAAAAGTATATTTACTATAGAGATGCTACAACTCAAAAGTATATTTACTGTAGAGATGCTACAAAACAGAAATATAGAGATGTTTTAACTGTCACATAGATTTACTGTAAAGTTGCTACAACCTCATATATCAGCAACCTCAAGTATATTGCTCTAGAGATGTTTGTCACATAGATTTACTGTAAAGAATGGAAGAGGTGATGAATCAGCTCCATGTTTGCAACAAAAAGACCATGAAAAGAACAAGCGTCAAAGATATGACATGATATGCATTGATATAGTCTGTAATGATATAAGAGTCAAAGATATGACATGATATGCGTTGATATAGTCTGTAATGATAAAAGAATATAAACTATTAATAAGAGCCACAGATATATGACATGATATAATATGTAATGGAGATGGACATATGTTGGTCACTTGATGAGAAGAAATGAGCAGAGAATCCCAAAACAAGCTATCAAGTGGAACACAACAGGCCGAAGAAAAAGGGGCAGACCGCGTGAAACTCTGAAGAGAACATTATTAAGAGAGGCCAAGTTAACAGGCATAAAATCCTTTGATGAGGTTGAAAGACTCGCCGAAGACAGGAAAAATTGGCGAACTACTTTGCGAGCCCTATGTGACGTCTAACGGCACGGGAAGGATATAAGATAATATGTAAGAGTCAGAGATACGAAGTGATAAGTGTGATGACATATAATAACAGACCTGCTTGTTTCTCTGTGGCTGACCTAATAGTTCAGGAATAAAATCCAGGCAGATGTGCATGGAGGGGACACCAGACACCACCAGAGCTATCAAACTACTCGGGTAACCCTGTCAAATTATTCAACAGTCTCATGCTAAATTCAGATATCATTTTACAGACAACAATAATAAACTTACACAGGACACCAGATATCAGTTAACAGACAACAATAATAAACTTACACAAGAGACCAGATATCAGTTAACAGACAACAATAATAAACTTACACAAGACACCAGAGAGCAGAGATAGTCTCAAACTATTTGGAGAGGACACTAAAACCAAAGCCACCAACTATTAAAACAAAACTAAGCACAATTATCAACTGAAAAGCTAAACATGAGGGAACTAACAGGCATCAACAAAAGAACATGAAATATCTAAGCATAATAATACTAAACATGAAGGAACTAACAGGAACCAACAAGAGAACATGAAATATCTAAGCATAATAATACTAAACATGAGGGAACTAACAGACACCAACAAGAGAACATGAAATATCTAAGCATAATAATACTAAACATGAGGGAACTAACAGACACCAACAAGAGAACATGAACTATCTTCATTCATTCATTCATTTGCATGTCCCTTGCGGAACTTTGCCTCCCAAACAGCACTCCTGTAGGCCTCTCGGTTGTGAGCAAGATGGCCTGCTGCTGTTGCATCCATTTCCAGATCGTCAACGATGTCTTGCAGCCATCTTCGTCTTGGTCTTCCTCTTTTTCTTTTTCCCATTATGTATCCTTCCAATACGGTCCTCTCTAAATTATCATGGCGTTTAATGTGTCCAAAATATTTCAGTTTTCTCTCTTTAATCCTATTCACTAGCCAGCCCTCTTCAATATTAAGCTCTTGTAGTATAGATATATTTGTTCTTTTTTGTGTCCATGATATTTGGAGAACTCTTCTGTAGCATTTACATTCAAAGGCATTTATGTGTTTCTCAGCTGTTTTGTTAAGTGTCCAGGTCTCACAGGCATATGTTGCTATGGGAAAGATGCATGCCCTTAAAAATCTTATTTTTATTTTATGAAATATCTAAGCATAATAATACTAAACATGAGGGAACTAACAGACACCAACAAGAGAACATGAGGGAACTAACAGGAACCAACAAGAGAACATGAAATATCTAAGCATAATAATACTAAACATGAGGGAACTAACAGACACCAACAAGAGAACATGAAATATCCAAACATAATAATATTAAACATGAAGGTACAAACAGGCACAAACAAGAGAAATATCTAAGCCACAACTTGAAAAAGAGTTATGAAAATAACACAATCTTGATCTGCTAATATCATCAAGTTATGAAAATAACACAATCTTGATCAGCTAATATCATCAAGTTATGAAAATAACACAATCTTGATACGCTAATATCATCAAGTTATGAAAATAACACAATATTGATCAGCTAATATCATCAAGTTATGAAAATAACACAATGTTGATAAGCTAATATCATCAAGGAATGAAAAGAACATAATCTTCCCAGGTTGCAATCACATGATAAAACAGAACATAATCTTGCCAAGTTACAATCATATGATAAAACAGAACATAATCTTGCCAAGTCAATGCATGATCAGAATGATAAATGTCAGCTTATGTTGATGACATGACTGACCTGGAAGTGAACTAGCTTGGCCAGGTTGGGGTCTGCAATAAACACCTGATGAATGTATGAAAAGATCAGACAGCGGATCTCTCGAAGGTTACACAGTTCACTGTTGACGTCATTCTGGAGATGAGCATGTCAGTGAGATGTGCAGTGTTGTACATACACAATAAACACTGACCAAAACAAACAATGACACACATATGAACACTGATAAACAAGAACATGCATATGTATCAATAATGACACACATAGATAGTCATAAATACAGACACATAAACACTTGTACACATACTGTTACACATAAACACACGCATAGACACATTCCTCACACAAAGTTAAGGAAGCCCTATAAAAATGTATACATCAATCTTACAAAACTGAAATGAAGAATAATGAATATTCAACATTCAGTTCATGAAAAGATAATTAATTTAACAGCAGCTCACAGTTTTTCATGTGATATTTCATGTGGAAATAAGACATGCAGGAAAAAGATAAATAATGTATTCAACTATACTCATTTTTTCATTATTTCATTAACTTAGTTTAATGTAATCCTATACTTTGACTCCTCTATCTTATTCTTCGTCCTGTTTGTTATTGTCTGACGAAGGCAAATGCTGGAATGTCACAATTTTGTATTCGTTAAATAATGAAGCTGTTCCTACTTTTTTCTAGTTTATACATGCAGTAAAAAAAGTTCTTCTAAAATGTCACTATCAAAATCTTGAGAATGAAAGAAACTGATGTCCTGTAGTGGGTGTGGCCTCTAGCACCATCAGTGCATGTTTCAACGCAGTATCTAACTGATGCAATAAGCCTGTTTAGGTCATTTTGTGGAATTGTCATCCACTGAATCCATAGGGGATTTTCAAATGAAACAAGTATATGGGGTTGTTCAGGAATGTTATGAATCACATATGTTCTCTTGATCTTCCTTCTTATCTGAAACCAGCTTGGACCATATTGACTTCTTCTTCTATTTTCTTACAAAGTCTACCCATTAAGATTTTTAACAGAATTTTACTGGCATGACTAATCAGGCCAACAGTTCTGTAGTTTGTGCATAATTTCAGGTTACCCTTTTTTGGCAGTGGTATGAATACAGTTCTTTTCCACTCTTTTGGCCAAATACCTGACTGCCATATCTTTTTACATAGTGCATGATAGATTGTAGCACATTCCTTTCCTTCTGCTTTAATAAATTCAGCTGTTATCTCATCACATCCTGGTGATTTACCATTTTTCAGATTCTTTATTGTCCATAAAACTTCTTCTATTGTCAGTTCGGGTTCTTTCTCCTCCAATAAATAATTCGCACTGTTGATTTCTGCTTTCACAGTCAGGTGTTTCTAGTGCTTTTATGTGTGTTAAATCCAGTGCAATGACTTTGGCTAAAAAAAAAGTGATGCATTTTTAATGGTGGATTTTAAAAACACTGATATATTTTTGCAACCTGTGCCTTCTTCATTACCTTTACTGTAAAACTTATGTAGTCTAAAGCACTTCCCATTACCTTTACTGTAAAACTTATATAGTCTAAAGCACTTACCATTACCTTTACTGTAAAACTTATGTAATCTAAAGCACTTACCATTACCTTTACTGTAAAACTTATGTAGTCTAAAGCACTTCCTATTACCTTTACTGTAAAACTTATATAGTCTAAAGCACTTACCATTACCTTTTTATGACAGAATAAGTCATAGTGAAAGGGTCATAACTAAGAAAAGTACAAATAGTTGCAGTACTTTCCCCCTGACTGTCTGTTTACAGCTCACATGAACTTAAGAATAAAAATCTCATCAGAAACAATTAAGAAGTTTCTAGTTCTCAGTGTCAGGGTAATTTAGTACATTAGAGAAAATTTAGTGTCGCATGAGAAACTACAGTGAAACTAGACTAAGATTAGAGTCTGTTGTGGAACTAGACAAAAGTTAGAAATTGTAATGGATCTAGAGTAAGGTTAGAGTCCATAGTGGAACTAGAGTAAGGTTAGAGTCTGTAGTGGAACTAGAGTAAGGTTAGAGTCTGTAGTGGAACTAGAGTAAAGTTAGAGTCCATAGTGGAACTAGAGTAAGGTTAGAGTCCATAGTGGAACTAGAGTACGGTTAGAGTCCATAGTGGAACTAGAGTAAAGTTAGAGTCCATAGTGGAACTAGAGTAAGGTTAAAGTCCATAGTGGAACTAGAGTAAGGTTAAAGTTCATAATGGAACTAGAGTAAGGTTAAAGTTCATAGTGGAACTAGAGTAAGGTTAGAGTCCACAGTGGAACTAGAGCAAGGTTAGAGTCCGTAGTGGAACTAGAGCAAGGTTAGAGTCTGTAGTGGAACTAGAGTAAGGTTAGAGTCCATATTGGAACTTATGCGATTGAGAAAAACATGTAAAAGTAATATGCAGAGGATTTTAGAGTTTAGGAGAGATTATAAAACTGATTGTTGGGACAGAGTGAGAGACACTTCATGATGAATAGACCTTGATAGGTCAAACAGAGAGACAGACAGAGCCTGATAGGTCAGCATGATAGACAGAGCATGATTTAGGGCCAGAAGTTAGAGCTAGTTGTTCAGAGTAGGACTGAGATCAAAACCATGTAGATCTGTGAAGTTGTTTTTGTTGGTTAGCTTTCAGGCTATGAAGAGTTGTCAACATATAGAGTTTCCAGGTTTTGTCCTTGTTAGGACAAGCAAGTTCAGTTCATTCAAGTAAGATGTATGAAATAGTTGTCAACATATAGAGTTTTCAGGTTTTGTCCTTGTTAGGACAAGCAAGTTCAGTTCATTCAAGCAAGATGTATGAAATAGTTGTCAACATATAGAGTTTTCAGGTTTTGTCCTTGTTAGGACAAGCAAGTTCAGTTCATTCAAGCAAGATGTATGAAATAGTTGTCAACATATAGAGTTTTCAGGTTTTGTCCTTGTTAGGACAAGCAAGTTCAGTTCATTCAAGCAAGATGTATGAAATAGTTGTCAACATATAGAGTTTTCAGGTTTTGTCCTTGTTAGGACAAGCAAGTTCAGTTCATTCAACCAAGATGTATGAAATAGTTGCGTAGTTGTGTGTTCTTACTGTGAGACGCTATTGTGATGCCAATGGAAATGGACTTGTTCACATTCAACGGAAGTTGTTTCTTGAATGTGCAAGTATGTAAGCTCTTGTATTTTTCATTATCATGGCTTTGTTTCCCAGAGGGCGAAGATATTCTTGCGGAAAAGTTTTGTAACTGTTATTGTTATTTTATGCCATGTGGCATCAGTCTTCATCCTAATGAACTTCACTTTCAGTCTGGTCATCATTAAAATGGTGTCTATGTGATAGAAATAATCTACACATGCTAGTTTGTTGGATTACTCTTGTTTCAACATATGTTGTGTTGATGTCGGAAGATTGCTTGTCTTATATGTATAATATTGTTCCTGTGGAGACATTGTGTGCCTGGGTGTTCTTGTATTTTCTTAGCGTTTAGTAAAGGAAATAGGCTGTCTGTTTAGATCATACATTCTGATATTATAGCATCAACAACAAGAAGTAATTTCTAGCAAATGGAAAAAATGCAAATCTCCACCAGAAGGACTGTCATCAGAAGTTACTATATGTATTTGGCCTACTGCTTTAAACTGACAGACACTACAATCTGCTTCAAGTGTTGCCAGAACTAGCCACCATAAAGTACTGCAGTGAGTAGGCACAATACTGATAAATTTTCAGTAAAACTTATCCAATCTACTGCATTTCTATTTTTTGGCAACTCCCCATTACCTTTACTGTAAAAATTGGTAGTCTACTGCACATTACCTTTTCATGTTCCAATGGCAAGCAGACCTCAAACAAAATCTGGACAATGGCACTTTCCTGTGCTGCCAGCAATGCTATCTTCAACTCATGGCGGTCTTTTTCCTTGTCGGTGGTTACTGTATCCATGACATGAGAATTGAGATACACTCTGCACGCTTGTGTGTAAGCAGACAGTATCCGCAGAACAATTTCTAACACTGGCGGACACCTGTCATGACAAAAATCAGGAATTTCGATCATGGTTTGTTTCAATAAAAGAAGCGGTGTAACATTTAGATTGTACATATTTCGTCCACGTTTCCGGTGACACTTTTCAAAATGGTGAAAGAGTTTTTAGATATGAGCGATGCTGAGCGAGAAAAAGGAAAAGAAACGTGGAAAATGTGCAATTTTTGATGATGTAGATAGGGGTATGGACGTGGCCTGTGACCACCCCACTGCTCTTGAATGTATCCCCAAGTAGATCTAGACATATTTAGATGACTGGAGAAGTAGGTAGGAGGTTATTTCAGACATTAATTTAGCGAGAATGCAACACAGAATCAGAATATGAGATCGACAAGCAGATCTAGACATCTCAGGTGGTAAGTAGTGCATATCTAGACCTAGCCGATGGTGAGCTGGGCACAATCAGTGTCTAAAAACATCACATTACTTTTTTTTCCCTAAAAAACTCTGCATTTATGAAATTTTCATAATTTAGTTATACTTTGAAACATAATAAGTACGCGGAAGTACATGTAAATACTGTTTTCCATTCCATTTTACACCTATACCCCCTAACATATCAAGATCCGAGCTTTTACTCTGGTAAGTAATTGAATGTCCGCTTTTCTTCCTGTGGCAAAGAGTAATTTCTTGATGCTGAAATAGGGGAGATAAGTAATCTGCTCTGATTCTTTATGTTCTTGATGCTGAAATAAGGGAGATAAGTAATCTGCTCTGATACTTTAAGTTCTTGATGCTGAAATAGGGGAAGATAGTAACATGCTCTGATACTTTAAGTTCTTGATGTTGAAATAGGGGAGATAAGTTCTCTAAATTCATGGCACTCTAAATGAAACAAACTGATCTTCGAAACTTCTGACACTGTAATGGGAAAGGTTGGTATTCTAAACGTTCAAATATCCTCAAAGTTTTGGACCTTCAAACAACATTCAAAGGGAAAAAAAAACCAGTAAAGCAAAGACATCTTATAAGACATTATTTAACTACATATTTAAGGCCAAAAGAACAATGACATTATTCTTCCTGTCACAGTGTGTGTGTAAATGAAATAGCATCATTGATATACAGATTTCACCATAATTTTTTTGTTTTAATTTAAGGGGAGGTCATTAAAAAAAAGAGAGGCCTACAGGAGAGCTGTTAGGGAGGTAAAGTTCCACAAGGAACATGAAAATAACTGACTGACATTCAAAAAATATTTCTAAAATGTGGTTTCGATGAAAATGCTTGATTTTTCCCCTTAAATTCGAGGAGAAAGTTGACAATCATGATCAGCTGATTATTTATTTGCAGTAACAGATAGGATGGGATCTGATTTCAGTCATGCTGGATGAGTTTAAATATATATATATATATATGCATGCAGGAAACTCTCTACTGTAGAGAGCGGAACAACAGCACAACTCCTTCAGATCATCAGAGGAAGTACCCCCTCTCAGACAAGTGTTACGGCCTTATTAAACTCCTGACACTATAAGGGGGTCTTGTGAATTGTTGCTTTTTTTTTTTTCGTACGGGATTGAACCCATGATCTTCCAGTTGGCACTGCACTTTATGAAGTGCGTCTTTAGTGATCCAGCCATGGAGGACTGGTATTGGTTGTGACAAACGAAATTATTTATGTTCTCAATGCTTGTTTCACATACTCCACAGCCAGCATGAAGCCTTTTCTGCTGTTTCTGAAAGGCTTTTCAATGCCCTTGCTCTTGCTTGTCCCTTTATGCCCAGTTGCTTACATAGGTCGTATGCTGTTGTTGCTATGAATCCTCTCGCTCCCACTTCTAAAGCTATCACTTTTGCCCTGACTCCTGCCCCCTGCCTCAGTTGCTTGACCAGGTCATTGTACTTCTCACATTTGAACAGATGTTGCTCTTCTATTCTTGTTTCGTACGGAACCGTAAGCTCAATCATTATTACTTCCTGTTTTTCTATGGAGTACACTACAATGTCCAGTTGCATTCCTGTGCTCTTGATGGCTGTCGGGTATTCTCTTCTTCCTGGTAGGTCTGCTACCACATCCCAGTCATTTCCACCATCTAGCAGTGATGGTAAAGGAATGTCCCTGATTTCAATATTCGATGTTGTACCAGCACCTATGAAATATTTAGGTGGGACCTCAACTCTTTTGCTGTTATTTGCTTTATCTTTTGCTCTGTCTACGATGTCTACTAGTTCCTGCAGCACTCTATTGTGCTGCCAGTTGTAGCATCCTTGACCTAATGATATTCTACATGCTGACAGCACATGTTCTAATGTTTGACTTTCATTGCAGAGAAGGCACTTTGTGTCTTCTGATACACCCCAACTGTTTAGGTAGGAGCCTGTAGGCAAAAGGTCATAAGTAGCTCTGATGATGAAGCTAAGTCTCAAGGGTGCCATTTTCCAGATTTTAATCCATGTTAGTGGTTTCTGCAGGACTTCCTCCCATGTTGTCCACTGACCTTGCTGTGCCTGTTGGACTACCTTCTGGACCCGCTTATCATCCTCTGAATTCCTTACTTTGCTGATGATCATATCCCTTCTTTCCTTACAGGAGGCCTTTGACCACCATTTGATTTCACCATGACCAAATCCCCTTCTGTTGGTCTGGGTGTATCCTATTACTTCTTTCAGCTCCTGTGTTTCCCTGGCTGTGGTCACTTCCTCACTTTCCATTTTCATCCAGTTTTAAGTGTTGGCTGCACTTCTCATACTACTGGATCTGTAGATTCTTGTAGCATCATTGCAAGCCTTGTCTTTACTACCTTGTATTCTTCAACCACAGATTTGAATGGCAGCTGCAGTTTACTCTTCTTGCAGAACAGTGCTACGTCAGTTAATCCTGGTGGTACGCCCAGCCACTTTCTTATGGATTTAATCTATCTTTCTTATGACTGCCTCTATTGTGCTGGCACTTATTTCGTAAATGAGTAGTGGCCACATCAGTTTTGGAATCAGCATGAACTGAAGGCACCATATTTTGAACTTTCCCAGTAGCTTGCCTTTGTCTATGATGTTCAGTCCATTCTGTGCCATTTCCATGACCTGCTTCACCTGCATTTGAGACTCTCATGGAAGCATCATATACTCTGCCAAGGCTCTTCACTGGCTCTTCCCCTACAGTTGGGATTATTTGATTTGCCACTGAGTACGATCTTTCTATCATGTTCCCTTTTCTGAGTGACAGGCTTCTTCACTTCTTTGGCTTGAGGCTGCACCATATGATAAGGCTGTCCAAACACTCTGACATATTTCGTGCCTGTGCTTCACTGGCTGTTATTACTATTGTGTCATCCATGATTGCTTTTAGTGGTGGCATTTGACATCCATTTCTGAATCTTGGGTCTTCTGCTGCTCCTTCTGCTGCTTTCAAGATTACTTGCAAGGCTAGTACGAACAGTATGGGAGATATTGTACAGTCCAGTGCAGTTCCTACCTGGAGCTCAATCCATCTTGTAATATATCCTGATGTTCCAAATCTCATCAGGAACCCTGTGACGTACATTGTCAACATTTTCATGATTTCTTTTGGCACATGATACATGTCTAGTGTTAGCCATATCATTTGGTGTGGTATTGAGCCATACACATTGGCTAGGTCAAGCCATATTACCTGTAGATCTTGCTTTCCAGATCTTGCCTGCTGAATAGCTTCCCAAATCATTGAAGCATGCTCGAGACATCCTGGGGAACCTGGAATTCCTCCTTTCTGCACGGATGTATCAACGTAACCATTATCTAGGAGGTATGTTGTTAGTCTCCTGGCTATCACAAAGAAGAATATCTTTCCTTCCACATTCAGAAGTGAGATCGGTGTGAACTGGTTCATTTCAGTGGAATTCTGCTCCTTTGGGATGTATACTCTGTTAGCCTTTTTTCCATTCTTTATTTATTAGTCCCTTGGTCCATGCTGTTCGTAGGAGTTTATGGAGCTTCTTTAGTACTTTGGGGCATCTTTTGTATAGTATGTATGAGACGCCATTTGGGCTTGGTGCTGACTTGCCTTTAGCTTTTCCTACGATACTCTCTACTTCTTTGTAAGGTCTGGTGGGCTGAATTTGTTGCCTGGTGCACAGGGCCACACTAAACCTTTCATCTGCCCCTTGTCAGTTAATGGGATTTTTTACAGTTAACTAAAGTTATTTAGGACATGTTTGTTTAATTTGTTATTTTTAGTTACAGAAAAGCTTAAAATAGGATTGTTTTTAGTTTACCGTCCAAGGTCATAAACAGGTAATTTTTGCACGGACTGAGATTTTAGGCAGACATGTTTTAATCACGATTTTTATCTTCCACGAGATAGAATATTTGGGAAGATTTAGGAATAGGAATTGTAGTTGATATTTAAGGACAAAACTCTTATGCAGAAGGATGATAAGGATTAGATTGATTAGTAGTTTGAGATTCATTATAATTGTAAATTCATTATGTAGAGATTGACTGAGAAGGATGTTTCAGATAGGATGCTAGGATATGATCTGTTAGTCAGTCTTTTTTTTTCCTCATGGATCCAATGTGTAAAATTTTGATGCAGCTGCAGTTTACTCTTCTTGCAGAACAGTGCTATGTCAGTTAATCCTGGTGGTACGCCCAGCCACTTTCTTATGGATTTAATCTATCTTTTTTATGACTGCCTCTATTGTGCTGGCACTTATTTCGTAAATGAGTAGTGGCCACATCAGTTTTGGAATCAGCGTGAACTGGAGGCACCATATTTTGAACTTTCCCAGTAGCTTGCCTTTGTCTATGATGTTCAGTCCATTCTGTGCCATTTCCATGACCTGCTTCACCTGCATTTGAGACTCTCATGGAAGCATCATATACTCTGCCAAGGCTCTTCACTGGCTCTTCCCCTACAGTTGGGATTATCTGATTTGCCACTGTGTACGATCTTTCTATCACTTTCCCTTTCATGAGTGACAGGCTTCTTGACTTCTCTGGCTTGAAGCTCATGCGGCACCATATGATAAGGCTGTCCAAACGCTCTAACATCTTTCGTGCCTGTGCTTCACTGGTTGTTATTACTGTTGTGTCATCCATGAATGCTTTTAGTGGTGGCATCTGACATCCATTTCTGAATCTTGGGCCTTCTGCTGCTCCTTCTGCTGCTTTCAAGATTACTTGCATGGCTAGTACGAACAGTATGGGAGATATTGTACAACCCATTGCAATTCCTACCTGGAGCTCAATCCATCTTGTAATATATCCTGATGTTCCAAATCTCATCAGGAACCCTGTGACATACATTGTCAGCATCTTCATGATTTCTTTTGGCACATGATACATGTCTAGTGCTAGCCATATCATTTGGTGTGGTATTGAGCCATACGCATTGGCTAGGTCAAGCCATATTACCTGTAGATCTTGCTTTCCAGATCTTGCCTGCTGAATAGCTTCCCAAATCATTGAAGCATGCTCGAGACATCATGGGGAACCTGGAATTCCTCCCTTCTGCACGGATGTATCAACGTAACCATTATCTAGGAGGTATGTTGTTAGTCTCCTGGCCATCACAAAGAAGAATATCTTTCCTTCCACATTCAGAACTGAGATCGGTGTGAACTGGTTCATTTCAGTGGAATTCTGCTCCTTTGGGATGTATACTCTGTTAGCCTTTTTTCCATTCTTTATTTATTAGTCCCTTGGTCCATGCTGTTCGTAGGAGTTTATGGAGCTTCTTCAGTAGTTTGGGGCATCTTTTGTATAGTATGTATGAGATGCCATTTGGGCTTGGTGCTGACTTGCCTTTAGCTTTTCCTACGATACTCTCTACTTCTTCGTAAGGTCTGGTGGGCTGCATTTGAATTTGTTGCCTGGTGCACAGGGCCACACTAGACCTTTCATCTGCCCCTTGTCAGTTAATGGGATTTTTTACAGTTAACTAAAGTTATTTAGGACATGTTTGTTTAATTTGTTATTTTTAGTTACAGAAAAGCTTAAAATAGGATTGTTGTTTTTAGTTCACCGTCCAAGGTCATAAACAGGTAATTTTTGCACAGACTGAGATTTTAGGCAGACATGTTTTAATCACGATTTTTATCTTCCACGAGATAGAATATTTGGGAAGATTTAGGAATAGGAATTGTAGTTGATATTTAAGGACAAAACTCTTATGCAGAAGGATGATAAGGATTAGATTGATTAGTAGTTTGAGATTCATTATAATTGTAAATTCATTATGTAGAGATTGACTGAGAAGGATGTTTCAGATAGGATGCTAGGATATGATCTGTTAGTCAGTCTTTTTTTTTCCTCATGGATCCAATGTGTAAAATTTTGATGCAGCTACGAGTTGTTAGAAATAGTTTGTAACTGAAGAAATGTGAATTACTGCTATTGAGACTTTTGAGGACTTTAAGTCCAATATTTTTGGTGATATGAAGTTGTATGTAATGATCCATAGAATTTTCAGTGAGCTAGTAAGTTGGCTCTTATTCCATCATGTTGAATGCCTGTTTTTCCTAGCTGAGAGTGATTGTTGCCCACTGCCTCCCTACATGGTGAACTAGTTCTCATTGGGAGAAGTGTTGGATTATTCATCTGTTTACTCAATTTATTGCTACATCCTCACTTATTCACCGCTCATTTTTCCCATAATAAATATGGGTAATTGCTATTATCAATTTGAGTGTTAGTGGTTCTCAAACTGTTGAGATGTGTTCGTTCTCAGTTGCACATTAAAATCCCCAGATGTAATCAGAAGATAGAGTAAGAAAAAGTAGTACAGTTTATCACTTGGGTGGTGGCTTTACACAACTGCGAAGTACTTTAATTAGTGCTGTGTCTTGGCACATACCATACTATACCACTCTATTTTACTGACATCACATCACAGTGAAGTACATGAAAACCCTGATATTACATCACAATGAAGTACATGAAAACCTTGATATTACATCAGAATGAAGTACATGAAAACCATGACATCACATCATAAACAAGTACAGGAAAGCTTTCACACTGCACAGTTAGTAAGAACCTGAAGACCCTGACATCACAAACAAGTACAAGAAAACCCTGACACTACACTGTAAAGTACCTGAAAACCCTGACATCACATCATAAACAAGAAAACTCTGACATCACAAACAAGTACCTGAAAACCCTGACACTACACTGTAAAGAAGTACCTGAAAACCCTGACATCACATCATAAACAAGTACCTGAAAACCCTGACATCACATCATAAAGATGAAACTGAAAACCCTGACATCACATCACAAACAAGTACCTGAAAACCCTGACATCACATCACAAACAAGTACCTGAAAACCCTGACATCACATCATAAAGATGAACCTGAAACCCTGACATCACATCACAAACAAGTACCTGAAAACCCTGACATCACATCATAAAGATGAAACTGAAAACCCTGACATCACATCACAAACAAGTACCTGAAAACCCTGACATCACATCACAAACAAGTACCTGAAAACCCTGACATCACATCACAAACAAGTACCTGAAAACCCTGACATCACATCACAAACAAGTACCTGAAAACCCTGACATCACATCGTAAAACAACCAGGGGATCCACAACAAGGTCTTGCTCCGTCAGCTGTGAGGAGACCTTGAATCCTGACTTCCTTACTGGTTGGAGAGCATTTACAGTGCTCAGCCGTAACCTGCGCATCAAAATAAACAATGAACAGCAACTCATTACACCTAGGGATAAACAATAAATATAACATCTAGGGATAAACAATAAATATAACATCTAGGGATAAACAATAAATATAACATCTAGGGATAAATAATAAATATAAATGCTAGAAATTTCTTACACCAGACTATAAAGAATGAATTCTTCTTCTTCTTCAATCTCCCTGCAGCTGTGACCTGACCTTCTTTGCTGCTGATGAGGCACAGCACTGCGTCACTTGGAAGCCAGTCATGGCAGCACTTGTTTTAATCCTCGAGTCCAGCTAAAAAGGAAAGACTCTGCAACACTTCTTTAGCAGACTTGTGGGGACAATGGCTGCTGGGGTGGGGGGGGGGTGGGTGGGGGAGTAAACAACTCTAATGCTAGAATGATTGTAATACATGCCCTGTTAGCCAGGCTAGGCATGCTGCTGGGGGGAGGTAACAACTCTAACGCTAGAATGATTGTAATACATGCCCTGTTAGCCAGGCTAGGCATGCTGCTGGGGGGAGGTAACAACTCTAACGCTAGAATGATTGTAATACATGCCCTGTTAGCCAGGCTAGGCATGCTGCTGGGAGGGGGGTAACAACTCTAACGCTAGAATGATTGTAATACATGCCCTGTTAGCCAGGCTAGGCATGCTGCTGGAGGGGGGTAACAACTCTAACGCTAGAATGATTGTAGTTGATATTTAAGGACAAAACTCTTATGCAGAAGGATGATAAGGATTAGATTGATTAGTAGTTTGAGATTCATTATAATTGTAAATTCATTGTGTACAGTTTGACTGAGAAGGATGTTTCAGATAGGAAGCTAGGATGTGATCTGTTAGTCAGTCTTTTTTCTTCCTCATGGATCCAATGTGTAAATTTTTGATGCAGCTATGAGTTGTTAGAAATAGTTTGTAACTGAAGAAATGTGAATTACTGCTATTGAGACTTTTGAGGACTTTAAGTCCAATATTTTTGGTGATATGAAGTTGTATGTAATGATCCATAGAATTTTCAGTGAGCTAGTAAGTTGGCTCTTATTCCATCATGTTGAATGCCTGTTTTTCCTAGCTGAGAGTGATTGTTGCCCACTGCCTCCCTACATGGTGAACTAGTTCTCGTTGGGAGAAGTGTTGGATTATTCATCTGTTTACTCAATTTACTGCTACATCCTCACTTATTCACTGCTCATTTTTCCAATAATAAATATGGGTAACTGCTATTATCAATTTGAGTGTTAGTGGTTCTCAAACTGTTGAGATGTGTTCGTTCTCAGTTGCACATTAAAATCCCCAGATGTAATCAGAAGATAGAGTAAGAAAAAGTAGTGTAGTTTATCACTTGGGTGGTGGCTTTACACAACTGCGAAGTACTTTAATTACTGCTGTGTCTTGGCACAGACCATACTATACCACTCTATTTTACTGACATCACATCACAATGAAGTACATGAAAACCCTGATATTACATCACAATGAAGTACATGAAAACCTTGATATTACATCAGAATGAAGTACATGAAAACCATGACATCACATCATAAACAAGTACAGGAAAGCCCTCACACTGCACTGTAAGTAAGAACCTGAAGACCCTGACATCACAAACAAGTACAAGAAAACCCTGACACTACACTGTAAAGAAGTACCTGAAAACCCTGACATCACATCATAAACAAGAAAACTCTGACATCACAAACAAGTACCTGAAAACCCTGACACTACACTGTAAAGAAGTACCTGAAACCCTGACATCACAAACAAGTACCTGAAAACCCTGACATCACATCACAAACAAGTACCTGAAAACCCTGACATCACATCACAAACAAGTACCTGAAAACCCTGTCATCACATCACAAACAAGTACCTGAAAACCCTGACATCACATCATAAAGATGAACCTGAAACCCTGACATCACATCACAAACAAGTACCTGAAAACCCTGACATCACATCATAAAGATGAAACTGAAAACCCTGACATCACATCACAAACAAGTACCTGAAAACCCTGACATCACATCATAAACAAGTACCTGAAAACCCTGACATCACATCATAAAGATGAAACTGAAAACCCTGACATCACATCACAAACAAGTACCTGAAAACCCTGACATCACATCAAACAAGTACGTGAAAACCCTGACATCACATCATAAAGATGAAACTGAAAACCCTGACATCACATCACAAACAAGTACCTGAAAACCCTGACATCACATCACAAACAAGTACCTGAAAACCCTGATATCACATCACAAACAAGTACCTGAAAACCCTGACATCACATCACAAACAAGTACCTGAAAACCCTGACATCACATCATAAAGATGAAACTGAAAACCCTGACATCACATCACAAACAAGTACCTGAAAACTCTGACATCACATCACAAACAAGTACCTGAAAACCCTGACATCACATCGTAAAACAACCAGGGGATCCACAACAAGATCTTGCTCCGTCAACTGTGAGGAGACCTTGAATCCTGACTTCCTTACTGGTTGGAGAGCATTTACAGTGCTCAGCCGTAACCTGCGCATCAAAATAAACAATGAACAGCAACTCATTACACCTAGGGATAAACAATAAATATAACATCTAGGGATAAATAATAAATATAACATCTAGGGATAAACAATAAATATAACATCTAGGGATAAATAATAAATATAAATGCTAGAAATTTCTTACACCAGACTATAAAGAATGAATTCTTCTTCTTCTTCAATCTCCCTGCAGCTGTGACCTGACCTTCTTTGCTGCTGATGAGGCACAGCACTGCGTCACTTGGAAGCCAGTCATGGCAGCACTTGTTTTAATCCCCGAGTCCAGCTAAAAAGGAAAGTCTCTGTATCAGGCTCGTCTTATCAACTGGAGAGAGAGATTATCTAAGTCTCTGTATCAGGCTGGTCTCACCAACTGGAGAGAGATTATCTAAGTCTCTGTATCAGGCTGGTCTCACCAACTGGAGAGAGATTATCTAAGTCTGTATCAGGCTGGTCTCACCAACTGGAGAGAGAGATTAGAAATAGAGAGGAACCGAGGCAAACTTTATCTGTAGCAATAAGCCTTAATGAAACCTGAAGAAGAAATATCAGCTTGTCCACATCATGTTTTGTCTGGTTATAGTTTATCATAATTTTGTCTGGTTATAGTCCATATCATGTTTGTCTGGTTATAGTCTCTATCATAATTTTGTCTGGTTATAGTCCATACCATGTTTTGTCTGGTTATAGTCTCTATCATGTTTGGTCTGGTTAGTCTATATACTGTTTTGTCTGGTTATGGTATTTATCATGTTTTGTCTGGTTATAATTGATCATGTTTTGTCTGGTTATAATTGATCATGTTTTGTCTGGTTATAATTGATCATGTTTTGTCTGGTGCTCACAAAAGTTGAGAAAACTGTGGGAGTTTGTGGTGACCTTCAGGCACAGATCTTGATTATCAAAATATGGAGAAAGTCATGATCCTTGAGCAGGCCTTATCTAACTCATTCATTCATTCATTTATTTGCATGTCCCTTGCGGAACTTTGCCTCCCAAACAGCACTCCTGTAGGCCTCTCAGTTGTGAGCAAGATGGCCTGCTGCTGTTGCATCCATTTCCAGATCGTCAACGATGTCTTGCAGCCATCTTCGTCTTGGTCTTCCTCTTTTTCTTTTTCCCATTATGTATCCTTCCAATACGGTCTTCTCTAAATTATCATGACGTGTAATGTTTATCTAACTACAGCCTTCATTATATGACAAAGAGAGAGTAGAAGGAAAGCTAGTGTTTGTATGTGTACAAAATACAATAAAAAACAAGAAAAAGGTCTGGGCAGCAAAACTGATAAAAGTAGGAGAGTGTGTGTGTGTGTGTGATGACACTTACTTCCTGGGAGTAAATCCATGCAGTTTGAACCAGACTTTTTTCATCAAGTCCATCAGACGTCTTGGTGTTCCCTCTTCCAACAGTTTAGGAATGGCAGCCACTACAGCATCCTGACACTCCCTGAAGATAGTTGTGTCACCCAGGCTAATCAGTTGTTCCAGAAGGCCAACAGCTTGACTGGGGTTAGTAGCAGCTTCAGAAATGGCTGAAACCAACAACAGTCATCTTCACCATCCTCCACCTCCCTACTCACACATGTCACAAACACAAAAACAAAAATCTACACTTTCAAAATTTTACACATTGTCCGGAGTTCAACAAGTTTTGGTGTAACGTCTGCAAGCAAGAAAACACAACCAGGATAACAAACTAGAATAACACAAACAAAAAGAAACACATACTAGAATAACATAAACTAGAAAACACAAACTAGAATAACACATATAAAAAAGAAACATACTAGAATAACATAAACTAGAAAACACAAACTAGAATAACACATATAAAAAAGAAACATACTAGAATAACATAAACTAGAAAATGCAAACTAGAATAACACAAACAAAAAAGAAACATACCAGACTAACATAAACTAGAAAACCCAAACTAAGATAACACAAACTCAGATAACAGAAACAAGAACAACACAAGCAAAAAACCACAAACTAGAATAATACAAACTAGGATAACACAAACTTGAAAACAAACTAAAAGAAGACAAACTAGAATAACACTAACTAGCAAAACACAATCAAATTTTTAAAAAAATATTTCATTTGCTAATCAGAAATGAACATATTTTCATAAAATCTAAACCACTTGGAAAGTCTGCAGCACAAACATATATAAAAATCTAGTGACATCCACACAATACAATAAAGCTGTGATAACAAGACACTAAGATTATTTAAAACGGAAGTAGAAACAGCTTTTTTAATTAATGAGCTTATAGTTGTAACAGTTTATACTTTAACCATGCAGAAACATATGCCACAATGAGAGAGATTATCTAAGTCTCTGTATCAGGCTGCTCTCACCAACTGGAGAGAGAGATTATCTAAGTCTTTATCAGGCTGGTCTCACCAACTGGAGAGAGATTAGAAATAGAGAGGAACCGAGGCAAACTTTATCTGTAGCAATGAGCCTTAATGAAACCTGAAGAAGAAATATCAGCTTGTCCACATCATGTTTTGTCTGGTTATAGTTTATCATAATTTTGTCTGGTTATAGTCCATATCATGTTTGTCTGGTTATAGTCTCTATCATAATTTTGTCTGGTTATAGTCCATACCATGTTTTGTCTGGTTATAGTCTCTATCATGTTTGGTCTGGTTAGTCTATATACTGTTTTGTCTGGTTATAATTGATCATGTTTTGTCTGGTTATAATTGATCATGTTTTGTCTGGTGTTCACAAAAGTTGAGAAAACTGTGGGAGTTTGTGGTGACCTTCAGGCACAGATCTTGATTATCAAAATATGGAGAAAGTCATGATCCTTGAGCAGGCCTTATCTAACTACAGCCTTCATTATATGACAAAGAGAGAGAGAGAGAGTAGAAGGAAAGCTGGTGTTTGTATGTGTACAAAATACAACAAAAACAAGAAAAAGCTCTGGGCAGCAAAACTGATAAAAGTGTGTGTGTGTGTGTGTGTGATGACACTTACTTCCTGGGAGTAAATCCATGCAGTTTGAACCAGACTTTTTTCATCAAGTCCATCAGACGTCTTGGTGTTCCCTCTTCCAACAGTTTAGGAATGGCAGCCACTACAGCATCCTGACACTCCCTGAAGATAGTTGTGTCACCCAGGCTAATCAGTTGTTCCAGAAGGCCAACAGCTTGACTGGGGTTAGTAGCAGCTTCAGAAATGGCTGAAAACAACAACAGTCCTCTTCACCATCCTCCACCTCCCTACTCACACATGTCACAAACACAAAAACAAAAATCTACACTTTCAAAATTGTACACATTGTCCGGAGTTCAACAAGTTTTGGTGTAACATCTGCAAGCAAGAAAACACAACCAGGATAACAAACTAGAATAACACAAACAAAAAGAAACACATACTAGAATAACATAAACTAGAAAACACAAACTAGAATAACACATATAAAAAAGAAACATATTAGAATAACATAAACTAGAAAACACAAACTAGAATAACACATATAAAAAAGAAACATACTAGAATAACATAAACTAGAAAATGCAAACTAGAATAACACAAACAAAAAAGAAACATACCAGACTAACATAAACTAGAAAACCCAAACTAAGATAACACAAACTCAGATAACAGAAACAAGAATAACACAAGCAAAAAACCACAAACTAGAATAATACAAACTAGGATAACACAAACTTGAAAACAAACTAAAAGAAGACAAACTAGAATAACACAAACTAGAATAACACTAACTAGCAAAACACAATCAAATTTAAAAAAAAATATTTCATTTGCTAATCAGAAATGAACATATTTTCATAAAATCTAAACCACTTGGAAAGTCTGCAGCACAAACATATATAAAAAATCTAGTGACATCCACACAATACAATAAAGCTGTGATAACAAGACACTAAGATTATTTAAAACGGAAGTAGAAACAGCTTTTTTAATTAATGAGCTTATAGTTGTAACAGTTTATACTTTAACCATGCAGAAACATATGCCACAATGAGAAAAGTTTAGGATAACTTACACTGAAGTGACTGGTCTCAGATTAGGTGACCGTGTGCAGAAAAGATCTTTATGACATCTCCCAGCATGCTTCTAAGCCAGTCTCTAATCATTTCAATCGCACAAACCAGAGGCAAGTCTGATTTTCTAGTAACAGTCATTAAACAACGTCACTCTGATGACAGCTGGCACTCAAGAACCACTACACTCATGAATATGGGATTTTGGAACTTGAAATTCTGAAATAATCTTGCCTTTCTCCACAATCACATTTCCTCCCTATCAAGTTCTAATCTACGTTTTCCTCACCCTTGTATTCCAGGACCTTCAATGCATTATATTACACACCCTCTACCCCAAGCACATTCATCTGTTCTGTCTACCCTATTATCCACTTGACAACCTTTATATCCCTTCTTTCGCCTTACCCCATTCCCTCTTTACCACCAACTAGACTGGCATCACACCTAACATGTCTTCATTTAAACACTCACAATACTTCATCACATGCTTACCTGGACAAATCTTCTTGCAGGACTTATTAGGATATATTCTAACTGGATGTATACCCCACTGTCTGACATTACCTCAGACTAAGGGAAGCATATATTAGGATATATTTTCTTCTAACTGGATGTATACCCCACTGTCTGACATTACCTCAGACTAAGGGAAGCATATATTAGGATATATTCTAACTGGATGTATACCCCACTGTCTGACATTACCTCAGACTAAGGGAAGCATATATTAGGATATATTTTCTTCTAACTGGATGTATACCCCACTGTCTGACATTACCTCAGACTAAGGGAAGCATATATTAGGATATATTTTATTCTAACTGGATGTATACCCCAATGTCTGACATTATCTCAGACTAAGGGAAGCATATATTAGGATATATTTTCTTCTAACTGGATGTATGCCCCACTGTCTGACATTACCTCAGACTAAGGGAAGCATATATTAGGATATATTCTAACTGGATGTATACCCCACTGTCTGACATTACCTCAGACTAAGGGAAGCATATATTAGGATATATTTTCTTCTAACTGGATGTATACCCCACCATTACCTCAGACTAAGGGAAGCATATATTAGGATATATTTTCTTCTAACTGGATGTATACCCCAATGTCTGACATTACCTCAGACTAAGGGAAGCATATATTAGTATATATTTCTCCTAACTGGATGTATACCCCACTGTCTGACATTAGCTTGGACTGAGGGAAGCATATGTTTATCTAAACTCACTGAAATAAGAAAAGTTTAAGTGTGGGACTGTAGGAGTTTACCTTGTCGCAGAACCTCTGGCTTGATAGAGAGTTTTCTTTTCTTAGTGACATGGATGTCCTTGGACATAAAGCCAACATGAGCATCCAACCAATCTTCTACAAGACACAGATGTGGAAAGTGAGTATTCAACAGCCTGTAGCAAAAAAAATTATTTTGTTTAATGTTGATTTCTAATCTCACACAGCACAACTTCAAGCAACATTACTAATGTGATGGGGACAATGCAAGCTAATGTTGGTTTCTAATCTCACACACTACAATTTCAAGCAACATTACTAATGTGATATCTGATATTACCAGGAGAGTCAAAGTACTATCTGACATTTGAGATCATAAACTATGATCACATCACATACATCTTGTATATGATTATTTGTTACTAGTTTATTAAAGAATATATAATGTATATACAAGTTTACACTAAGACTTTGCAATGTATGAACTAGACACTTATAGCAAGATTATCTGGTTATAGGAGACTTTTGTATGAACTACACATTTATAGCAAGGAGTATTATAGGAGACTGTTGCATAAAATAAAATTGACAATAAGACTAGCATGAACTACAAGTTTATAGTAAGACGATCTGCAGTATCAAGTACAAATTCATATAGGATTATCTGTGGTATAAACTACACATTTAAAATAAGACTATCTATAGTATAAAGTACAGATTTATAGCAGGATTATGTGTAGCATAAACTACACTTTAAAGTAAGACTCATCATCATCAGGTGCCGTGCCGACTGGCATTGGTTATTATGCTTCTTCAGAGTACCCGATCCTTCATGCTGGCCATCAGCTCAGTTGGTGATCTCCTCTCACACCATCCCGTCAGTGTGTCCAGTATCATTTCTCTTGATCTTCCTCTTGATCTTCTTCCCTCTATTGTTCCTGTTGTTATAATATTTTCAATGCCCCCTCTTCTAATTGCATGTCCTATGAAAGTATATTGTCTCTCTCTTATCTTTTTGACAAGATTTTTTTGTCTCTCCAGCTCTTCTCATACATTCTTCATTAGTTATTTTTGCTGTCCAGGGGATTCGTAACATTCTTCTAATAAACCATATTTCTGCTGCTTCATTGATTTTTGTGCAGACCTGCCTATTATCCATGATTCACTTCCATATAACAAGATAGGTTCAATATAGCATTTTAGGACTCGTTTTCTAACATTCATTAATAAGGATGTGTTGCATAAAGTTTCTCATTCTGTGAAATGCTTGGCCTATTCTGTTCTTAATTTCTATTCTGAATTTCCCATCTGAAGTTATTACTGCTCCAAGGTACATAAATTTCTGCACCTGCTTTAGAATAGTTCTGTTTAATTTTATACTACATTTTGGTGGATTCTGTTTCTTAGATATAACTACGGTCTCTGTCTTTTTGATGTTCAAAGTAAGGCCTTTCTGTTCACTTTCTTTGGCAACTTTATCCAACAGACTTTGCAGGTCTTGTTGGTTCTCAGCTATCAGTACTGTGTCGTCAGCATACCGAAGGTTGTTAATATTGTATTCTCCTACTTTTATACCTGGTTCTCCAATGATCGTTCTTGGAATATTCTCGCTGTACAGAGAAACAAGGTCTGGAGATAGTACACACCCCTGTCGCACTCCTTGTTTTATTGGTTGATATTTTCCAATTTTATTTTCAACTCAAATCGCTGCTTCCTGCAGCCAGTATAGATGTTTTATAATTCTCAGATCTTTGCCATCTATGTTTATGTCTTCAAGCATTTTAATAATTTCATCATGTCGTACCTTGTCGAATGCCTTGGTGTAATCAATGAAGCATAAGTAGAGATCTTTACTTCTAAAGTTCTTTCTGTTATACAAATGGCATTGTGTGTTCCCATTCCTTCAACAAATCCAAACTATTCATCTGCTATTTCATCTTTTTCCTTGTTCTTCTCATAATAATTCTCAGAAGTAGGTTCTTTCTGTTATATAAATGGCATTGTGTGTTCCCTTTCCTTCAACAAATCCAAACTGTTCATCTGCTATTTCTAATTTTATCTTTTTCCTTGTTCTTCTCATAATAATTCTCAGAAGTAGCTTCGTTATGTGACATGAGAGGCTGATAATCCTGTGGTTATTACATTCCTTTGCACCTGGTTTCTTTGGTAGTGCTATAAATGTGGATTTAAGCAGGTCATTGGGCATATAACCACTGTTGTAAATGTCATTCAGTAACTTGGTTATTATTTTTATTTTATAGTAAGAATATAGCTGCATAAAACACAACTTCATAGCAAAACTGCCTATAACTATAATTTTATAACAATACTGTTGTATAAGGTACAAGTTTATAAAACTGTTTCAATGACACTGTTAGTATCTACAAACACTAGTTATTTCTCTGTAAATAGCTGTAAATTTGTTTCCATAGTACATCTAGTAAACTTATCACTACATTTTAAGTCAAATATAAGCCTGTTGTATTACTGTCTATATTACATCCAGTAAACTTATCACTACATTTTAAGTCA